>OZ026617.1:13334753-13562253 GCA_964020975.1 Hermodice carunculata
TAATGTTGAAAATTATGAAAATTTAAAGCTGTGCCCATATCTTCCAACCTATTACAGCTAGATACAAAATTTAAAGTAGTACATACAGATTTGTGACACCCTGTCAATCTAATGGGCAATGAACAAAAACTGTAGCATTTTAAATTATGCTAATTAGGAGCACCTCAAACATTTATAAGTTGGATATGTCCAAAACTATTATTTTATAAATAGAGGTGCCAATCCAACTTCAATTTGAATGTTTGTGACATAGCCTTATCCAAGGAATCATGAACCAAAATTTTAGCATTTTGATTTATACAAATTAAGTAGATACACAAAATTGAATTCTTTGAATAACTTCAAAACTATTACAGATAGAAGTGCCTTTCCAACTTTAATTCATAGGTTTGTGACGTAGCCCCTTCCTATGAAACATGAACTAAAGTTATAGAATTTTAATTTATGCAAATTAGGTGAATAAAAAAATTCAAATCTTGAATAACTTCAAACTATTATGGACTGATGTGTCATTCAAACTTCAATTGATAGATTTGTGGGACAGATGCATCCCGATGAACCATGAATCAAAGTTGTAGCAGTTTGATGTATGCAAATACACAAAATTTGAATCTTGAATAGCTTCAAAAGTATAATTGATTGAGGTGCCTTTTCAACTTCAATTTATAGGTTTTTGACATAGCCGCATGAAAAAATTATTGTTGCAGGAGTTAAATAAATGCTGAATAGGAAATCTTTAAACAGTTTTCCTAGGCAGTCAGATTGATTTGCTGACAAGCTAATCCATTTTCTAGTTTTTTGCGTAAATTATTTGTAAGCACACTTTGTTTCAAATCAGGTGCTATCTTTCAGTGTAATAAATGATAAAGATGCATTTCTTTCCCTGGGGAATCCCATACCTGTCAACATTGCACACTCAAAATAGGGAGATTTTTGCAAGTTTGAAAAATCCATGGGGGAGATTTGTATTTTAACAAAGAATATAATAGAAAATACTAAATTTTCCTGGGGAGATTTTTGCCAAATTTGCGAAATTTAGCATCCATTGGTATTGGAGGAGAGGGTAGGGTGTGTAATGTGACAATGTAGGCAGTGTCTTGGGCTGAACCCTTCAAAATTATTGTTTCTTTTGGATAGATAAACGTTATTCACCCTCTTAAAAAGGAAAAAAAGGTTCATCTTAAATTGCTTGATAGAGCTGTCGTTAGTGCTGAGAGAGAGAGAGAGAGAGAGAGAGAGAGAGAGAGGAGAGAGAGAGAGAGAGAGAGAGAGAGAGAGAGAGAGAGAGAGAGAGAGAGAGAGAGAGAGAGAGAGAGAGAGAGAGATTAAATGACTGTATCCAGAGGGACTTGAAACAATCTGTTTAGTTGCTGTTTATTTACATAATACAACTGCTGATTGATGGCAAGACTTTGAAGACAGACACTTTGATGGTGGATGTATCAATGCAGGTGCCAAACAACCATTTCCGGAGAGTCTGCGTCTGACAAATCACACCAGGCCACAATTATGTAACCACCAACTTTTGTAACCTGGCTTGATGGATGCAATTGTGTCCATGTTGTAATGATTCCTGCAGCTTTTGAAATCATGGCTGAATTCTGGCAACAATTGATTAAAAGATCAATAAACAGCAAGACTACAAATAAAGAGTAGATATGTGGTTGTGTGATGTAGATTTCCATTTGCATGTAATAGATTTCCACAAAAATGTGTAGGAAAAGGAACAAAGCCACCCATGTATTAATCTGTATCTCACTATATGGACAGCAAAGAACTAGCATTGAATGTATAATACTTTCTTATTGTAACCAGCCAACATATGTGAAAATAGGGGACATTCGTATTAACTGCGTTGCTTCTTTGGCTCTGTATCATTTAAACAGTAAATACCCATATGTATGGGTAGCCTAAACCTGACAAATCATGTTGCTCTTACCAAACTTGCAACTTGGGTAAAATTAAATGTTTAAAAAGTCGTAGTCAAATTTTCCAAATACATGTGTAATGAACTTGATATAAGGAGGCGTCCTCCTGTGTTTTGAATGACTGTTCTTTATTCACATCGTTGTTAATGACAAACTGGGTCTTTGATTAGTGTGACCAGATCATGATGGGGCTAATTGATGCCATTTCCCAGCAACAGGGTGAGAGATTTCTTTTGAGGGGGTGGGTGGGGTGAGTGAGAATTAATCTACATGTCTAATCTTTGCCTCAGGTTGGTGCAGACAGCAGTAGACCGAGTATGCAGTGGTAGCTGGGAGCCAGGCTAGGAGGACAACCAATAGGGGCATGTCGTTTCTCCTGCCTTCCCCCCCCCCCCCCCCCCCCCCCGAAATGTGGCCTTGATAAGAGGGACGGCCTCGGAGGGAGATCAAATAAAAATAAAAATATCAAGTGGCCTCTGTACAGGGGCTAACTTCTTATCTGGAGGGTCTTATGGGGGGGGGGGGGGGAGGGGGGGGCACTGTAGGTATCAGTTGAAACATCTTATTTTTGGGCATCTGTAGATGGGTTTGACGTTTATTTACAGCATGACCATATTTTATATGGACAAACCTAGTTACAAATCCTGTCTTGGTTACATATTGCCTTATAAAATTGTCAAGACACAATTTCTGTGTCATGGCTGTTGGGGTGGCCTGCAAAGCAGACCAAGTTCCATGTTACTACACTAGCAGAGTAGACAAAATACGCAGCTTGGTCTGCTTTGGAGGCAACTCCAGGGCCAGAATTTCGGTGAGAATCTGAGAATCCATTCACATAAAGATTTGCCTAAACTTATCATTCTTTGGAAAGAAAACTAATTGACAAAAACCAAAATAGATTCTCGCAAAATTTTGCGGAATTCTGGCCCTGAACTCTTGGGACTACAGTGATCAATGTTTATGTACACTGGACTCATTTTATGAGAGATGGCAATTATACATCTGTGTGCCTTGAGCTAATATGGCTCAATTGTACTATGAAAACTAGCATTAAATATTTATGTCATTGTCCTGTTATGGCTGCACATTTACATATTGAATTCAATGAGCTTATATTGCCAATAAATAGTGTTCTGAACAGTGGTACAGGTACAAAATGCATTAGGAGCTTCCCTGGTAATTGATTGTATAAGATCGGCAATCCATAGTAGAAAGACAGGGACAACCAGAGTTCACCTGGATTAGTATATATGATAACATATGCTCCCTAAACACATGTTTTGGACAGTGAGGAAATACACTGTAGTAGGTAGGGTTCATTGTATTTACCATTAATGAATGATATGACTTCGTTAGTTTATTTTTATGAGGTCTCATTTGTTCAATTCAATTGATCTATCTTGTAATGACAGCAACAAATAAAGAACATGCATGTACACATCCACAAAGTGTTTTGGTATTCATGATCGATCATTTTAAGAAAATTACTGTGATGCATTAGTATCAAAATATGAAATTGGTCAATTGTTTCATGAAACTTGAACAAAAGTGTCCTCTGTAGGGGTCTCCACAAAGAATTTGTGGGTACAGTCCATGCCCCCTATCTTATGGATCTCCTGTGACCCCTTCCCCCTTGAATTACATCTCAATTTAAGACTGAGGCAACAATGTGGGTGTGTCCAGCCCATGCCAAGGAAAGCTTCTGACCTGGGGCATGTTACCTTGATAGGGCTCATAAATAATTCCCTTGCAAATTGTTTTCCATTACTGTTGAAAGTAGTTGGAAGACTGTAAAGGGGAGATATTAAACCACCAGCCAATGATGGCTGGTTTAGAAGGAAAGGGTCAATTCAAGGGGGGGGGGGGCGCATAATACCAAAAGGGGGCCTATGGTGAGAGGGGCCACATAATGCCAAGGGATGGCCTATGGTAAGAGGGGCCACATAATGCCAAGGGGTGGCTTGTGGTATGAGGGCCACATAATGCTAAGGAATGGCCTATGGTAACAGGGGCCACATAATGCCAAGGGGTGGCTTGTATGAGGGCACATAATGTCAAGGGGTGGCTTGTGGTAAGAGGGCCACATGATACCAAGGGGTGGCCTGTGGTGAGAGGGGCCACATAATGCCAAGGAATGGCCTATGGTAAGAAGGGCCACATAATGCCAAGGGGTGGCTTGTGGTATGAGGGCCACATAATGCCAAGGGGTGGCTTGTGGTGAGAGGGGCCTCATAAAAAGGGACCTCTCTATATACAGAAGCCCTCTTCTTACAAGACCATCTCTAATTCAGCCCACAGGTGGCGTTATAAGAGAATAGCCTCAGTAGAGGGGAGCAGTACAACGGAATAGTCACACTTTGTGCGTAGGAATGGTCGTCTTGAAAGCAGAACTTTTTGGGTTTTTTTGTTTGTTTTGTTTTTACCATCAGCACATAAAGTGCCAGAGGGAGATTGTCGTCCCCTGTGTCATCTGCCCGTCTGTCTATCTGTCTTGTCGACGTTACCGCAATAGCTTAGATAATATTCACCATAGCTGTACCAAATTTATATCGGATATGCACCTTATTATGGACCAGGTTCTTAGTGAAAACCAGCTTCCTCTTGTGATTTTTAAACTTTTTATGAAACTTTTATGGTACATGTATTTATTTCAAGGCCGCCTGAGTGGGGCACAAAAAGACTGTGTTACCATGTCTGAAAAATTTTCACCCTTACTTTACCAATTTTTTTTCACAGAAGAACCGTATGATGGACCAGGTTCCTATCAAAAACCATCTTTAATTCCTCTGATTATTTTTTAACTTTTTATGTGGGTGTGGTGGACAATAGGGGGATATCATGTGCCTTCAGAAACACACACACTTCATGCCACTGAAAATCTGTCAACTACCTTATGCATGAGAGGAAGCTGACCAGTTCCAGTGCAGGCAGGAATAGGCTGAGGTCAGCCACAGGGCTTTGTCACCTTGTAATACAGAGATAGCATCCAATTAACACTGATTAAGTGTGAAGTATGATATAAATGGCACATGTGTTTCCTGTATGTTAATGAGGCAACCCAGCACCTAGTCACTGCTTATTAAATTATTATACCAATATCTCACCCCCCCCCCACTTGCAATAATAATATTAAGACCTTAATCACCCAAGCTGTCCCAAGGAAAGCTGTTTACCCCGGAATACAATTCTGGTAGGGCTCATCTACAATTATCATTTTATCTATCTATCCATCTATCCATCCATCCATTCATCCATCTATTTATCTGTCTGTCTGTCTGTTTGTCTCTGTCTCTCTCTGTAACTGTCTATATGTCTGCCTGTCTATCTATGTCTCTCTCTCTCTCTCTCTCTCTCTCTCTCTCTCTCTCTCTATCTATCTATGTATGTATGTATGTATGTATGTATCTATCTATCTATCTGTCTGTCTGTCTGTCTGTCTGTCTGTCTGTCTGTCTGTCTATTGTTTTCTTGTTAACACAAAAATTTATTGTCATTGAAGCAGATGACATTTTACCTTGGACCAATTTTGACCAGTTTAAGGGACTAAAGATTGAAAGGATAAATGGGCTAGTGGAAAAGGCCAGCGTTTTTGTGTTTTTTATGTTTCATAGAAAATTTCCCAGACAGCCAGAAATAATGATTGGGAAGAAACGAAAAGAAAATGAAATGAACTCAAGGACAAGTCAGACAGATATATACATGTACATATACGCCACTTGGTAAATCTTGCTATCTACTGCCTTATCATTTCTGTACTCAAAATTGGGAAATTCTGTTATTCCAATGCCATGTTACACTACTTTATACGGTGGTCCCCCTCTTATAAGGCCTCCCTGAAGAGAGGCCACCCCCTCTAGAAAGGCCACTTCTCCATGCAGCAAGTATGGGATTTCCATAATACACTCCCCCTCAAGAGAGGCCACCCCTCTTATAAGGCCACATTTCTGGTGCATTTGGGGTGGCCTTATAAGAGGGGGACCACTGTATGTAACTATCTCTAATATTAATAACAAATCACGTTACCATGTCCATAAATTGTATGGATACCCCTTTCTGCTGGATATATAAATTCTCTATGTCATGCCCAGATCATGTGAGCTTTGTTTCACGCCACACATGCTCTTTGGGCCAATGGCTAGCATGTCAATCCAAGCATGAGTCAATAGCATACACACACAATAATGCATCAAACCTCAGCATAGCAATAGATAACTGCAGCCACAGTTACCACAGGGTTAACACCAGTGTACTGCTATGTGTCTGCTACACCTCAGTCTCTGATCAGTATATTTCAGGACAAAAGTGGTCACACTTCTTACATTAATTCTACAGGCCTATAGTCACAGAGCAGAGACTTCTTACATTAATTCTACAGGCCTCTAGTCACAAACCGAAGACTTCTTATACTGCGCCACTTTTGGCTAATCTTTATTTATTTTATCACGATTTATTTATTTTATCACGAGTATAATTTTCTAATGAAAATGGCCAAAGAAAAAAATTACCATGCTAGATCATTTAATTTAACTTTCAGATATATAGATGATTTATTAAGTGTCAACAACAAACATTTAAAAGATTACATTAAATCAATTTATCCTAGTGACCTGGAACTAAAAGAAACCACTGAATCGAATATAACATGCTCATTTTTAGATCTACTCCTATTCAATGATGGTGGTATATTAAAATCAAAAGTGTATGATAAAAGAGATGATTTCAATTTTGATATAGTAAATTATCCATATATAAGTAGTAATATTCCTATCAATCCTGCTTATGGTGTCTATGTCTCAAGACTAACTGCTTTCGCAAGAAACTGTACTGATTTTAAAGATTTTGCTGATAGACATAAATCACTTTTTGGAAGACTTATTAAACAGGCGTTTTCCAAAATAAGACTAAAAAAGGTTTTTCTTAACTTTAAAGATAAATATCAATATGTTCTACAGAAATATCATGTTGATTTATATGAACATATTAATAAGGTATTTTCTGAGTATCAGTAAAACACATAGAAATATGTTTATGTATTTTAATGTTGTAGCTGAGATTGTTTTACCATGAGCTTGATCGAACTTTTAATACTGGAACATAAAATTTATTATAATTACAACAAATATAAAATGAAATAAGGACCATTTAAGTTCTCAGGCATCATGTTGAACAATACAGGCCTTCTATTTTCTCATCCTTTTGAATATAGTGACAAAATGTAAGGAATACTTACTCAGCTGATGTGAGTAATATATTTTTGTAACGAATTTTAGGCCTATTGTGCTGTTTTTTCTAGTGAGAATGGAACATGGAAGAACTTAACCATGTTTCATAATAAATATAATATAATAGTATCAAATTTAGTTATCCTGTGTTCACGTGGAAACTTTTTTTTTTTTTTTTTTTTTTTTTTTTTTTTGGTGTTTAAATTCAAATTTTGACATGTTACGCAATTCTAATGTAAATATAGTAGTCTGACTTAAAATTCTTATAATGTTCCAGATTCATAACTATCTCAAAAACGATGTAGGCCTACTTTACTCTTTTACATTAAACTTAGCTGACTGACAAGTCGGGAGAACTAAAAGGTGATAGGCCTAACAAGTCTCTTTTTATTTTTGGCAGAAGAAATGAAATTTGTGTTTTGGGTGGTTAGGCCTATACATTTTGGAAAAGGAACTAGTGTCTGTAGTTAATGATGAATATTTCTAAGGTTGAGAGGACAGGTTTAAAACCACCAGTTGCCTTTTATGGGTGACTCCCTGTCTCAAGTCAGGAATGAAATTTGTTTCTTCACATTGGTATTGGAAAAGAAATGTTGACGCTTTGACAAGTCTGAAATCTCTTTGCTGTCATTGTTGGGTTTGGAATTAATGAATATGGATCATGTGTTTCTGTACTATTAATTGTCCTGTCATTGTTTGGATGATGTCTGTGAACTATGGTCAGGTGTTACCTTTTATAACTGTACATTAACATTAAGGGCTAAATTTGTTTTAGGCCTACTTTAAATGAATGTGAGTGTTTTCCAAAGTGGGAGGATTGGGATCCCGTAAAACTGGTTTAACCCACTGCCAATATGTTGGTAACCTGTTCCAAGTCAGGTAGAAGATACTCTCATTCGTTTAAATCTCATTACTGTTGGTCATGGATCCTTCTGACGACGAACACTAGCATGTCTTACTATTTCGTAAATGATCCTGAATTTGACAAAGTTAAACTGGTATTTGGTTTGGTCTCATCACTATCATTGAAAACTGTTATCCACTTCTCTTTTCATGGAACCCTTATATATTTGGTAACAATTTGAACATTCAGGCATTTTCTGCACGTATTGCAGTGCAGTAAGTGTTCCAAGTGTAGTGAAACTGATGTTGTTTTTTATAATTGTCTGGTGAATATAGTTTGTTATTATGAAGGTCATGTCAGGTTGGCTCAAAGTGTTTAATGTACTGTTTCTCTATCTCTCTTTTGTATAAATAATTAACATCTAAATCAACTGCCTGACAAGTTGAACTACGTCTTATTATAAATGAAAAAATTTCAAACTATTACAGGAAAACAGTTATACTTACAGTTACCTTTAGGAACATTTAAATCTTGAACATTTAAATGTCCTTTCAAAAATACTTCTGGAAACCAACTTGAAATGTGACTGCTATCCTTACAAATTTTGACTATTGTAATGCATTTTGACTACGTTTTAATGATTTCAGGCCTAATGTCACTTGCTTCTGGCTGATGTTTAACATTTGAACCAATGTACTTACTATATTTGGAAATTCAAACACTTTTCTTTTTGAAATACTCTTAGTTTATCTCCTTTAAAACAACATCATGTCTTTAACTACATGCCTAAAACACATCGAATTATATAATCATGTTGTTTAGATTCTTATTGATGGTCATTTTAGGCCTAGAGGGCTTTTCTGATGGATTGATGTTGGTGTTGGTGTTGCTTTGTGGACTTATATGGATGATGATCATTGTTGAGATGGTGGTTGCAAGTAGTACCTTTTTAAATACTGAATTTTATTGACATTTTCAACAAGTTAAGAAGCTCCGCTTACAAATTCCCTGATGTGATGCAAATTTTGGTCCCTTTTCATAAATTGTATGGTCCTGTATGTGCATGAATGATACAACTGTTCAAGCCAATTTACTGAAATAGGCCTATAATTTCAAACTAAACTTTTTGCATTCTGTCATGTGAAAACTAAATAAGGTTTTTTCCCCTCTATGGACCTTTGTACTTACGTTTTGGTCTCTTTTGGGTAAATACGAACTATAAATTTATATGTTTCAGCTATACATACCAAGGAACATTGCCTTTGGTCGGAATTGACTTGGATTTGTTTCGTTAGGACTACGGTTTGGATATGGTAATGACACTGTCTAATTTATATTAATTCTACAGGCATCTAGTCACAGACCAAAGACTTCTTACATTAATTCTACAGGCCTTTAGTCACAGAGCAGAGACTTCTTACATTAAATTTACAGGCCTGTAGTCACAGGGCAAAGACTTCTTACATTAATTCTACAGGCCTCTAGTCACAGAGCAGAGACTTCTTACATTAAATTTACAGGCCTGTAGTCACAGGGCAAAGACTTCTTACATTAATTCTACAGGCCTCTAGTCACAGACCGAAGACTTCTTACATTAAATTTACAGGCCTGCAGTCACAGGGCAAAGACTTCATACATTAATTCTACAGGTCTCTAGTCACTGACCAAAGACTTCTTACATTAATTCTACAGGCCTCTAGTCACAGAGCAGAGACTTCTTATATTAATTCTACAGGCCTGTAGTCACAGGGCAAAGACTTCTTATATTAATTCTACAGGCCTCTGGTCACAGGACAATCAACTTTTATGTGTGAAATATGGCACATCGGCCACCTTGGTACTTGCTGAGTCTTTCATTGCATTATTTCGGTATATTCTGACTCATTGGTTCTGTGGTACAAACCACCCTACTGTTCTCCCATTAGCTCATTCCACCCTGATAGAAGATTGAGTCAACAGCTTTCCTTGGTGTGCTCCGGGTGCCATAAGGAAAGCTGTTGACCATGGGCATATAATTTGGAATGATCTTCCATGCAAGTTTCATCCAAAATTTGGAAAAATAATCCCTAAATTAGTAAAACACAATTAGCAGACGACATTTACATATATAAGCGGAAGAAAGCATCATTAGGCTGGAATGAGTTAAAACAATATTTTTTTGGTAGTAATATCCAATAATGTACAAACCATATAAATAGTGTGTGTGTGTGTGTGTGTGCATGTTTTTCTTTTGTATGTGTTGGTTATTACACGGAATTAAAGAAAAGGAACAACATTTATTATGACTTCTATACTCGTCCTGTTTGGCATGCGTGCTCTAATCAGTACCTCTTCTACTTTAGTGCCTTTATTGTATGGCATACCAGTGTTAAAGAGTATTTGTTCCCCCCGATGCAGGAACATATCAATATTCAATGGATATTTGTCCCCGCCGAGGCAATGAGTATTTGTTGCTATACCTGCAAAACATTTGTTACCCCATGCAAGGGAAACTGTATTGCTGAATATTAGTTTCCTTCAATGATGTAAGTTATATACAGGTTCCAGTGACTTGATAATATTATCTTTCCATTTTGTGTACAATTTCCTCCTATGATAAATGTCCAAGTTTCCATGAATATTCATTTTTTCTGTGTGGATATTTTGTAATCCTTTCTTTTGTTTATTATGTCCCCTTCTGGAGGAGGAAGAGGAGGAGGAAGCATATAGCATTCCATTTGTCCGTCCATCTGTCCCTCCTTCCACAAAGTTTCTGCTCTATAACTTCAGCACGTTTCGTCTAGGACTTTCATATTGCACTGGATTATATTCCTCTCTGAGGACTAAGTCAAGTTCAAAGTTCGGCGAACGTGATCCAATACCCAAGGTCACAGAGCCAAATTAGTGAATTCGGTTTCTGCATGAGAATTTGAGAACTCTTTAAGCTAGGGCTTTCATATGTCACAGGATTATAGTTCTGTATTAGGGCTAGGTCAAGTGTGAAGATGAGTGACCTTGACCATTAAGTTCCCAAGGTCCCAAAGCTACATTAGTGCTTTCATATGTCACAGGATTATAGTTCTAAGGGCTAGGTCAAGTGTGAAGATGGGTGACCTTGACCAAGTTCTCAAGGTCCCAAAGCTACATTAGTGAATGTGGTTTCCACAAGATGAGTAGTTTTTAGGACTTTTATATTACACAGGATTAGAGTCTGCTATAATGGCTAGCTTAAGTTCAAAGGTTTCATATGTCTGTCAGCCTTCATTCAGTCTGTCTGTTCATCCTTCGTTCAGTTTGTCTGTGTATCCTTCATTCAGTCTGTTCATCCTTCATTCATTGTCTATCCTTCATTCAGTCTGTCTGTTCTTCATTCATTCTGTCCATCCTTCATTCAGTCTGTCTATCCATCATTCAGTTTGTCTATTCATTTGGTCTGTCCATCCTCATTCAGTCTGTCTATCCATCCTTCATTCACTCATTCTATCCTTCATTCAGTCTGTGTTCATCCTTCATTCAGCCTGTCTGTTCATCCTTCATTCATTCAGTCTGTCCATCCTTCATTCAGTCTGTCTTTCATCCTTCATTCAGTCTATCCATCCTTCAGTCTATCCATCATTCAGTCTGTCTGTTGATCCTTCATTCAGCCTGTCTGTTCATCCTTCATTCAGTATGTTGCTCCCTCCTTCAATCAGTCTGTCTGTCTATCCTTCATTCAGTCTGTCTACCCTTCATTCAGTCTGTCTACCCTTCATTCAGTCTGTCTATCCTTTATTCAGTCTGTCTGTTCATCCTTCATTCGGTCTGTGTCTACTCTTCATTCAGTCTGTCTGTTGATCCTTCATTCAGTATGTCTATTCATGCTTCATTCAGTCTGTCTATTCATCCTTCATTCAGTCTGTCACTCCCTCCTTCATTCAGTCTCTGTCTACCCTTCATTCAGTCTGTCTATCCTTCATTCAGTCTGTGTATCCTTCATTCAGTCTGTCTATCCTTCATTCAGTCTGTTCATCTTTCATTCAGTCTGTCTATTCATCCTTCATTCAGTCTGTCTGTTCATCCTTCATTCAGTCTGTGTATTCTTCATTCAGTCTGTCTATCCTTCATTCAGGCTGTCTGTTCATCCTTCATTCAGTCTGTTCATCCTTCATTCAGTCTGTTCATCCTTCATTCAGTCTGTCTGTTCATCTTTCATTCAGTCTGTCTATGCGGCCGCATTCCAGGTGATAACTAGAAAGCTTTTTGAAGTAGGACTTCCTACTTGTACATGCTGATGCACCACTGTAAGACCTAGGCTTACTTCAAAGCCCAGTTATCTTGACCTCTTTTTTTCCAAGTTCACAGGGTGTTACAATAAAAAAACATTGCATGATTATCCTTTCAGTTTTTAACTGTTCGTGACCAATGTTTTTCCAAAGAGACCTGTGATTACCTACATGTGTATAGTTTATCAATGAGGTGGCGTGGGGATGGGTGAGGGGTGGGGGTGGCGGTGGTGGATTCAGTAATGTTTGATTGTGTTTTTATTTATTTTTTGATTAATTGGTTTCTTAATAATTTTCTGTCTGATTCATGCAAGTTAATTCTTGTAAACTAAATGAGTTTACATTATATTTTTATGAACAACTTGACAATATGAAGGCAGTCATAGTAATTGGGTACTGTAATAGCAAAATAAAAACGGGGGGACCAAATATTCTGTGACACAGGAGCAGTACCGGTATTGCGAGAATCTAAGAACTCAGGCCAGCTGTTTTTACACAGAATTTAAATAGACCTAATGTGACTCAAGAATCTCTCTGTTAATACACACAAACAGTCTTATTTCTGAGCACTTCAGGCAGAAATTAGGATGAATTTGATGTTAGTTTTCATATTTCACAGGATTTGAAAGTGGTAGATTCCTGGAACAGGAAACAAAACAGTCTGGTCTGATGTTTCTGATACATATCATAGATTATTAGGGCTGCATGGGGTTAAATTTGGTTAGATATGTTTTTCCTGCCCATACATCACTTAATTAGAAGCGAAGTTGGATTCCAAACTTTTAAGCTTGCTAACAATGCCTGCATTAATTGTTCAAACACAAAACTGCAGAGTACCATATGGATGAATAAACATATGGGATATACCAACATACACTGTATACATGTACAAATGCAGGTCAGGTATTGAACTAGTAATTCATGTAGAGAAATTTGAATTCTTGCCAGTGGAACTTTGTGGTTATGGCTTAATGCTGCACATAATCAGGCACAGTTCACATTCCTAATACATGTATATGGTGTATAAATACATCATTTTCTGGTCCATTTGATGGCTTAACGCTTTCATTGCCAATTCAACAAAAGCTGATGTGTTCTAAATTAATATAATGACAGTACATTCATCTTTCTAAACCAACCTTTCATTCAAGTACCAGCACCCCTGCAATGGGAGAGACCTTAAGAACTGTCCAAGTCAACAGCTTTCATGAGTGCACTGAGTAAAGCTGTTGACTCAGTCAAAACTTAGTACTCAAAGGGTCAACATAGTCTTACTTACCAACTTCTTTATTTGTCAAATGTGCTGCCCAGAGGCAGAAAAAATAGAAATGTTTTGTTCAGTGCTCTTATGAGTAAATATACACATTATCAGGTCTGTAGATACATAATAATGCTGGTAGGAAAACCCTGTGTGGACTTGATTAAGCCACGGCAAGCCTGGCTTTGTTACAGCTGTTACATATTTTCATTCAAAAGACCTGCAGCCCTGTCACAGCAGAATGTGTAAAAAAACAAAAAAAAAAAAGGCAAAAAAAATGTTGCCAACCGATCTCTTAAATGGTTCTTTTGAAATTCATTTTGCATGGCTCTTTATAAAATATTTGTTTTTCTTGTTAATTTTAGTCTCACCCCTTTGTAGTACTTTAAGATTCTCAGATGGTATATGGTATACTATGCTTAAAAAAAAAAAAAAAAAAAAAAGATAGAAGAGAATTCTACCATTGGTATAGCATTTGAGCATAATGTGGTGGGTTGGCATGGAGATTGTGCATGGTCTGTGGTACCATGGTCTGTGGTACCATTGGCTGTGGTACCATTGGCTGTGGTACCATGGTCTGTGGTACCATGGTCTGTGGTACCATGGTCTGTGGTACCATTGGCTGAGGTACCATGGTCTGTGGTACCATGGTCTGTGGTACCATTGGCTGTGGTACCATGGTCTGTGGTACCATGGTCTGTGGTACCATTGGCTGTGGTACCATTGGCTGTGGTACCATGGTCTGTGGTACCATGGTCTGTGGTACCATTGGCTGTGGTACCATTGGCTGTGGTACCATGGTCTGTGGTACCATGGTCTGTGGTACCATTGGCTGTTGACTAGGACATCATATATGGTGTACTGAGAGATTTCTAAATATCATCATCTAACGGATAACATGCTGTCACATGTTCAGACCATGAAAAAGACCTCATACAACCTTTCATCCTGGGATTCTGATGGAAATGAGAGTAACTTATGCCAGATTTAAGAGCTTAATGAACAATTTAAATAGTAACAGGAAGCAAATCTACATTTGACCGGTGGCCAACTTTCATCCATTTAATGTGGGCCTGTGAAGTAGAATTGCAATATTCAAAGTAAACTTGTCAACACTGGAATGGATCTGTCAATTTGCAAGTTGATCAAAGCATAATACAGGTAACAGTAGAGTGTGATAATTGCTTAAAGTATGGAGCCAACATGATTTTCCCAAAGTAAATTGCTAGAACTTGCTCTCGTTTGCACTCTATCTGCAAAGCATGATGGGTGCAGTGTTATTATGGGATTCTCTGCATCATGGCTCTGATGGTAAGAACATTTATGAATTGAGAGAGTGAATTTTTTGTGATGGTTTCAGCATGCTTCAAGATTGAACGGATGTTATCCCTACTATTTTAAAGGTCAACTATGGTACAAGTAACATTTTTTTCCTCTTCCCTTCTGTTTACTTACAAATGCTCTGATAAAGAGAGTTAGTTTCCCAACAGGGGGCCTCCTGGCTACTCTGATATGGAAAGTCAGTTTCCCAGCAGGAGGCCTCATGGCTGCTCTGATGTGGAGAGTCATTTTCCCAATAGGGGCACCTGGCTGCTCTTATGAGGAGAGTCAGTTTCGCAATAGAGGTCTCCTTGCTGCTCTGATGAGGAGAGTCAATTTCTCAATAGAGGTCTCCTTGCTGCTCTGATGAGGAGAGCCAGTTCCCCAGCAGGGAGCCTCCTGGCTGCTCTGATGAGGAGAGTCAGTTTCCCAATAGGAGCTTCCTGACTGCTCTCATACATATATTGCACATTGTCAATTAAAATGCAATGTTCAATTGGATTCTGGTCATTATGTCTCATTAGTGTAGCTCTGTATCACTGCTTCCACAGGTAATTAAATACATATACAATGTATATTATATG
This sequence comes from Hermodice carunculata, assembly GCA_964020975.1. Lineage (NCBI taxonomy): Eukaryota > Metazoa > Annelida > Polychaeta > Eunicida > Amphinomidae > Hermodice > Hermodice carunculata. Next base: position 13,350,151 of record OZ026617.1, read on the forward strand.
TGACACCCAGAGTTCTTGTTCTGATGTTTAAAGGGATGTCGACATCCTGTTATGTGCAGAGAACCAAATCTGGTACATGTGTACGCAAATGGTTATCACATTCATCACCACACAGTCCCCTCAAATATTGTAAATGTATTTAAATTTGTGAGGCATTAAATTTCACAAATTTCATGAGTGCATTAGTGATGCAAAAGTAAATACCTCGCGAAATTAAATACCCCGAAAACTGTCAAATGCTCAATATCTTGTTATATAGGTTGTTAAGGAAATTCGCTTTTTTTTTGTAGAGACAATATCACAAAATATAATGTGAAATAGGAAATTTTCAAAATTAAGTACATGTGAAATATGGTGTTTACAGTTGTTGAAACTGTTGGTTGCTGATCTACACATAGAGCATGCAATGAGCTGTCACAACTGTCTGCAACTCCTGCGACCATTTCTCTCTTGTCTAATTCTTTGCCCAGACTTCTGAACAATGGGGCTTAAGAAGATGGCTTAAAGAGACAAGTTTTAGTTAAGCAGACAAATATAGTTCTTGCATCTAAAATTCAGTGTATTGCTGCTTTTAAAATGGATGATCCATGAGATACATGATCAATTATCCATTTTGCTTTTACACTTTGAGATACATTTTACATCTCTTCTGCTTACGGGCTGGATATTTTATGTCTATGTTAAATGAATTTATACAACTCTAGGCTGCATGGAAGCATTTACATGTTACCATGTTGTATTTTTCAGTTTGTGAAGAAAGAAGTGGCCATTGTAAAAGTGTGCAAGATTTTGAAAATTTAAAATTTTGTGTAAAAAGTGGACTTGCATAAAAATTGGAGAGGTGACCTTGAAACAGATTGAGGGGAGCAGCAGAAAGGGGTTGTCAATTGAAACTTGAAACAGATTTAGGGGAGCAACAACACTTGCCTGGTCATCTTGTAGAATCAATACCTGCATAGCTTTGCTATGGTCCCCTGTGACAAGGTCTGTCTTCTCAAAGGCCACCATTATGAGACCACTGTGTATAGAAAATGTCCATGCAGAGACCTCTCACCTGGGATACAGAGGTCTGGGATGCCTGGACACAGGTAAACATACACTGGTCTCAAACCTCTGTAACACCTGGGATACAGAGATCTAGCTTGGATGCCTGGACACAGGTAAACATACACTGGCCTCAAGCCTCTGTAACACTTGGGATACAGAGGTCTGTGATGGCTGGAAACAGGTAAACATACACTGGTCTCATACCTCTGTAACACCTGGGATGCCTGGACACAGGTAAACATACACTGGTCTCAAACTTCTGTAACACCTGGGATACAGAGATCTTGGATGCCTGGACACAGGTAAACATACACTGGCCTCAAGCCTCTGTAACACTTGGGATACAGAGGTCTGTGATGGCTGGAAACAGGTAAACATACACTGGTCTCATACCTCTGTAACACCTGGGATACAGAGGTCTGGGATGCCTGGACATAGGTAAACATACACTGGTCTCAATCAGACCTCTGTAGCACCTGGGATACAGAAGTCTAGGCTGCCAGGACAGTGGTAAACATGTACTTGTCTCAGACCTTTATAGTATCTGGGATACACAGGTCTAGGATGCCTTGACACAAGATAACATATGCTGGTCCCCCACTTTCATTTAGCAAGATGAATTGCCACAACAATTATTGATTTAGTGGCAGTGGGCAATAACATATTGCTTGCACTGGGAGAACTTTGAACATCTCTCATTAAAAGTGTTGTTCTGACTACTGCTAATTGAAATTGTCCAGGGCAGACTGGCTATTAAGAGATTGCAGTGATATTGGTATGATATTGTTAAAGAGTTTTTAAGGAATGGTTGTTTGTTGAATCAAATCTGTTACCAAGTAACGTTTGTAGGACATTTGGCGCCCTCTGGTGGTAATGTCAGATGATGTAGGTTCAACATCATACCACGTTCATATATGGCCTGAACAGTCAGCAACAATGACATCCCATAAAAATTATATTCTAATTAAGTTTTAGGGCAGTACTTTATGATTTGACCAGAAGCCAAATATTGATTGAGCGTGTGATTGCTACATTCAGCTGAGCCGTGCACAACTTGGGCTAAGAGGCTACAGAATGAATGTTTTGGCACCACCTGCATGTTTCACAACATCATTCCACACAAAATGAATTTACAAAGTGTGGGTGTATCCTATGTTGGAAGTCTGAAAATTTAATTGAAATTATGGGGTCTGCTTGTCACAACTACTGGTAGATGTTTCATCTTTAGTATGGCATATAGGAGTGGTAAATTAAGGTGGCTGCGGTATCGCTTCCCTTCTTCAATGAGGAACACTAATGTCTCCTCACTTCAACAACTGGTGCTGCTTTTAGGTTAAAAGAAAAAAAACTATATATATTGAGAATAGTTATGGTTATGGTTTTTAGAATATATTTAAGTTTGAATGAAATACTTCCCTTGGGAACATGTTAAAATCTGAATCGTTTCCCATAAACTGGCTTCATCGCAGATACTGAACTTTGTGACAGCTTGCCAAAAGTTTTTATCTTATCTGTCTCCAACTCTGAATTGTAATGAAGTTCAATATATTTTCCAGGTAAGGATTTTTGCATTTTTTAAAAATATATTCTAGTTTTAATTTTACAGTACTTTGAACAAATAAATTTGACAAACCTCATTCTTTACTGACATATTGGCCCTCAAACTTATGAAACAGCGGCACAGTTAACTTTTTCACAAATTTGAGAAAAGCAATCTTGGAGACTGTATCAAACTCAATATTCGCTTAGTTTTGGATTGATTAGATGAAAAGTTTCTGAAACACCATTACGAAATTTAATTTGTTAGATCAAATATGCTTGTGTGAGAAAGTTAATATTTATTGGTAGAGGTGATTATATTTCCAGGAAAGCTACTTTATTAAAGTTGATGTAAAATCTTAGGACTATAGTAATTCCAAATATATGTACTTTTATATGGGTATTTAAAAATCTATGGGTCCTTAAAGTGAGTGGACAAGAGTTGCTCATTAAAGAAGAGTAGTTTTATCCCCGCCATGTACCTTAATGTCTTGGGTTGGGGGTTAAGTGTCCAACCCACACCAAGGAAAGCTGTTGACCTGGGGTATGTCCTCTTCATAGGTCTCATCTATAATTCTCGTTGCAATTAGTTTTCATTGCTGATGAATTAAGTCAAAAGTATTGAAGCAGACGACATTTGACTGCCAGCCAGTCTTGGCTGATTTAATGGGGAAAGGGTTAAACTCTTGACTATTACCTTCAAGATTTGCCTCATTATCCATACCACACAAGGGTTAATATTTGTTAATAGAAACATGCCAGTGTGATCAGACCGGAGATTTCATCACGTAAGAAATTCTTTGCAAGAATTACGTTTTATGTCTTCTGGTGGATATGCATATTGATTCTATTGTAAACTGTCAGCCATTTCACCGTCATGTCACTTTGTTTGACACACATTTTTGCCATAACTATGCCTCCTCCCTGAAGCAAATGAAAGAAGGATGAAATAGGAAAGCAGTCATGAAGATGCTGGAAGGAGTGTCTGTTTTTCATTGAGATGATGCTGAAGCAAGGAAGATTAAACAACTACAGCTGGTACCTCATGTATGTGAATGACTTGACTGGATTCCTGGAAACCTGGCTGTGTCAGCAGGTCAGGGTCAGGGCTAGCACAGACACTGATCTATAGGTAAACAATATATTTTTTGAACATTTCATTTGTGGCCAGAGTTTGTTTATAATAACTTTTCCAAGAAAGTGTTGTTGGTGTGAAACAATGTCTTGTATCAGTGCAGCAACTAATTGTCCTGCAAGTCATGGAGATGTTGATGCATCAAAGTGACTGCAGCATTATAACTCCCTGACTATTACGATTAGATGGGCAGTTTTTTCTTTCACTCTTCTTGTTCATGGTCACTCAGAACCAGAATACACAAGACAGGGCTAGCTGTAAATCTGTGGCCTATCTTGTCACCAGAGGTTGTCTTAGCAACTTTTAATCAAACATTTTTGCAAAATTGGGAAAAAATATAGAAAAATGGAGACACTGTCGATGTTTGAAATTACAGGCTCTGTTGAAAGGTGGCACTTTGAGCTGCAAACTGTTAAATGAGGACAGATCAAATTAAAACCAGAAATGACGAGTTTGCTGCAGGATACATGCAGTGGTGTGTAGTTACCAGGCCCAAGCTGGCACTAAACCTTTTTGGTTTGATGTACATGATAATAAGGGTCCTGCATCTAAGATGTGGGAGCCCTATAGGTCAGGTCAAAGGTCAAAATCAAGAGGCTGTTTGAAAAATGCATTCCATGTAGTAGATAAAAGGATTTGAGAGAACTTCATCACACTTGATTAAAACATGGATGGAGGTAAGACTTTAGTGATGAGTGCTTATGGGTGACCTTGAGGTCAAAGGTTTAGGTCATGAGGGTACTGCAAAGAAAATGGTATTGTATGCAATATCTGCTAAACTATGCAAGAGAAATTCATCATACTTGACCACTTTATGTAGGCAGGTAAGACTTCAAGTTTGATCATTCAAGGGTGACCTTGAGGTCAGAGGTCAAGGTCAAGGTCATTGCACCATTTGGTAAAATTTGTTCTATGCAGTATGCAGAATGATTTGTCAGAACATCATCAAATTTAGAAAAAACATGGATTATGGTAACATTGCACAAAATTGCTTATGAGTGACCTTGTGGTTAAAGGTCAAGGTCACATGGCACAGTGAAAAATATGATTTCTGTGCAGTATCACAGAAATAGAAAAAAATCACATGACTGAAAATATGATGCTTGAGGGGCCCTTGATGACGTGGTCATTGTTCTAGTTTCCACTACATACCTGACCAGGCAGAGACATAAGAATACTACAAACAATCTGTGTTAATCATGGCCTGTTGCCCATCAGCTTCTAATGATCTCCTCACGGCCATCTGATCCATGGATGGATCTTCAGAATTTTGTTGTAGTTTGAAACTGAAGGTGTGTGTTATACTTGTCCGTTTTCCTGTTGAAAAATATCAAATATTGGAATTTTTGATTATTACATGGTTGCAAACACATGTATCAGATCTGGTCGAAGAGTTGGGCTGGTATATAATGTATAGATGGAAGCCTTGGGCTCAAAATATAGTGTATGGGTTGAAACAGTTTTGGTAAAAGTAATATGTAGTGGAAACCTTAATAGTCTTGGAAACTCATTTCTAAAACACTCCTGCACCTCATGGAATGGTAAATCAATTTGTTTTAGGGAGAGAAATAGACAAATGAACGCCTGGCACATAGAAAAGAAATACAAGGCAAACTGAGATGTGCAAAGGGAAAATCACTGGTGGACACGTTGGGTCCACCTTGGGATTAACACACAATTCTCAGATGATGTGTGTGCATCTGTGGTTTAACATGGCACGGTTGTGCCTCTTAATATGTAGTATAGTGATAATTATTGTTACCAAACATTTTCACAATGGTTTAAAAAAATTTCCCCACATACAATCAGTCAAAACTATACTTACATGTGCCATTGTGTATTCAGTCAAAACTATTACTGAAAGCGTCATTATGTAATCAGTTAAGATTAATTAATTAATGGGAAAAGACAAAGATTTAAATTCAAGAAGAAAATCTGTATGTGCATGCAAAATGCATACCTGCAAGCTTGGTTTCTCAAAAAAGCATAGACCAAATCCACTTCAAACTTGATTGGCATGTCCATCATGTATGCCTTGGTCAGGCAAATTTAATAGTAATTTCCAACTGCTCAAACATACTTGCTAGGTTCACTTAAAACTTGATAGGAATGTACCTTGAGTTGCCGTTCACTAGATGGCACTGATTTTTAATGGATTACATAAATGAGGTAGTTATCAATAAGGGTACATATCAGCACTGTTAGTGTATAGATATTAGTGGAAATACTTCCATACATAGTTTTCTCCAAAAAATTGATTTAATAATTATGTGTTATACATTGCTTATTCCGCATGCCATACATAGGCACTTTACAATGATACATGCCTGTCAATATGTAGTAAAGTCAGTAACAACATGCTAAAACAGTCTTTATCAATGCTTGAAAAATCAAGGTGTGAAAATTTTATTTGTGACAATACTTCAAAACCATAAACACTTGGAGTACACTGTATATTAAAAGAGACTCTATTTCGTAGAACTGGTGCTACGTTTGACAACAATCTGTCAGAAAATGTTTTCAGTTTTGTTTTGTGGCACTTTTGGTTGGAGGATTGACCTGTTCTTGTGACCATAGGTGGTATGTGCTGAGGTTGGCTCTGCACTAATATTGTTTAATACGAGATATGCATATTAATTTCCCGCCACAACTGCATACCTGATTGCTTCGTCTTGCTTGGCGAGATATGGCGAGATGCGGTACTGTACCTGTGTGAACAAGCAGGATATTACTTATATTTGGGACACAAAGAAGACTTATTAAAGGCAGATTGAATTTTTTCTCATATATGGCTCTGGAAGTACTAGATGAATACCAGTTTGGCATTTGGGAAGTTAAATTTCGCCAAAAAAACCTGCTAGCTTTGTGAAAAATGAGCATATGGCCCCATATGTGAGAGTGATGTGACCCGCACGTCCCCCGTGATCACCTGGCGTCAAACTCGTGCTTTGTGGTGGAAAATTGATATGCATAGGTCATATTGACTATACATATGCTGTCATTGTGTGTGTGGTTTTCTGTTTTCTGTGTACATGTATTTTTTTGGGGGTGGGGGGGAGAGGGGACTTTAAAAAATTCTTTTTTGTTTTGTTTTTTGTTTTTAAACCACTTGGCTGATTGGCTTTTTGAAGTGCTTCATTTCCAGTATGGCATTTGCGAGACAGATTTAAAACAAATTGAGCTGTTTTGACATTTATTTTCTCATGGAATTCATGAAAGAATTGCCACTGTGCCATCCTGACAGCATGCCAGTTGATGTCTCTTTAATTGTGAGGGAGCAAAGATTGGTTTTACGTTCCTGAACTGCACAAAGCACTTGATTAAAGTTCAGCCCAGAGACCACAGAGACTATCACCTTTATTTAGAGTTTCTGTAACTATTTCATGTGGTGCATAGCAAACTCAGTGCAATGTAGTGTGTGCAAAAGGCACAGATATGGAAGACACGGGGACATATCTCTTGTTGCTAACATGCATCTGGATGTACAGTTCACCCTTAAAGTGCAAATCACGGCTATAGTCGTTTTCTCATTACCGTTAAACATAAAATGGTTAAAAGATTCAAATTTTTCATGAAGAAACCTTTTTTTCAAATACCAGCAAGCCTAGTCTAAAGCAAAAAGTAGTCTTGGTCAACAGCTTTTCTTGGGGCACTTTGCAAAGTGCCCCAAGGAAAGCTGTTGACTCAGTCTTAAATGAGCGCTTTAAGGGTTAAACCTGTCACCAAAGACCACCCCTAGGGATGATCAGATTATGGTCCCTAAAGACGGGTGGTTTCTAATTGTATGTAAACAATATGTGGAAAGTCCTAAATATGTTAATTGATAAGGTGGTCTATCAAGGCAGGTGGTCTTTCATCAGAGTGGTCTGTCAGGAAAGGGGCTTTTGTATGTATCAGTTTAGCATTTAGGAATAAGAGATAGTGTGTACATGCTACATTGCATACTTTCCAGGCATTTCATGTGCAGATACATGCACTAGTCCCTCCTTTGAGAGACCATCTGCCTTTCAGGACCACGTGTGTCAGGTCTCTAAATCTACATTTCAGCCTTATCTCCTGTGAATGAGAGACCACCTGCTTTATGCGACCACAGGACTTTTGGACTGGCTGTGTAGGTAGTCTCCCTAAAGAGGTACTTCTAAGGGGTCCATGCACGGTACTACCATCACTTTAAGATAAAGCTGCAGCTGGTTTCTCTTTGGAGCTTGTAGACTGGCAGTCATTCCTTGCATAACCATGTTAATACATGTATTAGATAGACAGTGTTTCTTGCTGTATTCAATGTGCAGAATGATGTTACTAAACTTCATACAGGTGTACATGTGTATGATGCAACATATTAAAATCACAATGTCATGTAATGAGCCTGTGGTTCATCTCCACACTCTATTAACTAACCATGTATGGGAAAAGCAGGGCTGTAGAGGTACAGTCATTTATGACTATTTCTCGAAGGTATAGAATTGGTTTTCTCACTCTTGTGTGTGAAGAATGAATGACAGTACATGGACACTTAGCATGATACTTTTCATGTTATTTATGCTTCCAATGAAAGACCGCCTATACTAAAGACCATTCTATACTAAAAGACCGCCTATACTAAAAGACCACCACCTATAGTAAAGACCACCTAAACTGAAAGACAAAACTTTTGTATTGAGGTTTCACTGTACAGTGATATCTGCTATTCAAGACCGTCCATACTCCAGGCAAAAAGTGGTCTTATACTGCAGGTGGTCTTAAAATAAAGGTACATTTAACAGAAAATTACAGGAAGGGGTTGCTAAGGAGTGATCTTAAAAAGATGTGGTCCTATAGTGGAGGTGGTCTTTAAAGCAGGTACCACTGTAGATGCTTTGGAAAGAGTGACCCTGGTGAGCACTGCCAATAACAGCTAGTGCTGTACATGTGCTAACATTTCTGCACAGAAGCTTTATTATTTACAAGTATTGACCATGGAGCTAGCTTCCTAGCTCCATGTATTGACAAAGCACACAAACTAGACAGTAAAATACACCAAGAGACATGAATGTGATCATCCAGGAACTAGGGTTCTTTCACAGTCATGTGGGAAAGGAGAAAGTGTGAGCAGATGAGCAAAACAAACTCCAGTCTCACCTGGGTAAGGATGTAAAATTGGTCTATCTGATATGGGACTGATCTAAACTTTAAAAAATCTGCAGCCAAAATTAGATACACAGGCACAATTAACAAAGATTCATGACCCTTAATGAATCATTTAAAAAGATGGTTGCCATTTACATATTCCTTTAGCCAAACTCCAGAAACATAAGCATTTGGCTAATTGGCTAATGGTCAGAGCAGTCCCTGATGATACCACTTGATTATGTGACAGTACCGAAATATAACAGTGGTTACGTGATATAAAACAATGGTTATCTAATTGTTATAGTTATAGATCTAACACTAGTTATTTTTTTAAATGTATTTTTCTGTTTATGCACCTAGTTATCAAAATGTAAACTTTGATGTTGCTGAAAGATTTCTAACCAGAAGCCTTACATGCATATTGAGGCAGACTGTCACTGGAAGCTAAATGGCTGATTTGGCACCGTGGCATATTACCCTGATGTACTATTACACTTGATTTCCCAGGTATATTATGAAGCCCAGCACTTTTTGTTTAGCGGTCAATATTTCATTACTTTCCCACTTTTATGAAAGAGTTGTCTTTTGTGGGGCTTTATTGATGGAAAGTATAATTTATGGCGCATCGGCGTGATATGTATTAAAACTCCTGATTTCCCTGCTATTGATGCAAAGCATGAATGATGGATCCCAACTCTATATGTATACCATCAGTTCAACAAAAAGATGGCCTCCCCCCCCCCCCCGAAAAAATAATGAAAAATACATGCCACAAAAATTCAAATATGTCAAATAAGAAATAAAAAATGTGATCCCAGTTCTTTGAATTTCAATAAATTGATGACATTCTCTCGATATAGTGGACTTATGTGCTCCCTCATAATGGTACCAATCTGCTGAAGCACCTTATTAGACAAATGATGCGGGACTTGTGCAATCATTGAGGTAACCTGTCTGGCCAGAGATGGAATTACAAGGAAGTACATGTGGGGGTGCATAATTGGTCTAGGGTTACAGGTACATATCCATGTATGCATGGAAACCATATGATATACTGACAGTAAAAATAAGGGAAACCCAGTCAGTGCTGATACGAGAAGTGCTGGCGGAATCAATTTTAGTCAGGTTTCACAATTTGTGGAAATAAACACAGGATAAAAATGCAAGTGGATCAAAGAATATGGTCTGATTGATAATTGAGAACAGTTGTGAAGAGGCTAATGCTATAGATGAACTGATATGGTGGACTATACCTTTCTTCAACAGCTGATGGGGCACAAAAATGTGGAGTCTGTCCACAATTGTGCAACTGCAAGTTAAAATCAACAGCACATGCCATGTGCAATATACTGCAAGGAAATTTCTCTTCTTTTCAGAGACGTTTAACATCTGTTCAAAACACTCCCCAGGTTATTGGGCCTGCTGTGTCTACATCATTATTCCCAGCTGGCGTAGCATGTAGCATGCAGTGCCCAGTTCCTTTGGGCAATGCATGCTACATGCTACGCCAGCACTGATGGGGCCAACCTGACAGCCCTCAGTCAATTGAGCTTAGGACCATGGGGGCATACTTTGAAATGTTTGCTGGTACAACACTCCAAGGCGATGTGACCGTCCAATTCTCATCTCCACCAAATTAATTCCAAGTAAAAATATGAAAAAAGTGACATTAGGATTTTTGGCTGAAGCGACCGCCGTTCCCAAAAAATCCACCATTATGGTTGACTGCTTTTCTTTGTGGTTTAAATTTTGTATTCATATGTGTTGGATGATTGTGGCAAAGTTGGATGCAATGTAATGAAATAAAATGTTATAAGTGATGTAAATTGCTGTTTTTCTTTCTTAATGGACGGTAGGGGATAAATACAAAATGACCTTCATCGTTAATCTGTTTAAACCAGATCCCCCTTGTTGTTTGCCGGCCTGTGCACCAGATCACCCGCGCGAGCTTCATGCTTACCAGACAAACAACTCTTGGGATTTGATTTGACAGATTATTACCACTCGGGTACTTAAGTCTGTGTGTGAACACAGGCTTCTTGTTTTTCCTCAAATACTTTATTCTTTATTTATTTATTCAGTCTGTGTGGAAACACAGACTTCTTGTTTTTCCTCAAATACTTTATTCTTTATTTATTTATTCAGTCTGTGTGTGAACACAGACTTCTTGTTTTTCCTCAAATACTTTATTCTTTATTTATTTATTCAGTCTGTGTGGAAACACAGGCTTCTTGTTTTTCCTCAAATACTTTATTCTTTATTTATTTATTCAGTCTGTGTGGAAACACAGGCTTCTTGTTTTTCCTCAAATACTTTATTCTTTATTTATTTATTCAGTCTGTGTGGAAACACAGGCTTCTTGTTTTTCCTCAAATACTTTATTCTTTATTTATTTATTCAGTCTGTGTGTGAACACAGACTTCTTGTTTTTCCTCTAATTCATTATTTTTTCTTTCTTTCTTTATTTCCATGTGCCAGTTTTGTGATCAGTTTTTCTCCGGCACTATTGTTCGGAAAAGTACCAAACTTGGCATGGTCATGGACCTAGTAGTGAAGTTGTGCATATTGTTTGGAACAGTGATCATGTTGGGGTTTATGCAAATTAGGGGCATATTTGTGGAAATTTTAAATCTTACGTATCTTCAACAGTGTTCTAGATAGAGTTGCCATTCAAAGCTTAATATGTGGTTCCATTGCTAAAGCAAAATCCTATAGCATGCAAAAAAAAGTTGAGAAGTTAATTCATGTTAAATTCACTGAATTTACAGTTAATAAAGGTCCATCTGACATATTTCTTGCCCAGACCCTGGTATTTCCGGACCCAGCAGTGAGATTTGTTTATCAGTTCAATATCTATAACATTGTTTCATAATCTTTGTAAACACTGGTCACTCCCAATAAAGATTCATCTTATTTCATCTATGTTCAGCCTGTGTAAAGCCTTGAAACTTAAGTTCATCCACATCTTCAGTAGGTTGTTGAAACCATGTACAGGTATTATAAAGATACCTCCATGTTGAAAACTCTATAGTAAGACATGTTCATGTACCATGGTATAGATTTTTGTTAAGAGCTATGTGAAGTTGGTTGTTGTTGTCTGTGAAAACTTACAATTTGGGTTGCTGACATATTCAGGCTGTTGACACTCAATACTTGAACACACAGATTTCTGTAAGAGCTATGTGAATTCAAAGTGGAATGTTATGTATGACAGTGGATTAGTGAGCCTAATAGTTGATATTAGTAGAGATTGTCACGTAAATGTTTTTATGTTCCTGTAAATAGTGAAACTTAATTGCATATACTTATAACTACATGTACGTGAATATCCATGTATAGAAATTTCACTTGTTGCAGTCATTTTATGCCCCAGATTTACAAAGCATAGGAATCTGGTGTTGATGTAGTAATTTTTGCTTCAGAGTATAAATGGGTTTAGCATCATATTTAATAAGTGGGTTAAACATTATATTTAAATGTCAGGTTAAAATTATGCAAATAAGGGGCAATTAAAATTTGAAAACCTCTGTATCTTCCAACCTATTACAGACAGACACACAATTTAAAGTAGTACATACAGGTTTGTGACACCTGTCAATCTAATGAACAGTGAACAGCTGTAGCATTTGAAATTATGCTAATTAGCAGCACTTGAACATTTAAAAGTTGAATATCTCCAAACCTATCATAAATAAAGATGCCAATCCAAGTTCAATTTGTAGTTTTGTGACATAGCCACATTCAGTAAATCATGAGCCAAAGTTGTAGCATTCTGATTTATGTAAAATTAGGCAAATACACAAGATTGAATTTTTGAATAACCTTCAAACTATCACATCTGGCGATGTCTGAGTCCAACTTCAATTTGTAGGTTTGTGACATAGCCACATCCATTGAAATATAAATCAAAGTTGCAGTATTCTAATTAATGCAAATAAGGCAAATCCACAAAATTTTAATTTTTGAATAACTTCAAAGCTATTATAGACTGAGGTGTCATTCAAACTTCGGTTGATAGATATGTAGGATAGTTGCATGCATCCAATTAGGCTTGAATCAAAGTTGTAGCAGTTTGATTCATGCAAATTACGCAAATACACAAAATTTAGATCGTGAATAGCTTCAAAACTATAAAAGATTTAGGTGCCTTTCCAACTTCAATTTATAGGTTTTTGACCTATCTGCATGAAAAAAATTGTTGCAGGGGTTAAATAAATACTGAATAGGCAATCTGTAAAAGTTTTCTAGGCACACAGACAGAATTTTTCTAGTTTTGTCTATGTTCCCTTAATAGTAGACATATATGTACTGTTATTTTGTCACCATAATGCGGAAATATATATATATACTTTGATGCTGCTACCCTAACAAGTAAACCAAGTATACACTGTTATATCCTCTCCCCCCCCCCCCCCCCAGCTCAGTATACCAGGTATATGCTCTTGTATTTCACTTCCTTAACTCAGTATCCCAAGTACACATATTCTTGTATGTTGTTCCAACCCATGCCAAGGAAAGTTTTGACCTAAGTCCTGGCAGTATGAATGGTCTTACATGCAGATCTCAGGGAATCTAAGTAAAGCATTGAAGTACGTGACAATTTACATCCATGTGCTTTTGCGTGACTGGGGCAGGAAAGGGTTAAATGTGCATTGTCCCCAGAACATACTCAAGAAAGCTCAACTGATCACCAACATCATATGTAATGAAAAAAAAAGCAGACTACATTGGTGACTCGGGGCCATTTCTGGTAATTTTTAATGGGAAAAAGTTGTGTGCTGATACATTAAGATTTAAGGTCCCTCGAGCAGTTGAAGCTTACACAATCGTCAGTTTATTGAGCAGTTGAAGCTTACACAATCGTCAGTTTATTGAGTTACACAATGGCGTAAAGTGTGAAACCATCAATCAAGAGGAGAGTATTTTGCAAGGATAACAGAATTCTGTGTCAGTTGAGCTGGTTGCAATATTGTACAGGAGCTTTGTATGGTAATTAACCTGTGGCCACATGTTATGTTTGATCTATCACTTTCAAGAGCACAGAGAGCTGGCAGCCATGATTGAAGGACAAGACACTTGTTTGGCAAGTGTTGCATGCTTGACTAGCTCAATTTTTAAGCCACAATATTAGATTGATTTTTACCTAATTCAGCAGTTATCACTCAGAAATTGGATAATCGTACCTCGGGAAGGTTTAAATGGCTTGCTACCTTTGTTCCCCTAGTATAGAGTACATAATGGTTCTGCCAGGTTGATGGAAGCACACAGTTATTATATTGCCCTTTCACACCGTGACTGTGTCGGGGGGAAATTGATTTTTACACAGTAGCTCCATTACCTGTGTCCAGTGTGACATGGTACAACATGGGCTCATTACACATCAGACAGGCATTGGGACTATAGACAGGCTCTATCAACACCTGTACTTGCAAGATTAGATTTTACGTTTATAATACCAGCTGATGGTAGTGATTTTATAACTTTCCTGTAGTATAACCTGCAAATTAATGACTACTGCACGTGTGTCACAATATGGACATGTCTCTGTACATGTAATGCATTTTAACATACCGTACATGTTATGCAACATGTGTCACAACGTAGGCATGACTGTGCATGTTATGCAATGTGGGCATATCCCGTGTCCATGTTATGCATTTATAATGTACATGTGTCACAATATGCTCATATCTCTCTACAGGCTATGCATTCACAGTAAAAATCATTATCTTGAGTAAGATAACCAAGAAAAAAAAGATACAGACATGTAGTTGGTTACAATGGTGTGGGTCAGCACTGACCAGGGTAAGCACTGTATGGCAATCGGGAATTTCCTGGCCTTGTACTTGATCTTCATCATCTTCATCAGGATTTACGAAAAGAAAAAGAAAAAAAATCAACCATGGATCATGGGTAGTTTGAGCAATCAGAGTGGATTGATAGCAGTTGTCTTGTCCTGAATATGTTACGGTTTGATCATTTCATGTGCGTACAGTAACTATAGTTCTGAAATCAGACAAGCATGTTGTATAGTATTATTGTAGCATGTTCAAAGGTAATCTGTGCAGGTGGCAGGTGTGCGGCTGACCTTTGATAATCTTGTTTTTCTGGTCTCAGCAGCTAGGCTCAAGTTTGGCCCTGACTCTGTCGAGTCAGGCGGTGGGGGAAATGCTGGCATGCCAATACTGTCATTGGCGGCTGGCCTTGGCGTGAGACAGAGTTTGGCACAAGTCGTAGCCATACAGTTCGATTTACAGTTGCACCTGCCATGAGAGGCCTTACTTTTATGGCTTAACATGTAGATTGTTTATTATTTTTCACGTACAGGTAAAAGCGATATAGAAATTTTGAGAGTCTGGTGTCAACAAATGGTGCGTACCATACTCTTTCCAATAAGGACCTCGGCCTCCTTGGAATGTACAAGTAAATGATAAAAAATCAGACGACAAAAACATTTACATTTAGTGATCTCTTTTCACAGTGTTTTACCTTTGATGTTCAAAGTAGGAGTCTCAGTTGAGGCTGATGATATAATTACATTTGTAAGAGGCCTACATCCTTGTAAGGAGGCCTGTGATTCAAGGTTTAAAAAAAAAAAATCCAGTTTCTGATAAGAAGTGCTCTTTGTATGAGGTTCAACTGTGGTGGATTTCAGTAAATGCAAACATCACAGGAAACGATGAAGTTCAATGCACAACTTGTAAAAGATGAATCAATCTATCTCCACATGCCATTTCACCCATTAAGTTTGCCCTAAACAACAAGGTGATTGAGGCCACTTCTGTGGCTAGGTGTGGTCAGAGAGTTAATAAATAACATGCAGTTTAGGCCACTTCTGTGGAATTTTGGAGACAGTTAAAAATCAACATATAGTTGAAGCCACTTTTGTGGCTTTGTAAATGAGGCAGTTAAATTAGCATATAATTTAGGCCACTTTTGTGGCGTAGTGGGTCAGGTACAGTACATGTAGTTAGAATGAACATCTGGTTCAGATCTTTCATGTGGCTTTGCTGGTTGGGTACAGTAGTCAAACATGGGCCCAATGCATGTCGAGAAAAGCTGGTGACCTGGGGTATTCTCTCTGGAACTCTAGGCATACTGGTACTTGAATGAAAGGTCTTTTTATGAGCAATATGAATCTGGGATCCTAGTGATAATTTCGACTTGTCTGGCTTAAGTAGATTGACTTTAGACATGATTGGCATTGAGAGAGTTGATAAATGCTGCAATATCAAATTTTTATCAATTATTCCCAATGTTGGATTTTTTGTTCTTCTGATTATGGGCTGTTAGACAACATTTATTCAGCACTTGTGAAACAAAACTGGCAGCCATGAAACTTGCTGCTGATCAGCTGCACATGGAATCAATTCATTAGTATGATAGGAGACCTGCATGATTGCAAGATGATCACAGAGACCTGCATGATTGCAAGATGATCACAGAGACCTGCATGATTGCAAGATGATCACAGAGACCTGCATGATTGCAAGATGATCACAGAGACCTGCATGATTGCAAGATGATCACAGAGACCTGCAAGATGATCACAGAGACCTGCATGATTGCAAGATGATCACAGAGACCTGCAGGATTGCAAGATGATCACAGAGACCTGCATGATTATAAGATGATCACAGAGACCTGCATGATTGCAAGATGATCACAGAGACCTGCAGGATTGCAAGATGATCACAGACACCTGCATGATTGCAAGATGATCAGAGACCTGCACGATTGCAAGATGATCACAGAGACCTGCATGATTATAAGATGATCACAGAGACCTGCATGATTGCAAGATGATTACAGAGACCTGCATGATTATAAGATGATCACAGAGACCAGTATGATTGCAAAATGATCACAGAGACCTGCATGATTGCAAGATGATCACAGAGACCTGCATGATTGCAAGATGATCACTTTAATGCCTATTATGAACTTTTGTATTTCCAATGATACAGTTTCAATTTACTATGCATGATCAAGCATGAAAACTTGTATACCATGACACAGGAATTGTATGGGTTGCCTGTGACCTGAGATCAAAGTGTAACATACATAATGGTTGTCTTTTTCAGAATATCAGAGTGATCACAGACAAGCGGAAACCTAGCGTCTTTGTCCATGGTCCATCCAAAGAATTACATGCACTTGAAGCAGAGAAGGCCAATAGAAGGTAGGTGTTTACATATGTGTCAGTTAAGTGTTTACATACATGGCAGTTTCATGCATTCATGATGTAATTCGACATGGCAAGTTCCATATGTGTCAGTTAAGTGTTTACATATGTGTGAGTTTCATGCATTCATGATGTAATTCGACATGGCAAGTTCCATATGTGTCAGTTAAGTGTTTACATATGTGTTGGTTTCATGCATTCATGATGTAATTCGACATAGCAAGTTAACATGTTTGTGGGCAACTTTCTTTGGTGTCTTGAATCTTGATGTCTGGGCATAAAATAGAGGATCTATCAAATTATACTTTTAGAAAGAAGTGTTATGAGGTAAGATGCAAATTCCCATTAAAGGTTGATTTAGTATTGACTTACATATCAAAGAAGAAATTAATTTTTGAGTTTATAATTTATTAAGAAAATATTAATGAAAAAAAATCTATGAATCATGTTGAGTGTGGCCCATAGTGTCCTCCTATGGTAATGGTGGTTGTATAGTACACGTTTTAACATTGTTCTGGGTAGCTGGTGATTGCATGGCCTGAAATGGATGGCAAGATTAGATTGTTGGCAGGTGATTTTGTTGTTGTTTTGTTTCAAAGTAAAAAAGTGGTAAAACAAGGAGTTGTGTGTAGATGTTTTGACCGAAATGAAAATTAAAGAGTTTGAGAAGTCCTCGACCCAGCTGAGACGAAGTGTGGTCATGTCCGTAATTACCAAATTATTACTTTGTATACACACAGTATAATCATGTAATACCATGCATACTAAGACTGTCAAATGTGTATTTATTTCAGTGGCACCTTGTGTATTTGGCTTGGATTGTGATAAAGCTGAACACATTCACATGAGCATTGCTTGTTGTGTCACGTACCATAAACCTGTACCTTCCTTATTTGGAATTATTTGCACCATGAAGTGGCATTGGTACATTAATAACCGTATAATCGGCATACAGACTACCATCTTGGTCTTATAAAATGTGGTTGATAACATATGTATTCTTTATATAATGCAAATACAAAGTTCAAAATTATGCTTATGTATTACACCACTAGGTGGCATGACCGTGCAACTACAACATATTAATTACATGCATGTTATAGCATGGGCCTCCCTGACCTTAAACCACATATTTATGTATGAATCTCTTTCTTTGCACGTTCAAAATCAAGCTGACTCTGATTCTGTCTTTATGGCATTGGTTCTGATTCTGTCTTTATGACATTGGTTCTGATTCTGTCTTCATGGCATGGGTATTAACACCTCCTGTTTTGTATGAAGGCTAGGTCAACAATGTTCCTTCTGGAGGTTGGGAGCACCCAATCTGCTGGAGGGGAAATTGTTTGACTTGATGTTTCATGTGCTTTTCATTGAAAACAAAAATCTGTTAGTGAGCAAAATGTTTTACCCTTTCCTGGTTGGAATAAGACTTGAGTCAATAGCTTTCCTTGGTGGGGGTTGGGCATGATGTACCCAACCCACACCAAGGAAAGCTGTTGACCTGGGGCAAGCCATCAGGACAAGTCTTATTTACAATCTTCAGCAAAAAAAAATGTTCTATTTACATGGAATTTAAGGCGTCAGCCATTTTTATCAACATTTTCACATTAGTACATGGAGTACGCAGGGGTGGAGGGGGTCAAGATCAATGTACGTTTTCAGCTAATTTTGAAACTGTTGCTCAATATGTTGCCAAAAATCAACATTTTTAGAGTACTCTTTTGGAGGAGGGAAGGGGGTTACAAGAAAGAGTGCTCTGTATACACATTTGAAAATGTTGATAATTTTGGTTGACCCATAAGTAAATATGTTAAAGCAGACAATTTACATCCGGGCACTTTTGGAAGGATTGAAGGGGAAAGGGTTAAAGTTGATGATGCGTATGTTGTGGGGAGGTGTTCATGGATGAATAGAGGCAAAAGTGGTAAGCCATGCAGCCACAAACCAGTTTGGTATGATGAATGAGTACAACCTGATTAGGTGATAGTTTATGTGATCAATGAAGTCAAAGATTTTGTTTGCTTTCTGTTATTACAAGATGTAATACCATGAAAACAAATAAAGCATCAACAAATATGTGATGCTGTTCCAACTTTTCAACTCTTTAACCCTTTCCCCCTTAAACCGGCCAAAACCGGCTGGTGGTCAAATTTCTGCTTCAGTGTTTTCAACTAATTTCAATAGTAATGAAAAAAAAAAAAATGATTGAGAATTGTAGATAAGACCTATCAAGATCACATGACCCAGGTCAACAGCTTTTTTTGGCATGGGTTGGGCACTTAGTGCCCAACCCATGCCAAGGAAAGCTGTTGACTCAGTCTAAATTTAAGGGGAAAGGGTTAATTGCCAATTCGAAGTAAAGTTAGTGCAGCTGTGAATTGGCATAACTTCCTGAGCATGTCTACAGTTGCAGACACCATAAGAATGGTCCAGGTCAACAGCTTTCCTGTGCCCAAATCATACTGAGGAAAATTGTTGACTCAGTCTTAACTTGGCAGTTAAAGAGTTAACCTGCCAGTGCTTAATTGGATTCTGAGTCAACACCTTTCCTGGTCTCATTTTGTATGCAATATACCCAAAGTATTCCAAAGGGAACTGTTCATTTGGTTGTTATGTGGAAATGCATAAAAGCATGCTAATATTTAAATGAAAGTTTATCTTGTTTTGTTTTATATTTTTCAAAACAAGAAATTTAAGTCTGGAATCGTTATACAAATAGTACCCAGACAAGCATGACTTTTGTTTGTGATTACCACTGAGTGAGTTGAGGTAAAAATTTTTGGTGAAAGACTATAATGCTCATAAGAAATATGACAACACATTGTCTCCTTGGTGATATACATACATGACATTATATTGTCTCCATGGTGATACACATACATGTCATCAACTTGCACACACTGCAAAAAAAGTTAAGCCCACCTCCTGATGAAATAATAAGCTGAATCTGCAGGGGGCGTAACTTGTTTGTGCAGTGATTGCAAGTCTTTTGAAAAATGACAGTGATGTGTGATATCATGGGGGTTTTGAGGAAAGGGGTGTATGTCCATATCATCTTGGAGGTATACAAAAAAGGGGTGATGCCTGTTTTACGTATGGGATGTGCACCCTTTTGCTTCCTACATCATCAACTGAAAAAAAAACAAAAACAAAAAAACCTGGCAGGGTACAAAATAGCAAAATTAAAAACAAAAACAAAAAAAAAAAAAAAAAAAAGAGAAAGAGAGAGAGAGAGAGAGAGAGATGGCACTGGTTTTTGTGGGCTGTGTTTTTTATCCCTACTGGAACTAAATCTGTTGGGATACTTATGTGTTCGTCTGTCAACTTTCCTTTCAGCCTAGTTAACTCTGTAGAGCACTTACAGGACTGCGATATGTAAGTACACATTGTGGTCAAGACCACCTTCAGTATACATGTAGTTTGAAGTTGATATTAACATCGTTAAACATTAACCAATAGGAAATAATAGAATCATAACAATGGTTGGGTTACCATGGTAACCATTATTGTAAGTGTGGTGACCGTTTTAAGTATGTTTCTTTAATGGCTCTTTGGTACAGTGACATTTTCAGTAAAAATACAGATATCGTATTTATAATTAGCCTTGAAGAAAAAAATCCACACATGGTAAAGGTATGTGCAGCATCAGTACAGTGCATAAGGGCCAAGTTTAGAGATACTTAAATCAAAGATATTAGGACATACAAATTTGTTTGGTGGTTTTGCATTAACTGGTGATCATTCCCAAAAGAACTAGAATAGAGCAAACACTTTTAGTAGTTTACACTTGCAAATTCACAACCTTTGCTATGTAATGTCTCAAAGTGTGTTTTTATAATGGACATTAATGTAGGTTCAGCCTTTATGCCAAATAGGTCAACTTAAACCTTAAAAATGTTTTTCACTGTAGAGTGTAAAAGAGCAAATTATATTAACCCTTTCCTGGTCAGAGTATGTTTGAGTCAACAGCTTTCTTTGCATGGCACAGGTTGGGTGCACTGCACCCAACCTGTGCCAAAGAAAACTATTGACCTAAGACATGTCATCATAAGTGGATGCGCATACAAATCTCAGCAAAAATAAATGTTATCTGGTAACTAGAGATTTAGGTACAAATGTTAAGGCAGATGACAACTTACCTCCAGGTTCTTTTGGGCAATTTGAGCATGGAAAGGGTTAATTTTAATTGTATAATATACAGATATAGCATTTGCTGTGTGGATAATTTAACAGCTGGATGATTTCAAGAAGTAGTTGTCAACATTATAGAAACATATACATGGATTTAGAAATGGGATGAAATGACTTGGAACTAAGACAGGTTTCCAGTGAAGTCAGAGATAATATCACAGCAACACGTGGTACATGTACATCACAAGTAATGAGGACACATCTGGGATAGCTTTGTGTCATGATGTTTTGTCTTTAACTCTTTCTTGCTTAAAATCTCTCCAAAGTATGCAGATGTCAAGTTCTGTCTGCTTAAAATTTTTATTTGTATGTTTAAACATTTAAAATGAGAATGTTTGGCAAGATCTGTCAGGAAGACGTAGCCCAGGTCAACAACTTTCATTGACAATGGGTAAGGCAAAACTGACAAACTCTCGCCAAGACAAGCTGATGATGCAGTCTTGTTTTACCTGTGAAATGGTTAAGGTGAAATACTGGTATCTTTAAAGTCTGTACAGAAACAGCAACCATTACATTTTAAAAAGCTCCTGCAGCTGGTGTTTTCAGATGTTATGCATATTGTTCACATAGAAGTCAATATGTCTCTCACACTTAGAGGTCACTTCTCTTTGTACTTAGAGGGATACACCCTTTTATCGGAGGCTATGCATGCATACATCTGTTGAACTTGCCCTCATGCATGTTGTGTACCTGCAGGTGAAACATCTTTTGCATTTGAAGGCCATGCAGACACCCCAGCAGATACACTAGGGATGTATAACAAAGACAGTATCTCATGAGGATAATAATATTGTCGTCCTTGATGGCAGAATGGTCCAAAAATATGACACTGATGTGGATAGATAACCATTGTCTTGAGGGAGGGAGGGAGGGAGGGAGGGAGGGAGAGAGAGAGAGAGAGAGAGAGAGAGAGAGAGAGAGAGAGAGAGAGAGAGAGAGAGAGAGAGATGGGGTTGCATGTTTGGTTTATGGGGTATACACCCTTCTACTATTTGCACATCCCTTTCATTCATGTAGTATGACCCATGCATCACACTGTCAGCACCCCCACCCCCTTAAAAAACTTTATAGATCTGCTGTACAGAGACTAGTTTGTGTGCTGACATCACAAATTAAAATAAATAAAGTTTCAGATATTGCACTCCACATGTGTATCAGACAGGAGTAGTTCAGAATTTAATTCTTTTTAATTTGCTAGATACATGTACCAGCAAAACATTAAAGTGCGGTTGTTTGGTCTTCTTCCATCATAGTTTAAATTAGTGTTTATGATTCAAATAATGTTGAAATATATAAGCATCATATACACATACTTAAAAATGCATTTTCCATTTATATGTATACTCACTCAAGCTAGTTACTGTGTGGCCACCACATGAGTGCATGTAGTAACCTTGACACCAGCTCACTGGGTGCCTTCAGTATATACACATATACAGTCAAACCTCATTATAACGACACTCAGATATCTGACATATTCATTATAATGACATAAGTTTTGAATGGCAAAAGTTCATTTTCTTTATTGATCGATTCATTAATCTGACGCATTTCTAAGGGAACATATGGTACATGTCATTATAACGCATTTTTACTGTACACACATTCATACATACACACATATATATCAGTATTTTATTTAGTGAAATCTCATTATAATGACACCAATTGTTTCCTGCCAGAAAAGTGTCAATTATCTTAACTCTTTCAGTATCACATTTCAGACTGAGTCAACTGCTGTCCTCTGTGCACTTAAATATGGGCACAATGCACCTATAGTGCACTTAGGAAAGCTGTTGACCTGGACTGTTATATTCTGTGTAACTACAGGCATGCTGGTACTTGAATGAATGGTCTTTTTCAAGGAAAATGAATCTGGCATCCTTATTATAATTCTGTGCAGTTCATTTCAAGTAGTTTGACTGAAGTCACAGTTGGCACCGGAAGAGTTAATATGCGAGATGAATGAGTCAAAAAGTAAGGGAAAATGAATTTTAAGGGTCTAAAACCTTGTGTTGTTAACCCTTCCCCCCTTGAATTAAGACTGAGTCAACACCTTTCCTTGGTATGGGTTAGGCACTTAGTGCCTAACCCATGCCACGGAAAGCTGTTGACCTGGGGCATGTTATCTTGATAGGTCTCATCTTCAATTCTCAGTCTAATTTCTTTTCATAACGGTTGAAATTAGCTGAAAACATGGAAGCAGACGACATTTGACCAGAAGCCAGTTTTGGCCGGTTTAAGCGGGAAAGTGTTACCTGACTATGTGGAATATCTGAGTGGTACTCTGATGAGATTTCATTGTATCACATCAATGACACAAACAAACCAGATCACACCATTATAGATATGCTAGGGAATCGGCACATACGTAGTTAGGTTTCTCTCTCTCTCTTTTTTTTTGTTCTGCATAACAAGCCAATCACAGAATGTATCGTGATTGGGTGATCTATTCTTCCCTCCATTTAAGCCATCAAAGGAATGGTCGACCTCAAGTTGTCCAACCAGACACACAAACATAGTGCAGGTGTTTTGGTTGGTGTGGACCACTGTGCTCAGGATGCCTCAGTCTCTAACACCTGAAATACGCGTAGAAAATGAATCTGAGGACTTGTGGCATTTTTTTGTCAAGTTTATATTTTCACATGGTGATATTCTTCATTGTGTTGTTTTCTGGGTTGAATATTAACCCTGGTCAAGGAGCCACTCTTGACATACATGTGCATGTCAGTGTATGTCATACTCTGAAACATGTTTTGATAGGTACCCTTTGAGGATATGTGATGTCGTTACCCTCTGAGGATATATGATATCGTCACCCTCTGAGGATATATGATATTGTTACCCTCTGTGGATATGTGATATCTTTACCATCTACGGATATGTGATACCTTTACCCTCTTTGAATGTGATATCTTTACCCTCTGAGGATATGTGATATATTTACCCTCTTTGAATATGTGATATCTTTACCCTCTGAGGGTATGTGATATCTTTACTTTCTGTGGATATGTGATATCTTTACCCTCTGAATATATGTGATACCTTTACCCTCTGTGAATATGTGATATCTTTACCCTCTGAGGGTATGTGATATCTTTACTTTCTGTGGATATGTGATAGCTTTCAGCCCAGTGCAACCTGTGTTTAAAAAATCTCTGATGAAGATGCTGTGGTAAAGATAATATTTCTTTTTAAATGCTGCATTCATAGGTCATGGGGATGTAACTGTTGACAGAAATAGACAAGTGGAGTACAAAGTTTGGCTAATAGATTAATGGTATTGGTGATATTGAAATGTTCCGGGATATTCGGGTAAATGAAGGTGTCTCATTTTAAAAACACACAAGAAACTGGAAAATGTGGTTTTAGAATTGCCTTTGTGACCATTTGGAGTCTGTGTTTAAGCTGTACAGTTCTCATTGTCACACTGGATGCTTGATCGCTTCGGTGAATTTGGTTTAAGACTATGATGCCCTTGTCCTTGTTCAGTCAAGATTTTTGAAACAGTTTCATGATAATTCAGAATCATGAAGCCAGGCCTGTTATATTGGACAAACTCAGATCCTTCTTTGGGGTGGTCCTGATGGATTTGCTGTGCACTCCGCCTGGCCACTCGCAAGTTTTTATTTTAGGATCAACATCATATTCCAAGAAAAACAGAGATTCTCACTACATGTGTGTACTTGTATACAAATTTGTCCTTTTTTTTTCTGTGGTAATGTGCAGCCTTGTCAAAAATTAGCAAAACATGGAACTCTGGTAATTTATGCCAGATTTTTGTAAGAGGATGTGTATATAGAGGGGGTTTGAAAAGTAGAGGTCTGTTTGGGTGTTTGTGTTGTGTAAAAGTATATGTGGAATTCACCCACATGAAAGTTTGTTGTGAGACGAATGACAAAAGTTGAAGCTACAAATCATGCAACATGAAACATTGGAGGGTTTTCGTGTAAACTGGTGCAAAAATTATGAGCTCCGTTCACACAATATAAAACATTGGAGGATTTTGTGTATATACATGGTGCAAAAATTGGGAACCTACATGCAGCTCATTCATTTAACATGGAGAGTACTGTCTATAAAGTGGAAGGCAGGGAAGTCCAACAGACTTTTGTGAAGTAGAAAAGTAGGAGCTAAGTCTCACAGTGAATTTGGAGAATTGGCAGCTGTGCGACAGTGATACCAACTCTTTGTCATTTCATATCACAACTGACATCTTTCAGCAAAGAACGGAAGGTTGCAACTCTTTTTTTTTCCACTCAAATCACCCAAAGGCATGTACCCAGATGTCAGTTATTGTCTGCTGTATTCTTGAAATTTAAATTTCATGTTGATAGAGGACACGTCGGTAAAACCCAGCATGAATACATGTAAGTGGTCAGTAGCTTCCTGGCCTTGGGTTAATGGGTACATAACCTTCTGAGCAAGTCAGGGTTAAAATGACAAATGTTTTTGGCTGGTTTTGAAACTAAATGGTAAATTGAACTTCAATTATGTGTGTTGTTCAGCCAGTGTTTGATCAGGAAATATTATAACAGCAAGACTTCTGTAATGTTAGTTGTGACTACAGTATGTGCAAAAACTCTGGATCTCAGTTGAAAAGAAAGCTTGACGTCGGGCCTTACATTGTGTGGCTGCTCATGTTTCACTTGAACCTGACAATCGAATATTTTATGACTTCAGCAACACTCTTACAGATCAGAAAGTTTGCCGATTATGTGATCAGCAAAGCAGTGAGACCTGAACAACTATTTATGTAAACTGCTCACTGTTATGATTACATGGAGATCAAGTTTCACACTTCACTTCCAGTGTGTTCATGGTGGAAAGTGAAATGTTAAATTGGTTGTGAACAGTTCCTGGGCCACAGTTTTAGGGCTGCTGTGAGAGAACTAATGGAAGCGTGCAGTCATAACACACAGCACTGGCACACAATACAGGCCAATAATGGTCCCACTGCACTTGTAAATAGCCATTCTGTATGTTAAAAAAGCTGCACCTATGTGTGAAGTGTGTGTTGTCAGTCAGATGTGCACTGGCAGCTAACTGACTTAATACCAGCTTTATTATATATTCTTGCACTTGTGTTCAAAGTAAATGGGAATGCAAAAAATGCTTGTATTGTACATATAAGCGCAAAAAAAATTCGGCACAAAGGATAAAATATGGATTTTATGAAATTTTACTGACACTCCATTGCTTTTAAATTACAGTTACATACCATAATCTTAAACAGCAAAAGATAAAACAAATTTTATTTCCAACTCCCTACCAATAATGTAGTCCTTCTGTTTAATTTGTCTGCAAGTGTATATACATTATTGATATTAATCTTTGGAGGTGCAGATTGAAAGTCATACTTTCAGCTGCATTTTTCTTTTGGCTTAAAGGCTAAATGTATCTCATCTGAACTTTGTCTTGACTTGTGCCAATGAATGGAATTTCATACGGTCTGTACCTGAGTCAATGTTAGTAAATCTCATGTCCATTTAAATACATATATATATATATATATATATATATGTGTGTGTGTGTATATATATATATATATATATATATATATATATATATATGTACACTGTAAATTATTCCATGTTTTGTATTGAATTATCCATTTCGGGGGTAAAAGCCAAAAATGGTAATCCATAGTCAAGACTGCTACAGTACATGCTACCAGTGGGTCTGGTAGATATATATTGACAAGACTCCCTTGTATGACACACAGTGGGACACTAAAACATTACATGCCAACTGTATAGCAGTAATATATATATATATATATATATATATATATATATATATATATATATATATATATATATATATATATATATATATATATATATATATATATATATATATATATATATATATATATATATATGTATGTAGTGAAAATTTGTAATAATGACACCATCTAGCTGTTGATTGTAAGATGAAAAAAAAACAGCACCTGGCTCACTCTATAAAACTGGTGGACACCTTGCCCTGAGCCAACAACTTGTAAGTTTACAGTCTCTGTCAAAAATGACTAATACAAGACTTCTACATATCTATTCAGGAGACAAATTAAATTAAGAAGTTGAACACACTGTTTCTGGCTTCAAGGCATTCATAGCAGAACACACAAGTTTGTCAGGATCACTTAAATTAACAAAATTTAAACATTCACTATTGGTAATATTAAGCATTTTAGATCTCTGGGTTTCAAAACTTAAGTTACGTGATATGTGTGTATGTGTATGACCCAGTTATAATACAGTGGGTGGTGATTCTGTTGATGACACACGAAAGCAATGCTCTGACTTTATTGCCTTGTACCAGGTGAAATTGAATTGATAACCATCCATGCGTGTTTATTATTGAATTCAGACATCCCCTGATTCACTCTGGGCTGCGGTGTCCATTTCAAAGCAGTTCCACTTGCTTGCTGATAATTATCGTACCAACAGTAATTTGCAGATATTTGCAAATGATGGGTGTGACTGATAATTTACAAGTTTGTGTGCACATGTAACTCATCAATATACATCAGGTAAAAAAAGAAAAGAAATGCAGTTTTGTATTTCCTCATTTCTGTCGATATTTCCCCACATTAAAATTTTTTTCCCCTTTTGATTAGATGCATATGAATTATTGTAGAAACCGAGACTGCAAGCTGCAGCAAAATAGATATATCTATAAATTTCAACGGGAATAATATATGTACAGATGTAATGAATTTAACCTTCTGAGAACAGAGTCAACAGCTGTCTGTAAGTATGCACCTTGTGGGCACCTTGTGGGCACACTGCCCACAGTACACCAACAGACTGTTGACTGAGGTCATTACTTACCCAGTCCTGGTTAAAGTACCACCAAGTCAATAGCTTTCCTTACCTGAGTTGGGCACGAGCTGAGGAAAGTAAAACATTTAGTAAGATGACAATTTACACCCGGGTGCTCTTGGGTGATTTGAGCAGGAAAGGGTTAATGAGAAAAAAATGAACTGCGCGTGATGACCTCAGATACAGACTGGTAATTTTTCATGGGAAAAAGTTCTATATGGACACGCTGAACATTAGGACACTCAGGGTTAACAAGATTGTTAATAATGGCACAGATCTTTTATCATTCAAGATGTTGTTTGGGAGATGGCACATCCCAGCCTCTGTGTCATGTTGTCAGTAAGGTTTATGTTGAGACTAGGTTTTACTGGGGATACTTGTTACCACCTGTAATACTGCACCAATGAAACTGCAGACAAACAGAATACCCCAGTAGCTGTCACCCTGCTTACAGGACACCTGTCCGTACCACACTGGAAGCCATTTGGTAGCTTCTCTCTGGCTTCCAGTCTAAGCAGTAGCTTCTTAAATAGCTTCATCAGTAGATTAATTCAGATTCTTTGGTGGCTTCCAAGATGACTTCTCCCTAGCTTCTGCCAAATAGAAGGTCTACGCTTGCTGTAGATCTATGCTAGCTTTGGCCCTGGTAATAGCTTCTTGAGTGGGATGTATACTGCAAGCAATTAAATGGCTTCCCTTTAGTCCAGTCACTTCTTACTGGCTTCAAACCCAGGATACAGACCCAACAGGATGTTTGAATTTTGTAAAGGAATTTATATTAATAGGTCACACTGCTCTGTGCTAACTCAGACTGCAAGACTGGCAGGTTTCTGTGATTTTAGGACAGAATTAATGCTAAACAAGGCACACTCAGATACAATACTGCACAAAGAAGAAGAGGAACTGAAAATTCCAACAGGATCTTCCCAAAGTGAAAGTAAACATGTGATCTTCCTGAAGTGAAAGTATGTTGAGTAAGTTATGCATTCACTTTGTAACTTATATATGCCCATGAGCCTTTCACAAAGTGTATTAATTAGTTATACACTATATGTGTGCCTATGATTTGTCACAGTGACAAATAGGTGAATAGGATATGTGAAGAAACTTCAAGCACTTAAAGATAAAAATATGGTAGTGAGTTTTACAAATTGCAGGCACCTTGCAGATTCCCTCCTAAATTATCGATGCTAGTGCTTGTGCTAATCACATGTTATCACTCATGATCAAATAGCTGCAAAAGAGAAGCCACTATGAAGCTAGCTACAAGCCGTTGAGGCAATTGCTTTTCATTGAATACTTTGGCTGTTTGGAGGTGATTTGGAAGCCAACATGAAGCCGCTCAGTACATGAAAGGTGGCTTAATTCTCATTTGAATATTTTGGGCTAAATACAACTATTTGGAAGCTATTTGGACACCATCAGCTCATCAGGTCATGAAGCCTGGCTCCTTATTTAAATATTTCGGGTTAAAAACAGCTGTTTGTAAGCTATTTGGAAGCCATTTTGCTCAAATTTGGCAGTATGCTTACCTTACCTGGCAAGAGAAACTGATTAGATTTTGGTGTCATCATGACCTAATTTGAGCAAAAGGCAGCTTAATTATACACTCGTTAGGGCTCGTATCCGCAATATCTCCAGAATGATCCAATGTATTTTGCTGAAATTTGGCAGTGTGCTTATCTAGCTTGCCAAGATGAACTGATTAGATTTGGATGTCACCATGACCTAATTTTTGAGCAAATGGCATACCCTTAATAATTCAGGCAACGCATGCGTTGAAGGTATGGTTTTTTTTTTTTTTTTTAAGTTAATTTGTTAATGTGTACCAGCAGCATAGAAGTTAGTTCTCCTGTCTGTGCTGCACATGGCTGGGTGATGCAAGTGGCAACAAAATTGCAAAACATGACAACTGGTAACAGTTACACATATATTTACATGTAAAGTAGTTGCTGTTTGACCACATCACCAGTCATTGGAGTGTCCTCTCAAGGCAAGGACTGCTGTAATGAAGTTGCTGTTGAACCAGATCACCAGTACCATGACAAGTTTTAACAGCTAATTATGTATAGTTTAGTTGCTGTATAGCCACACCCCGATACATGACAACTGTTTAGTTATACATGCACTGCATAGTTGCTGTATAGCCACACCCCCAGTGCATGACAACTGTTTACAGTTATACATGTTCTGAATAGTTACTTTATAGCCACACCCTTCCAGTTACATGACAACTGTTAACAGTTATACATGTACTTCATAGTTGCTATACGGCCACATTCCCCAGATACATGACAACTGTTAACAGTTTACATGTACTGCATCACCAGTGCCATGCCAAGTTGTAGCAGCTGTTCATGTAGAGTGTAGTTGCAGTATAGCCACCCCCACCCCCCAAATAGGTGACAACTGGTAACATCTGTATATGTATTACTGTGTATTATTGTGCAGGAATTTAGCAGATCATTTTTACTTAACCATAGATCATTTTCCGTAATGTAGGACACTTGGGATTATATTTTTGTCTGTATGTGATGCCTGACAAGAAGGTATAATGAGCCATTATGAGATCAGAGAAACAAGACAACAAATGCTGTACGTGTATAATGTGTATTAGTGTGGGTGACCGAGTCCCTGGCATTCTGTCAATACACACAGTCTTTCAGGGGAGACACTTTGTCGCTCTTTGATCAACTTCAAGGCATCTTCCTTGCTTTTGTGTTGCTATTATTGGTTACTAAAGGCATCTGTTATATGACACCAGTTAATGCTGACAAAGTAAATGTTCTTTAACATAGTAGAAATGTCAGTTATTTCTGTGGTATGTGTTAACCCTTCGATCAGGCCACCTTCATGTCACTATATGAGACACATTTGTTCTGTTGTATGTTAATCCTTCTCTCTGTAACAATGGAGACCAAGTTACTGCAGATTTGCTTATAGAGTGGACATTAGCAGCAGTCCAAGTATGCTGTTGACTAAGGGTATCATGTCTGATATGTCTCACTTACAACAGGCATGTTAAATGCATAATTCTACATGGTGGCAGCACCTGCTTCCTTTGTCACATGATATTTTTAGCCAATGAGTGAAGGAGGTTTTGTTTATCTCCCCAGTGTCTGCACTTGCAGCAGGTGGATACCAGGGGAAAGTTACCAGTAGCACCACCGACAGGTGACATACTTCATTCACGTTCAAATTTTCTCCTGACAAGAATTTTGAAATGTTTTGAAGAAGACAATGTCTAACATCTGGATATTTTTAGCTAGCTTCTCAGAGATACAAAGTGTCAAAGCTAAAGTGTCTGTCGCTTCCTTTGTGTGAATTTACTTCTCATATGTAATACCTGCAAGAAAAGTGTCCTGAGCTAAAAATGATGTGAATGAAGACACATCAAAGGGATCAGTGACAGGTCTTTAATGAGGGCTTGTATGCTGGCTGCTTATGCTGTAGTATGCTTTGATGGTTGATCTCAATTGATGTTGGTGATGACATCCTAGCTACGGATAAATCACCCTTTTCCTCCTGGGCATTATCATATACCAGCTTAGTTCAGATATTTGTATAAACCAACTATTCAACTTGCAGCAAGCCTTGGTACCCAGAAGGTTTACCAGCTGGTCTGTCCCACTCGTGGCTTGTCACTTTCATGTTGTTCCGATCATCTGTGCATCTTGCACTGTCCCGTAATTTGTCCTCTCCCCACAAGAGGGATTCAAATACGATAGAGCATCTTCCCCAATCATTTTTTTCCCACTTTATATTGTTTGGTTGATATGTATAGTAGTTTAACTCTTTCAGTGCCAAGTTTTTGACTGAGTCAACAGCTTTCCACAGGGCACGTTAGGCACAATGCTGCCAAAAATGTTCCACAGAAAGCTGTAAACCCAGACAATTGTATTCCCTGGAACTATAGACATGCTGGTACTGGAATGAAAGTCTTTTCACAAGGAGTATGAATATAGCATCCTTATTATAATTGAGAGCAGTTCATCTTAAGTTGTTTGACTGTAAGTTGCAGTTTGCATTGAAAAGAGTTAATAAAATGTATTTAGACCAAAGGGCATTTGTCAAAGTGGTGCAGCCAAGCCAAACAGTGATATAGAGAGTGTTAGAAATAAATTTAAAGGTTCCTGTCTTTGGCTGCAGCAGTTGGTTACGAATGTGTCCATGGTATCAGATAGCTGCAAATTTCCCAGGATGACTCAATAGCTTTTCGTGGCATGGCTTGGTACTAATTACCAGACATGTGGCAAGGAAAGCTGTTTAGTCAGTCTTCTTTCAAGTGGGAAAGGATTATAATTTGATAGCAAAGTTTTGTTTGACATATTTTGTGTGCACCTTTAATGAATTAAATGGCAAATGAAATCACTTTTCACTGTAGGACTCTGTGTTTGGCTCCTTTTCCGCTCTGTATTTGGTTAGAAGGAATGAATTATGTACAGTGGTCTTTGTCTTTATCCTTTCGGCTCTGTATTTGGTTAGAAGGAATTAATTATGTACAGTGGTCTTTGTCTTTATCCTTTTCTGCTCTGTATTTGGTTAGAAGGAATGAATTACGTACAGTGGTCTCTGTCTTTATCCTTTTCCTGCTCAAATCGTCCCAAAGTGCCCAGATGTAAATTGGTGGTTGGCTTAACATTTTTACTTAAGTTTCTCATTATTAGAAAACATCTGTGCTGAGATTTGTGTGTAAGACTATTCATGATGGCATGTCCTATGTCAGTGGCTTTCCTTGGCACTGGTTTGAGACATTGCGTCCAAACCTGCACCAAGGAAAGCGATGGACTCAGTCAGTGGTATTCTGATGAGGAATGGGTTAAGAGACCACTCCTGTGAAAGGCCACCTGTCTTGAGAGAGCACAATTAAGATATCCCGGGGGCGGGGGGGGGGGGGGGGGAAGGGGGGGGGGTAAGCCCAGTTTGAGTGTTGTCTGATAGCCACTGTTCTGTTTATCTGTTATGAGAGATGACATATCTTCTGAGACCCCCCTTTATGATACTGCAGTCAATTTTTCCTGTACATATACCTGTGCAGTGGTCCCTGACTTGAAAGGCCACTCTGCTGAGAGACCACCTGTCTTAAAAGACCATATTTTCAGATACTTTGCCTTTTTATCTTATCTTTTACCTCCTATGAAAGACCACCTGTCTTGAGAGACCACAATTTGGTCTTCCCGAAAGGTGTTTTTGAAGACAGATTTGACAGTATTTGAAGGCCACTAATAATGTGAGATCACTCTGTTGCCATCAGGTAAGGGCCAGCCTTAACTAGAGGGTACTACTGTAGCTGCAACCAAAAGCACATGCAATTAAACTGACAGAAGCAATATTAATTATGATAGATGGAGGGAACAACACCTAGGAATCCTGAAGAAATAAAAACACCCAAGTCGAAAAGTGTGTTAAATGAAATATGACAAATCTAGGGTAGCCTCCCTCAACGCGTTTCGGGCCCCAGGTAACCCGTCAATAGAAGCATTATGGTAAGTATACCTGTTAAACTGAATTAATGCCACGCAATTTGAAATTGAATAATGATCAAAAGTGCGTCTATGTATGGATACCTGTAATCAAACTGCAGCTTAAAATATCAATAAAACTGAATTATTAGATTGGCCTTCTTGGTAATTGTATACAGATCCAGCTGTGGTTTTGAAATCAAATTTTAAATGATGTCACATCACAGAGCGCTTTACAGTTCTGCATGATTTCCCTTTGTTGCCACAAATGAGGTGTTCCTCCCACCTGGGAATGTTAAATGAAGTGTTTCTCTCCAGGGGGTGGTTATTATCACAGCCTTACAACATTGGATAGTTTTGAGATCTTTCATAGCAACCAAAATAATTTTCCAGTTGTCCTGGCAAAATTGAAGCATCTAGGTTGTTGTAATTGTGAGTGACTGCCATTTGATACTGAAACTGTGACATTATCAAGAAATCAGGTTATTTTTTAAGCTCCTGCTGTATAAACATATATGTTTTTTACAATATGACATAAACATTCTGATGGCATAACGACTGACGCTGTTGCCAAGTTACCCAGACTGCATGCTTGTTGGTCCCAGGCTGGTAGCTTTTCACCTTTTAGGAAGGGTGTGCAGCTCAACCTTTCAAGAGGCCATCCTTTTTAAGTCACTTTTTACCAACAATTATGCGTTTGTTAGACAATTTTTAGCTCAGCTGACTTGTCAGTCAGCTGAGTATATCTTATGGTCTTCCATTTGTGGTCAGTCCGTCGTCTGTCGTCTGTAACTCACATTGTCAACTTCTCCAAAACTCTCAGCTAGATTGACTTCAAACGTGGTGGGGATGTGCCTTTGGTGGGTCTGTACCAAGTTTGTTCAATTGATCACGCTCCAGTGATTTTTTTTAATTTTTCGTTTTTGTCTTGCCAGCGTAAGCTGTTGGCGAGACTAAGCAGTCACT
Source organism: Hermodice carunculata (assembly GCA_964020975.1). NCBI lineage: Eukaryota > Metazoa > Annelida > Polychaeta > Eunicida > Amphinomidae > Hermodice > Hermodice carunculata. Next base: position 13,384,612 of record OZ026617.1, read on the forward strand.
TTCTGGATGTCCGTCTGTCTGTCCATCCATCCGTCAACTAAAAAGTTCGGAGTGGCTTGAATTATGCTGGCGAGACATTCATGCCCCTGGGCATGACTCTGGTTTTTGTTCCTTTTTTTTTTGGCAAGTCTTAAAAAATCTCTGAAACTGTTCACCCAATTGATATCACACAGGGACACTCCTAGGAACTCCTAGTTCTGAATTTGTTCACCAGGTGGTGCTGCAATTTTGTTCTAATTTTTTTTTGTTCTTTGTGTGCTATTGCTATTTTTGACTTCTTCTCCAGAACTGTCACTCAATCAGATTAAGCTGAAATTTTGTGGATATGTTTCTTGTGGAAGGGTCAAGCAAAGTTGTTCACTAGGTTGCACTGCTGTGGATTCCTGATTTTAAACAATTTTTTCAATTCGGGTACTTAATGGTCAATGCATCTCTCCTTTTGATTACAATGTAAGTCAATGGGCATTTTATTGCTAATTCACATTTTCGACTTCTCCAAAACTGCCATCCAGATTGACTTCAAACATATTGGCAATGTACCTTGGGTGGGCAGGTTTTTTCAAATGGTCACGCTCCAGTGATTTTTGGATTTTAATGACTTTTTTGGAAGATGAATGTTGGCCAGGTTAGGCCTATACATTTTGGAAATACTGTAGTCTGTAGGTAATGAAGAATATTTCAAAGGTTGAGAGGACTGGTTTAAAACCACCAGTTGCCTTTTATGGGTGACTGCCTGTCTCAAGTCAGGTGTGAAATTTGCTCCTTCACATTGGTATTGGAAGATGATTGTTGACGCTTTGGCAACTCTGGAATCTCTTTGCTGTCATTGTTGGGTTTGGTATTTATGAATATGGATCATGTTTTTCTGTACTATTTAATAGGAAAGTTTAACACGGGAATTTCATGTAATGGTTATAACTTAAATAATTTTGGCCAGATCAGTGCCAAACTTGGTAGGGATGTACCTTTTATAAGTATCTACCTGTTTTGTGCAAATGATCATACTCCAGTGATGTTTGGACCTTGACCTCATTCCCAAGGTCACAGGACAACGGACATGAAGTTTACTATTCACTTGATAACTTGAGATCTGTTTTGAGTTAGAACCTTGATGTTGCACGTTAATGTTTTTCAATGGAGGTCATGCTTAGACAGTACATGAGTGACGTTGACCTCGTTTCTGGGGTAACAGTGCAACATACATGTATTTTACTCTTCACTGTAACTGGCGAACTACTTGAACTGGGACCTTGATGTTGCACATGTTAGTGTTCTATAAAAGTCAGACTTGCTCACTACATGGATGACCTTGATCCTATACCAAGTTCACAGAGCTGCAAGTGCGATGAATGTCTAGGTCAGCTGAGCATGGGCTGTTCACACAGCCCTCTTGTTTAAGTAGATAGCGGAAAATATAGCCAGAAGTTGGCATGCAAAGTATTTCTTGGAGAAGATTTGGTCTTAAGTATTAAAATGTCCAAATTTTGAATCATAAAAGGGAAAAATACCCTTATTTATGGAAATTTTAGGAGGGATTTTTTGTTCTGAAAAAAAGGGGGCCTTCAGAGCAGCAATTGTGATGGGAGTGCCCCTCCCAGGCTGTCAGTGTCCCTAATGCTGCAGGGCATGATCAGCTTTTTCCTCTACTCTTGAATAATAAGCCACAATCTTGTGGTTTTTCTGCAAAACCTATTGAAACCAAGATTTCAGACTACTTTTGCTTGTGAGATACAATCTTGTGTGATCCAGTCTTATCACGACAAGAACATACGTCAAATTCACTTACATATGGCCCCAAGAACCATTTTCTCAGGGTGTTGGGCATGATCTCTGAACCCTCTTGCATGTAGACTTGAGAGCACCCAGCTGTGACTCACCATGTCAGTGCCTCGTGAATTTGAACCTGACTTGAAAGGCTGGCAACTCTGCATTCACCATGAAGAAAGATGTCTTTTCCGATGTAAATTAGAAGAGCCAGAAGATCATTGACACCATTTGGACATACAGTAGTTTTTGTCTTGAGAGACCACTCCAATGAGAGGCCTCCTGTTTTGAAGAACCGCCTGTTCAGGATACTTCACTTCATACTTTTCATCTTATTTATACTTCGTATGAAAGACCACCTGCCTGTGGAGAGACCACTTTTTGACATTAATAAGAGCAGGCTTCAAAGTTACATGTAGGTTTGACTGTATTCAAAGCAAATTGTTCATTTTGAGGGGCAGTTACTGAAAACCTGTTGCATGATGGGAATGTTTGTTAATACTTTTTTATGGCAGCTTTTGCCCTTGAACAACCATCCCTTTCCACCCTGCTGTTTGCAAAAGTCAGTTCCCCATCTTGATCAACTGTAAATTTTTATACTTAGACTGGATATTTGTATACTAAAAATGTCTTCCATCACGTCTTTGCAAGGCCTAATCAACTATGAGACTATGCAAGTAGAGGGGGCACTTTCAATCACAGATCACTGGAATAGGACTTCCAAAGAAAGACTTGCTGACATTGATTTCTTAATTATGGTTTCTAATGTACAACTCTTGTCCTTGGAGACCATATTCACACCTCATTTGTGATTGGAATCTCACAAAAATAGCTGTGGTCAGAAACTGCTCAATCAGTCAGGTGACAGTCAGTGAAGACACTGTTCTCTGATATAATGTATACAATGTTTAGCTTTTAGACCATGGTAGGTGGTTTTAGCAGCTACTGTCAACTCCAGTCCTAGTTGAAAGTGCATATTTCTTCATTAATTGGTTCCACCCTCTAGGGGCCAAGTTACAATTTATTGTCATATTGCCTTCTAAGGGCAAAAAGTGTCAAATATGTGCTATGCATGCAGTGGTGGGATCTTTTGTGTATTCTTGACTAAGGTAACTTGGCCTCGGCCGCCGGCCAGCATGCATTGCCCCTGCCTTCCTATGAGGGGTGATTGGAGGACTTGTGGACTTCATGCCACCACAGAACCATTGAATGAAATTTTCTGTTGGTGAGTTGACCAGTTGGACTCACAAATATTTTGGGCTACCAGTTTAGGCCCTTTTCAGCTTAAATAGACAGTAGCTCAGAGAATGTAGGTATGTTATGCATGTGGCAGGAATGAGACATAAATTTGTTTTATTTTGATTTTCTGAAGTGATGCCATATCCCACGGCAAGCATGTGACTTGTCAAATTGACAAAACCATAACTTATTCCACAGTTTAGTTTGTGGCAGCCATTTCATTGTGTTTTCTTTGATTTGATTCAGAACTTTCAACCCACATGCAATAGCATCACATAAAGTAGGTTAAAGGATGCCATACAAAGTCAACTGGATCCGTTCCGGTGGGGTTCTTAAAAATCACAGAGAATATAGTGATTTTTGCATTGCCTGTGACCATGAACAAGTCATTTTTCACATGCAGGTTTCCCAATATTCAAGGAAAATATTATAATTTTAATATCCTTAGTGTTTCTGCCCTCAAGTGTCCCCCAACAGTCATTTTTCTGGTACAAAAGTTCTGAAATGTTTTAAGATAAAATATATTTCATAATGATTTACCAGTCAATACATTTGAAATGTTCCAGATTTAGGACTACGATTGGAGTTCACTTCAATTGAATTTCTGGATATGCCAATTACTATATATTAACAAGACCCGTCACAGTGTAATGAAATCAGTTAATTTTTGCTTGACCTTGTAAACAGGACCAATTAAATGGCTTGTGATACATTGACAGTTTAAGCTTGTTGAAACTGGTCCTTGATGGCGGTCAAGACATTGTTATTTGCGGTTGCTGAACAGGAGAAGTTGTAACACCCAGAACTGTCATAATTGGGATGTATTAGACGTGCATTCTGTGGCTCTGGTGGGTGAGAGGAGGGGCCTTGGGATGACGGTCAGAAATCTGAGCCAGAGTGGGCTTAATGATGCCTCATTGAGGGAGATCTCCTTGGAGGGCTAATTGCGGTGACAGCGAGCCTTGGACAGTTAATTACCGATACTTCAAGCCTCACAAAGGGCATACTGAGGCACTTTGATGATTTAGTGTCCCAAGGCTATGCAATACATTAAGGGTCTCAGAGGATATGCCGTCATGCAGTTTAAAGGAGGTCAGTTTTCTTAAACTCTTACTTTTTCTTGAGACTTTGTGCATGGTATGCGCATAAAGCACCAAACCTGTGCCAATGGAAGCTGTTGGACATGGGTGTGTCATTTTATACATCCTAATATAACTGCTTGCTGTGGCAGGTGACAAATGTCTTGTCATAATGGCAGGGGGAGAAGGTCCTGTCACAACGGCAGATGGAGAAGGTTCTGTCACAATGGCAGGTTGAGAAGTTCCTGTCACAATGGCAGGTGGAGAAGGTCCTGTCACAACGGCAGGTTGAGAAGGTCCTGTCACAATGGCAGGTGGAGAATTCAATGTCAGACAATTGAGAAATCTCTGTTGTTGATTTTAACTACAGTGTTGTGGAAGGAGTAAAGTTGCATGCTTGAATATTAGACTCTTGCAGAAATGAATTTCTTTCACTCTCAGGGTTTATATGAAATGAGTTTATTCCCAATTAAAATGTCACCAATGACACATGGTGCATACACAAGCCTGTCCACCAATTGCAAACATGAGCCCTTGGTAGCCACCATGTGACATGATCCGCCAATCACTGGGTATGCCATAATGCCACCCACTCATTATAGCTGCAAGCCAATATACATCCTCTTAGATTTTCCCATCAAACCATGTTAGAATTTTGTATTATATGTCTGCAATAGGCAAGGACAAGGACAGACGGTTCCAGAACTGCCTGAAAATACTTGTATAAAAAAAGTTGAGATTTCATGCTAAATTTAAGACACTTAGGGCTAGGAGAGTTAAAATTAAAATGTTGTATTTGCTGGTAAGCATGACAATTGACATCCCATGCAGCATGTATTATGAGACATACAGGTGTCAGACTGGTTGATGCAACATGTATCATGAGACATACAGCTGTCAGACTGGTTGATGCAACATGTATCATGCTCGAGACATACAGCTGTCAGACTGGTTGATGCAGCATGTATCATGAGACATACAGGTGTCAGACTGGTTGATGCAACATATTTGAATTTGAGTCTTTTTGTCCAGAAATATATCATGAGACATACAGTTGTCAGACTGGTTGATGCAACATGTATCATGAGACATACAGCTGTCAGACTGGTTGATGCAGCATGTATCATGAGACATACAGGTGTCAGACTGGTTGATGCAACATATTTGAATTTGTGTTTTTTTGTCCAGAAATATATCATGAGACATATAACTATCAGACTGGTTGATGCAGCATGTATAATGAGACATACAGCTGTCAGACTGGTTGATGCAACATGTATAATGAGACATACAGTTGTCAGACTGATTGATATAACATGTATCATGAGATATACAGCTGTCAGACTGGTTGATGCAACATGTATCATGAGACATACAGCTGTCAGACTGGTTGATGCAACATGTATCATGAGACATACAGCTCTCAGACTGGTTGATCTGGGCAGCTAGGTCAGAAGCTGTTCAGTTAATTCAGACAAACATTTACATTTGTATGCATCCATATTGATGCAGATTTATGAGAGAAGATCTGAATAAGAGCCACAAACTTCTACTAAATGTGTGATAAAACAGTTTTTGTGGCAATGTATCACAATGTTTCACAGTGAAGGTCTTAGATGATGTAGCAGGCCTTGTTGGGAGACACAGTACATAACATATGACAGGTTAAATAAGGGATCCATTAACAGGAAAAGTGAAGCAAATGCACTGTTTGTAGTCAGCTGTTAGGTGTACTCAGACTTCATGTGTACTGACATTTCGTTGTTTCTTGTCTTGTCAATTCCCTTAATGAAGACTTCCTTTATGAATCTCCTGTGTAAAGAAGATTTGATATGAGTGACATTTGTGAGTTGTGGCACTATTAACACTCTGTTTCCAAGGAAGTAAGCACAGAACACTTTAATCCCAAGAGGGCGCCACTGATAAAAAACAGTCACCTGAGTGTTGTTTACTTCCATATCTGGTTGATGAACCAGTGTAATACCTTCTTGTGGCATTGGAATGAATTTAACTAATTTTTTTTTCTGGTATATATCCTAGATTTTGTATAACTCTGGGTATCATACGGATCATGACTGAATGATCAATTAAACAGGGAAAGATTATGTTCTGGACGTGTCATGGACTGTCTGCTGAAAACTGCAGATGAACAAGATCATAGTTTGAACTCAAAATATGAACAGAAAAAAAAACACAGTAACAATATCCATATATAATTTTGTTTATAATTTTCCAGAGGCTCAAGAGATATGGAGACTTCATCCACATGTTCCCAAGCTCGTCTAGTCAAAGTGCGGCCAAACTCGGCAACAGCGCAGACTTTTGCTAGGGCCAGGTTTGTAGATGATACGTTACATGTTCACTCATGTTCCTGAACTCTCCCCATGTGTATATGCCCATTACCCCAGCTTGATATGTTGTGTACTTGTCGCTTGTTTGCTCGCATTCTTCTGTTATGTTGTAACCGTTTCCTGCCTAAGTTGGTCTGAGATCGATCCATAGTTTCTTATGTATTTCGCATCTGGCATTTTCAGTCTTGCTCTGCATATAATATAGGAAATGGAATCCTCAAAGGAGATGTGCAGAGGTAGTGCATTCCAGCTTTCTGCTTTCTTTTGGCTATATTTGAGACTATATTGGCTGACAGGCTGTGCCTTGGAGAACTGTAAAGTCCAGTGTGTTAATGACAATGTCTGGAGCCACCACAGACATGAGTCCCAACAACCATTAGTTTAAATTTTCTGCAGAGTTGTTTCAAATAATCCTTGATGTTTTCAGTGCCATGAATGCATGGCTCATGATTGGATCAGTTTGCTTTGAAATTATTTGTGCTTCAGACTTTGAATTGTTTGCTTATAAAATTTATTCAGTTTGATTGACATTTAGAGCTTTAATCTTGATTTTTCTCATTTTAATACTGAAGGCAACTGTCCTTGGGCCTAAATTGCAATGATTTATTTAGTATACTGTACATATTCTGTTTGATATTATTGTAAATGTCCAGGTGCCTTGTGGGTGTGATAACAGTGAGGATTGGTGGTTTGGTGTGACGTCATTGATTAAAATACATCTGAAGACTAACTATGCTAATAAATTAACTATAATGTGTAATGCAGTATGATTTACATATTACATGGTATGCAAATCAAGAACTTGAAAGTTTATAGAAAACTACCTTGTCTGTATTCAACTGTAACAAAGATATGTGGCTCCATTTTAAATAAAAGATATTACAAAGTATAAGAGTGCATCAGTTTAACTGCAGTGATATCTTACAAAGTACAAAGTGGCATCGCTTAAATTATGTGACAAAGTAATCTGGTGGCACTGTGTAACAAAGCTTGAGATGACAGCTATATGTATCAACTGTAACCACGTGTCTTGTAGACCTGTTGTTTCCTGTGCTTTTATAGTGCTTTCATTCGTCCTGCTGTGCCTGTATTTCGATCTTCCCCAAATCAACTGTGGTCAAAGTTTAATGACCAAAATGTTGCTTCGTGAGTTGTCTTTCTGCTTTAGTCAATAGCAACTGAGCCACTTAGAACACACAAGGAGGTTTGCATGAACTGGTTTTATGTGTGTTAATTTAGAGTTTGTATTATTGAGTAGTTTTTGGGCTCAGGCCATTGGTACATTAGTGCCAGGGTTTCAGTGTTATAGTCGGCACACCACCCATACATTTTAAAATGCCATCAATCATGACGGCTGTCACATTGATTGGTGAGTGCTTAGTTGAACATGAAAGCACAGTTTATGGGTGTCCCCCTGAATGTACCTCACACAGCCTGGTTTGGCCACCAACAGTTTTCCAGCAGTGTTAAAATCACGTTTGAGAGAATAAAAGTGGGCCTACTTGTCAAAATGGCTCATTATTTCAATCCAAAGGATCCATGCAGCTTTTTGTACATATTTCAATCTGAGAAGTCACAAGCCCTGGCGTACTTGTTAATGTCAACTGTTACAGTTTGGTTGCAGAACTTGTAAATTGTTTAAAGGAAATGTTTTGAAATGAAATTTTAATGCACTACATACAATGAAATAAGACCTCAGTTTTGTCAAAGGTGCTTGTTGTGTGCTGCACGCAGCTTGTGCATGAAATTGTTTGGATTGCTATATGTAAATTTGTTATGGATGAAAGAATCAAAAAGTGTTCTCTCTATGCAACAGACCGCACGGCCATTCAGGGCTTAACTCATTCCACACTATGGTCACAGGCCTTGGTCAGTGATTCTGGCACTGCTTGGCAAGTTGTGCTGCAGCTGCCACAAGGGCAGCTGCAGCATAACTTGCCAGGCAGTGCCAGAACCACTGACTTAAGACTATAGGCATGTTGGTACTTTAATGAAAGCTCTTTTCATGAAGAATTTAAATATGCAATTGTCGTCTTAACTCTGAGTAAATATACAGGAAAAATCAGGGACTGCCATGGAATGAGTTAAGTCGGTCCTGAAAAGTCTCATGATTTTCTGTCCATTTCTGTGATGCTTACTGTGCTCAGAGGCAAGTCTTGGAACCTAACCTTTTGCCCCCTAAAATGGCTGGTGGCCACATGTCATTGCCTTAAATGTTTTCAGCTAATTTCAACAGTAAGGGAAAACATTTTGACTGAGAATTGTAAAGGAGACCTACCAAGATCATGTGCCCCAGGTCAAAAGTTTTCATGGCAAGGGTTGGGCACCAAGTGCCCAGCCCATGCCAAGGAAAGTTGTTGACTCAGTCTTAAATCAAGGGGGAAGGGTTAACGTTACATGTTGAGGGCATGATGGCTGTCCCCGCTCTCTCTTTCCCAAAGCTTTCAACCCATTTGTGGGATTTTGTTTGCACAGAAACATCCGGCCTTGTCATACGTGTTGGTTCTCCAATAGGCCTATTACAATTTCCCTCTGTACATCTATGCCTTTTGTACAAAGTTACCACCTTGAAACTCTTGAAGTTTCTTATTTTTACGCTGCTTGATAAACTGCAACATTGAACCAGGGCCTGACTAGTCAGTACTATAGCTTGATATTCAGTTGTATGGATTAAATAGCTGGCATTATAGCTAGACTAGTTAGTATTATGGCTTATCTAGTCCTGTGCAGAGTGAGGTGTTTAAAGAACTGCAGTTGCATGTGTACAGTAGTGTCAAAAGTATGCAAAAGTATTCTCTTAATCATCTTCTGACTCTGAAGGTACTGCGTTCTAGTGGCAGAGATTTAAAGACATGAATTGCCACGTGTTTTTGTGGCTTTACGATTGATGTCATTGTTGCTTTACACTACATGCTGTCCCAGCTGGTCTTATGCGTATTGTGTTGTACAGCTTACTTAATCTTGCAAGTTTACAGCCTTTCTTTCTTATGGATTAGCCTGATAGAATCCCACTAAAATGTGATTGTACTGTCTTCCATACAGCTTTGCTGAAAAAAAAAAAATATATTCATGAATTAAAACCAGATGTTGTTCCTGTGGCATGCAGTTTTGTTGATCTTATTAATGAACTGCAACTTTCTAGAAGTCCAATTACTTACCTTATTTATTATAAACTGCAACTTTCTTAAAGTCCAATCACTTACCTTATTCATCATAAACTGCAACTTTCTTAAAGTCCAATTACTTACCTTATTTATTATAGATGGCAACTTTCTTGAAGTTCAATTACTTACCTTATTATAACATCAGCCTCTAGACTTTACGGCCTTTTGCTTTGTCTAAGCTCATATCTTACCTTATTATAAGCTGCAACTTTCTTGGAGTCCAATTACTTACTTTAGTTATTATAAACTGCATCTTTCTTGAAGTCCAAGTGCTTATCTTTTATAAATGGCATCTTTCTTGAAGTCCAATTAAGTGCTATCTTATTTATAATAGACTGCAACTTTCTTGAAGCCCAATTACCTTATTTATTACATACTGCAACCTTCTTGATGGCCAATTATGTACATTATTTATAAACTGCAATCTTCTTGACTGCCAATTACTTATCTTATTTATAAACTACAACTTTTCTACCTCTGGGCCCATTACTTGTATAAACTGCTCCTCTCCTGATGCTCTTCGTTTTCATCAACTCCATCCTTCCCGCTTGGTTATTGCTCCTGTTGTTAATACTTTGTAGTTGCTTATCTTCCCAGTGGTCTTTATTATGCCTCATTTGTTAACTACATCCTTTTACTCCATTAACATCTGTCGGTTTGATGTGTCGTAAACTGAAACTTCTCTCTCGTGGGGCTTTATAGAAGTATATTCAATATTGGTGCAACCTGCCACAGATGTGGTCTGTTTGGCTGTATCTTGAATGTTACCTCTTCTGTTTGTGGTTTCATTTTTTGAAGTATCTCATTCTCAAACTATGACCCATCTTCTCCAGTGTCGTTTCTTCCCTTCACAGTGTCATGTAAGCTAGAATCATCTTAGATACGGCATGTGTTTGGAAAATTTAATTTTTTAAAGTACAGTGCTGCTTTTCACGTGAGCTGGGTTTGTACAGACCACAGCCTGTGTCACTGGTGGACATTGTTTACAGAATGGTAACGTTTACCCAGCACAAGGTGCCTGTCTTGTGACTTGGTCTCATTATTTGTTGATGGCAAGTCCCCTGGCTATCCCACTGCCAGCTTTTGTACAAATGTCCTCTTTACACAGCACTCTCTATTCTGCTGTGGAAAAGTCTTACTTTACCTCTACAATTTTTCCCATAATGGACTTGTCTTGTTGATAGCTAGAGTGAGGTCCATTTTCCCTGTAAACAAGTGTTGTATTTATAGAGTGTGGCCTGTTTCCCTTGTATACAAGTGTCTTTCTCTTATTATGTGATCCATTTCCCTGGATCAGATTCCATTAGGCAGAATCCTACTTTCTGACTTGAAATTGAAATGTCTTATTTACAGATAGCAACCTTAATGTTGTCTCTCATCCGTAGAAATGTTTCCTTTTTGGTGTTTCAACTTTTAGTTTTCCTTGAGGCTTGAATTTTAGAAACGTATTTGACTGTAAATGGATTTTATTTCATTCTTATTCTATCTTTTGCATTATCTGTTAATGTAAACAAAACAGAAAAATTAAAGGAAAGGCATGAATGTGTTTGACATTATAGGAGTAGAACAGGGAACACTGATTTAGTAGCTTAGTTTAACCCTTTCCCCTTGAATTAAGACTGAAGACTGAGTCAATAGCTTTCCTTGGCATGGGTTGAGCACTAAGTACCCAACCCATGCCAAGGAAAGCTGTTGACCTGGGGCATGTGATCTTGATAAGTCTCATGTACATTTCTCAGTCAAATTGTTTTTCAGAGCTGTTGAAATTAGTTGAAAACACTGAAGCAGACGACATTTGACCACCAGCTGGTTTTGGCCAGTTTTTGAGGGGGAAAGGGTTAATTGAAATGCTGGAAATACTGAAATCAGAAAAATTGATCTACATTTACCAAGTCCTCCCTTTTGAGATCTATTCAATGTAAAAAAATTAAATTTGCTACCAAAATGCCACAACAGAAATCACTTTAGGCCATGCCCCTTCAAGGTCAGTCAGGAACTATGTGTAGGTCAGCCAAGGTTGTCTTTCCCATTCGTCACTATACATCTTGGTGCTGTCTGGCTATAGTTGTACGTGATGGACATACATATGTACATGTTATCTCCTGTAATTTCTTGACATGATTAATCAGCACAATTATGTTTGCCAGAGAAAAAGTAGGAGAGCAAATTTATCAAAACTATTCTAATTTTGTTTGGGTTCCACCAAACTCGGCTCCAAACACCAACCTCCAGATGGCCGTAATATAGATTTACTGCATTTTGTTGTCTGTACAAATGAAGTCTAATAAGTGTAATTTTATGTACATATACATTAATACAGTCATATATAAGACATATACAACCATGTATATAGTATACAGAAAAGAACATCTTTATCGCCTTGAAACTTTTCTGTGTACAAAATGATAGCAATGCAGCTGGAGAAAAAAGTGCTGAGAAAGTGCCGGTTGAATCTGATGCCGACTGTATTAATTCTCTTGAATATATCCTAATATGTCTTAAGAGAACATATCAAAAACATCCCATTCTTTAAACCACTCCAAGCTGTGGAAGTGAGGGAGTTTTGCTGACATTAGTTGTACTTCAGTCGGCCTAGTTACCAAGCATGATGTATTTGTCGCTCAGTACAGAATTGGCAAGCGGTGCTTCAATGGCTTAACCCTTTCCCCCTTAAACCGGCCAAAACCGGCTGGTGGTCAGATGTCGTCTGCTTCAGCATTTTCAACTGATTTCAACAGCAATGAAAAACAATTTGACTGAAAATTGAAGATGAGACCTGTCAGGACAACATGACCCAGGTCAACAGCTTTCCTCGGCATGGGTTGGGCACTTAGTGCCTAGCCCATGCCGAGGAAAGCTGTTGACTCAGTCTTAATTCGAGGGGGAAAGGGTTAAGGGTAGTTTATACAAGACTGTGTGGAGCCAGAAACCACTGGCTTGATGGACATGTTTGTGCATGGCAGTTTAATGGAAACCTATTTTGTTTTTGTATGGAAGTTGAGTATGAGTTTAATCAAATATTTCAGTCAAAACATACCTGTATGAGTAACTTGAGGCTCAAAATGATCATGTGACAACTGGCTGTTCAGTTGGTCCCAAGCATCTATCTTTCTTCCATGAAAGACAATATTTTTATTTATTAACAGTACACATTTTACTATCTGTAACCATATTTCAATCAAAGAAAAAAAAAACAGTGCACATGGCAACTATGTACAAAGAACACAAATAACTGACTCAGGTGCTGTGCTGAGAAATGTTTGGACAGTGCATGGTTTCTGAAGTTTTGTTACAAGGTCAAAGTAGATTGAAACTGTAATCCAGGTTCAATAATCTACCCCAGTACCTGTACTCCTGCATTATAAAAGGCCACACTGCAGCTGTTTACAGCCAGTCCCCGATGAGATCCAGATGAAAGAAAATATGTCAAACAGCATGCAATCTTGAACGTGCTTGCCTTGTTTTAGTACTATCAATAATCCTGATGATTTAGCATGTTTTAGTGTAATATCCATGCATAGTCGTGCTGGGTTAGAATGCTTTTAGTGTAATAAGTCTGCTATACACATTGGGCTTGCATGTAATGCTGTATTATGTCAGCATCAGGCAGGTCTGTTGATCTCTGCAGTGGCTACTTTAAAACCTACAAAAATTGTGTGCTTTGCATGTTTTCTCTGATTGAAATTGTCTTCATACTTGCTGCTGCAAGCCTATGCTTTTTGGCAAGTGGCAAAGCCTTGGCTTCATGCTTGTCTTCAGCTTTCTTTAGTTTCTTTTGCCCAAACCTGCTTGAAACAGACTGAAACCTTGTAGAAATGTATAGGATAACAATTCATGCAAATGGAAAAATGTGGGTAATTGGGTAATATCATGAAACAATTGCTTACACATCTACATTAATCTAATATGTGTTATATTTATTGATATTTGTTATTCAAAACTGTTAATTTTTCTCCAAAATAATTGCATAAAAATTTTGCAGTTTAATGTATGTTAAATTAATTTATGGACATTCCTTGAACCATGCATAAGTAGTTAATGGTAGAGAGTATCAAATCAGGTTTTTTATTTGTGCCACTAGATGGTGCTTATTGTTGTTGTTGTTTTTTTTTTAAATATTGTAATGAAGCTAAATGGCTATAACAGCAGACAGAAAATTTGGAAATGATCAGAACCATTTAATGGCAGAATAAAAATAAACACATTGGTGTTTGCACTGTTTTTCACCGTAAATGACTACATGTATATTAGACTTACAGCAATAAATGCATCATCACATAGCTGCCATGGAGGACTCACAAAGTCTGAAAACTCACTTGTACAGTACATGTATTTATAGAATGTTTTAATTGTTGTTTATGGTGTGTAAGCATACTGTATTTATCAGAAAATATCTCTCATGAATTTTTATTCTCAAGTTCCATAATCATAGCTTGGATCTAAGACCTGCATTTAATTGATTACCAGACATTGCACTACAAATTTAAGGACACTGTGTTGCAACATGAAATGAGTGTTGATGGTATTTATTTTTTTTATGTTTCAAAAATCTTTTATTAATGTGGAAACAAATATCTTATTATTTAGATATTTCTGCTTATATCCATTGAATTAAATGCTGACAATTAAGATAAATCAATACATTTGAAGTGTATTACTTAATATGAAAAATATCGCTTTAGATTGGAGATTAGCCTGGAAGACTTGAAGATGGCATGATTTGTGGAACAGATCACATGACATCCTCTGACCAATTAGATATGACAAACGGTGTCAGGTGATTCCCTCCTGACCAGAGGTGGCTTGTAGGGATTCAAGTATTCTCTAGGAGCCAATGAAACACTGTCCAGTTAAAAAAAAAAAAAATAAATAAATAAAAAGTAAAATGTAATAATGATGGGAACTAGATTTACCATTATATATTTGTATATAATATATGTGTATATGTGTGTGCGTGTGCGTGTGTGTGTGCGTGCATGCGTGCAAGAGCAACACAAGACCTGTTTGATACAAGTAGCTGCCCATATATAAGGATACTTCTTTGTTAGCTATATATGGACCAGAGTAGCCTCCCAGTTAATATGAATGTGTCATGTTTTTACAATGTTTTGATCTCTGTCTGAAAACAAAGAGAAGTTTTGTTTGATAATTGCAAAGTGAATCTTTTGTATCTGAAGCTTCGCTGAGCAAATATTCCCCTGCTATGCTTCTAACATTTCGATTGAAATCACACCTTCAGTTTTAAGTTTATCAAATGATTGAGTTGATAAAACTGACACATTAACACTGAAATGTGTGTTTGGAAACAGTCAAATATGTTTAGTCTATACATAATTGGGTTTTACTTGTTTCTTTGTTTTTTTTAGTTTACCAAACGATTGAATAAGTAAAACTAGCAAATGGACACTTAAATGTTTATCATAATAAAGTTTAGCATGTTTGGTTTGTGTTGCACATCCTTTTATATAATCTTTATAATCAAAACTGCAAGAAAGTATCAATATGTGTTAAATAGACTTCAGGTAAACATGAGGGATATTTATGATGATACAGTATGCAGTGATCACTTTCACTAACGTCTAGCACAAGTGTAAAATTTAATTTCAAACAGGTTTCTGATTTTTTTTTTCATTTGTATTTTGAATTCAACAAGGACTTGCAAAACATAACATGGCAGTAGTGTGAAACCCTTTATTTAAAGCAAAATTGCCATGTAACATTGTGTGACTAACCTAAAGCTTTTACATTCTTTTTTATCCTGGATCCCTGATTTTAACAGATTCAGGTGAATATGTATACATATATATCAGTTATACAGCTTTCTCTTTATATACGACTTATCTAACAATGCATGACGTGCAGATAGATTGAAATTCACAGAACAGTCAACAAGATTGTAGCAATTTTCAGTTAAACAATCTTTAAAGGATTTAACGCAGATTTGTTGAATTTGTTGCAGTGTTTAAATGATTAATCTGAAATATGTTTTGATAGTAATAATTTGCTTGGTTATAAATTTCAGATCTGGTTATGGTTCCCTGTAGTTGCACGTATTTATTAGTGAGAATTTTGAATAGTTATAATGATGTCAAATATACCATAGAAACTTCAAGTGGAATTTCCAAACTTTGTGCTGTACATCTGAAACTCATACTATCTCCAATATTGTACTGTCTTGTATATCGTACGTATTATCTCAAACTATCCTGAAGGGTTTGCAATCAGGGCTTGAGCTTTTCCAGCTCTGAACTTAAAAAATATATTTGTGTGAAGTTCATGACTCCATCCAGCTGAAAGACTTTTGTTCCACTGCAGCATTAGATCAAGCACCCTTTCAAGCTTTCTCAACAGCATGGTCTCCTTGCCTGCTGTCAGTGGCAGTTGAGGTCTGGATTTAACGCTGCTGCATTAAACATTTATAGTTCTGAAGAACAGAAAATATATGGCCGACATATTGAACGTTTGTTTTGAGCCAAGTTGTCAGTCATTTATTTTAAACAAGGAATTGGTAGCCTTATGAAATGATGGAAATAACCACAGAAAAATTATGGCATATCATTTGCAGGTTACATGTAGCAATTATTTTCTTACATACCTTAAGACTTAAATTGCTATGATGTGAGACAGGAGTCAATCTGAAAGGCTTCACCATAAAAGATTCTTTTCAACAAAATTTGAACAGTCAAGAAACAGTTATGATATCAGGTAAAGCAGAGTTATTCATGTGACTTTCTGTGTGTTTATTCAACAGCTTGGGAAGTGAGAAGCAGAATAGATATACCATTCCTTTCAGGCCATAAAAACAAGAAACTTTTGTTTTTGTCATACTAAGATTTCCTGTAATGAATGACACATTAATCACTTGTACAGCTCAATGGTGGATCTCACAAATGCACTTGAATCTATGGACTATTTGGTTTCATTGCAGTCAGAAATAATAGCAGTGTTGCATGCTTATTTGCAAACACATTTAATCTTGTGAAAACACAGTAGGGCTACATGCAAATAGAAAGTTGCAAACGGTATTGAATTCAAATGTTTTAATGTTATAACATGCAGGTTCAGGTTTGCAAAGTAGTTTAACATAACACGTTAAATGAAATATAGGCAGAGTGTTGCGAAGCATGATTAGAGCTCACTACATGTGGATTGGTGTCTCTCTTAACCCTCTGTGGCCTGATCCAGCAGGTATGTGTTCCTGGCATGTAGAGGGTGCAGATGTGCCCAGAGTGTATCCAGATAGAGGCTGTGCATTATGATATCTCCCTCTGACTGGAGGAAAGGCATAAAGTAAACACTTTTTCCTCTGTGTGTGTGTATGGGTGCATGCTTGCGTGGGTGCATGCGTGGGTCCAACTGTGACACTTTGTGCCCGGGCTGTAACTCTGTTGTCCTTTCACCCGGAATGATGAAACTTCACACACATAAGTATGGGGACTCAAGGGTGTGTCATATTGTATCAAAACAAGGACAAGGATATGGGTCACTGTGGTATGGCAAAGGAAGCCTCTCGGATTTCGTTTTAATTCTTGATAGAAATAAAAGACATTCATATTACTGAACCATTGCTGGTACTTTTTAATGAGGAAAGTCACATGACAATAAATTGGTATCAGGTCCCTGAGGGTTAAATGCAATGTAGAGAGCTAGAGTCCACAGGCTAACACACGTTACACCAAGCCTGCTTGAGAAAAGAAGAACATGTTTTTTGAGGGATGGGTGAATACATGGCAAATTTTGATTTCTCGATGACATATTGGGGTGAAAAGTTTGCATACAAAAAATAAGTGAGCATAATATAGAAACATAGAAAGGTGACAGTATGAAGTAATGTTGCTGGAGCACTGAACAGTATTACCCCGCCCCCATATGCTAGAGCCCCACAAGTTGTATGTCCATGGTTTGATGCTTGCATGGCATCATTTTGCATTTTGAGAACAGCACAAAGACCTGAAATAATTTAATTGACTTTGAAACCAAATAAAAGCACTGTTTGGATGAAGTTTGCAATGATACAAATGAAATCAAAGTTGGCAGATCCTATAATTTACTCTTACAGTCTGTAGCTTGCATGCATGTGTATGTGGCTTATAAAAAAATGCTAAAATACCTCATCAGGGTGTTCAGATATATGCATTTGGGTGCAGTGCTGGAGTTGTTTTGGTAATGTGGTTCTAACTGTATTTGTTCGTATACCTGTCCTGGCAGATTCCGCCATGCTGCAGTGAGATCTATGCTTGGTGGCAAGAAACAGAAAGCGCACATTGCAGCACCCAAACCGAAGATGACTGAAGTCGTAGACGAAGTGAGAAAAACGCACCAGGGTCATTTTGCAGATGGTAAGACTTCATCACAACATCTTCTTGCTTATTTAATCTTGAAGTATTTTTTGAAAGCATGAATTTATCAGGTGGCCAGTCAAAATATTTATTTCACTGTGTCCTCTTGAAGTCTGTCAGAGATATTAATGCTGGACAATTAGAGTGTGGAAATGTGAAACGGAACAGGCTCACAAAAAGTGCAGAGTGAGACTGCCACTGAATATATGCCAAGCTCACAGTTTGCATTTCTGCAGGAAGCATAAACTCACACAAGTTAAATTGTCAGAGAAGAGATCCCAAAGTCAGATTTTTTCTGGCACATATCTTGGGATTCCCAATTCCAAAAAGTTTATTTAGTATGGAAAATAAGCTCAAAAAGTTGATGTAGTCATCACAGAAAACATGTAAAGCTTGCCAATTTTACACTCCAGCTTACAGAAAAATCATCAATTTTACATTGTCACAGAATACAAGTGTACAAATTTGATGTTGTCACACTGCACAAATCAGTTTTAGATTGACATGTAGCTGAACACTGTAGAGGTACATAGCTAAGTTACATTGTCAAAGGTACAGCCAATGTAATGGTGGTAGTCATGGTAGGACAAAATGGAATCCATGTTGCCCTGTGACATCACAGCCTGACAAATGTTACTTTGTCACAAAAAACATTGTAAGCTAATATCAATCAACAGTATCACCTCAAACATGAAGTCACACTAGAAGGCATTGGTAAGCTATATTTGCTTCCTAATCTAGGCCTCAGAGTGATCGCAATTTCTGCAAAGGACTACATGACAGCTAGACAAACAGCCCACTTGATTATTAAATTAAAGCAGGGGTCCTTCTTGTTCCTTGGAAAGGTCTTGTGCCTTGAAGGTCCAGGTGCAAGCTGTGCAGTGCCTCTAACATAACCCTTTAACCTCTACAGTACTGCCAACATAACCCTTTAGCCTCTACAGTACTGCCAACATAACCCTTTAACCTCTACAGTGCTGCCTACATAACCCTTTAACCTCTACAGTACTGCCTACGTAACCTTTAACCTCTACAGTACTGCCTACGTAACCTTTAACCTGTACAGTACTGCCCACATAACCTTTCAACTTCTAAAGTACTGCCAGCATGACCCTTTTAACATGTACAGTACTGCTAGCATAACCCTTTTCTCTTGCACATTGCTGCCAGCATAACCCTTTTAATCTGTTCTGCACTAGTACTGCCAATATAACCCTTTAACGTACACATTACTGCCAGCATAACCCTTTTAACCTGTTCTGCACTGCCAGTATAACCCTTTAACTTGCACATTACTGCCAGCATAACCCTTTTAACCTGTTCTGCACTGCCAATATAACCCTTTAACCTGTACAATATACTGCCAACATAGCCCTTTCCAGGTCAGATAAAAAATTAACTGAGTGACTTTTCTTTACATGTACAGGTTGGGCCTCTAACCCATTCCAATGTAAGGGTAGCCATTGTACTATAAATATGGCATGTTTATGTGTAAGCTTCTATTACAATTGCCTACAGATAGTACAGAAATGGGTGTACTTACAGGGAGCAATTAGTGTCAGAGTGTCTTAATGTATTATAACTCTTTCCCCCTCAAAAGGAAAAAAATACACTTAACCAACAGCTTTTTTTATATGGTTCATATTACTTGAGAGGTCCCATCTGCAATTCTCATTTAAATTGTTTTTGGTTACGATTAAAATAGGTTGAAGACATTATAGCAGATGACACTTGACCACCAGTCATTTTTGGTCAGTTTAAGGGGGAAAGGGTTAGTCAGAAATTGCAGTGAAAACACTAAAGCAGATGACAATTGCTCAGGCACTTGTTTTGCCTAAGACTTAAGAGTAGAAGAGATAAATATTTTGATCATCTTTGACTTATGTAAAGTCAGCCTTTATCTTGATTTAGCTAAGGGTAGGAAAAGCATTAAGATCAGCTTGCTGAATAGAGCACATGTGATAATAGTAACAATAGGGGTCAAAGGTCATGCTTACTGTCTTTTGACTGTACATGTATATGCCTTAATTAAACCATGTATACATTCATGGTTCCCGGAGGATATGGTAATGATGACTGTCTGTTGTGGGTATCCCTGAGGGAGCAGACCTCAGATCCTCCACCATACATGGCAAACTTGTAACTTTAAAGCATCCCACAAGGAGGAGGGAGGGAGGGAGGGAGGGAGAGGGAGAGAGAGAGAGAGAGAGAGAGAGAGAGAGAGAGAGAGAGAGAGAGAGAGAGAGAGAGAGAGAGAGAGAGAGAGAGAGAGAGAGAGAGAGAGAGAGAGAGAGAGAGAGAGAGAGAGAGAGAGAGAGAGAGAGAGAGAGAGAGAGAGAGAGAGAGAGAGAGAGAGAGAGAGAGAGAGAGAGAGAGAGAGAGAGAGAGAGAGAGAGAGAGACCATATTTAATTTATTACTTTAGGCAAAATAACTGTAGACCTCAAGAAAAAACAAATTTACAAATGATTTGCTGCCACATATGATTGTCAGGAGAGGAAGTTGTGGGCAGCCTACCACCTGGCTATGAGGTCTACTCATCCTTGTTTTTGTGATACAAGTAGGACTCTAATAAAAGCAAGCATGGCCAGAAGTGTCATCATTGGCATCTTAGAAATGAAGTGTTAAGTGTGATTAATTTGAAAGACATGTTTAAGTAATGGTTTTGGGCATTACTGAAATGTAGATGACAGAAATAATTACGCACCACAACTGTGTGGCTGAACTGTTGTTGAACCTACTACTGAAATAGGAACTGCCATATCACTTGCTATGATAGCTACCACCAGTAAGGCCCTTAAGCCTTAGTTCCCCACTAATAAGGCCCTCAAGCCATAGTTCCCCACTAATAAGGCCCTCAAGCCATAGTATCCCACTAATAAGGCCCTCAAGCCATAGTATCCCAGTAATAAGGCCCTCAAGCCATAGTACTCCTTTAATAAGGCCCTCAAGCCATAATGCCCCACCATTAAGGCCCTCAAGCCATAGTATCCCAGTAATAAGGCCCTCAAGCCATAGTACCCGACCAATAAGGCCCTCAAGCCATAGTACCCCACTAATAAGGCCCTCAAGCCATAGTACCCCACTAATAAGGCCCTCAAGCCATAGTACCCCACCAATAAGGCCCTCAAGCCAAAGGTCACCTGTCATAAAGCCACAATCCTTGTGTCCAATTCTAGTGGTTTTCCCTTCTTATCAAGCCCCTCTGAACAGAAACCACCCCTTTTGAGAGGATATTTCTCTGTGCAGCAGAAACAGCATTTTTGTTATATAAAGGCATAATTTGTGTGCTCAAATTAGCTCTGCCATACCACACAGTAGAGGGCAAAGGTCATTGCACTGTGTGCACATTTTTAGAAGGACATAGATCATCTTAGGTAATTACCATGCTTCATATAATATTTCCTGGAGTCGATGAACAAATCACTTTACCATGTGAGACTGAGTTCAGTTCATATGCTTATAAAGAAATCTTGTTAGGACAGGAAGCTCACAGTCTGTCATGAAATCATACACACACTAAATATAACCCGAGATCTCATTCTGAATAAAGTTCATACACACAGTAAATATGGTTTTGCCATGTATGGAAAAAAATATTTTGTTGATAACTATAACGATACCTGTTCCATCCGCAACTGTTATGTTTGCAATGTTCCTTGGCTGTCAGCTTCCCGCCCAGCTCCCACTAGCTTCATATTTTAGTCCTCAAATTTTATTTTTGTTTATCGGGTAAAGCATTTTCAATCCACTCCACATCTTAAACCTATTTATAAATGTACTGTAGTATATCTGTTGGTGGCCCTCATGATAGCAGCTGCTGTTGGCCTTAATGAGTGTCTCCAGACTACTGCTTCTTATATCATTGTATGGTAGGATTATTTTAGTCAAATAAAAGAATTATGAGTCTGAGTCTGAACCCTCAGTGGCCAATGCACATTAACAGAAAAACACATGTGGGCTTTCTTATGGTGATTTTATTTTTGACCTTTAATGACCTTGAAAGGTCAAATTAAAGATATAATTCAAGTATTGGCCCGTATCATGCTAATGGTGGCTCAAAGACTCATGGTTACTATTCAGTATTAATAGGCAACACAGTGAGGCCTCTGATGGCATATATAGCTATGCATTTCCCTTGGGGATAGAGGGTGGGGGTGGGAGTGTAAATGCATACTGTTTTTATTAGAATTTTTGCAATTCTGCTGCTGTAAATTTAATTTTCAGTCTAACTCTCCTACCTGTTGATCTATTGCTATGAATTTTGGTACATGTACTGTAGCCGACAATTTTTGTGATGTAAGCATTTTTAAAATACAGGTAATTCCGTGTGCTCAGAAAGAAGTTACTAGAATGATACTATATGTCTATACAATGCAGTGTTTTTGTTTTTGTTTTGCTGTGCACAGAGGATGTTTGTGGCAAGTTCACCTTCGCAGCTCCCAGCTATTCAGTGCTGGAGAGTGCTGGCATCCTGGAGATTGATATATTGTTCCACAGAAGAAGGTGAGTCATTGGCCACAGGTGTCTCCCCACACAACCTGTATTGGCCACAGGTGTCTCCCCACACAACCTGTATTGGCCACAGGTGTCTCCCCACACAGCCTGTATTGGCCACAGGTGTCTCCCCACACAGCCTGTATTGGCCACAGGTGTCTCCCCACACAACCTGTATTGGCCACAGGTGTCTCCCCACACAACCTGTATTAGCCACAGGTGTCTCCCCACACAGCCTGTATTGGGTCTTTTTCATCAAACTGCAATTAATTTTCCTTGATTATAGTAAGCCCAAGTATAATGAGGTATAATTATTGGAGAGCAAGCATCTTCAGTTGAACTTGAGCTAAAAGGTACACCGCATTGGCAAGTTTGGTGTTGATTCCTCATTTCCATACAAGTTGTGCTAAAATACTGGAAACAGAAATATTAAAATACATGTAGAGTGCTTTGCCACTTTTCAAATGCAGATGAAATCTCAGACGTAATGACTGATGTACCTGATTCTAACGGAGCAGACCTGCAAAGAAATTTGGTTTAATTACCCCGGGTTTTTTTTGTTTTTTTGTTTTTTTTGGTGGCTGCTGATAGCAGCTTGTGGGCCATGTCTGAATGTGGTGCAATAATATTATTTGAATTAAAATGTGGTCAGTGCTGCTGGCATGTTACCCTACCAGTCAGCTGTCCAGTGGGTATGGTGCAAGACTTGTGTCAGCTAGTGCTAGTACTGTATGTACCTCCCTTGCTTATAGTCCTGAATAAGGTCTCGGACACGTTCAAAGATGGGTGACCTTTACCCAATTTCCTAGGTCACAGAGCCATTTTAGTGAATTTGGTTTTCACACGATAACTCAAAAAGTTTTTTGCTTAGGGCATTCATATTGCACATGCTTATACTCTAGAATAAGATCTGGGACGAGTTTGAAAGTGGGTGACCTTGACCCCATTTCCAAGGTCTTGTCTGTCTGGACAGTTTGCACGCAATACCTCAAAAAGTTTGTAACGTAGCGCTTTCATATTGCACATGTTTCTTGTCCTGCATCAGGTTTTGGACGAGTTTGAAGAGCCACAGAGCCATTTTAATGAATTTGGTTTTCACACGATAAGTTGAAAAGTGGTTTTAATCCTACATAAGGTCTAAAAAAAGCTTGAAGATGGATTACCTTGACCCAAATCCCAAGGTCACGGAGCCGGGGTGGGTGGGGGCATAGATCTAACAATGTCTGATTGCGTTTTAATTCAGTCTGTCATACACGATATGTACATGTACAGCTTTTTCAGTTCTGTTGTATAAACATGATATATACAGCTATGTTCAATGTGTTCTTTTTCACACCTGACACCAGAGTCTTTCATTTGCGTGTGAATGTATAATACAGTGGTTTATGTTCGTGACCTTGGCTGGCTGCCCACCAAGTTGTTTACTTTCCTCCTCATTATGGAGAAGATGCATATCTCTGGTTGGTTTTTTATCAAAGCAGTTTATGTTCTCTGATGTTTTTCCTAATCTGTATACATTTGGTTGAAAAGTGACTCAAATGTTTTGTTGTTTTTTTCCTATCTTTAGGTAATTCCATTTCCACACAAAATTCAGAGATATTTAATGTCATCTGTTTCAATGTTTTTATTAACTTTTATTTGTAATGACACTGATCTTAAAAGATAATTCTGGCTGGAGGCCAGGAAGCTTTTCCATTGTAGATCCAGCTAGGTTTCTGTCATGATGGCAGGCTCTTAACACATCACCCAAAATTGGCTGATTGACTTCATCATAATTCAAACAGGCAAAGGATAGCGCATGTGAAAGAGCATGCAACCAATGTGCTTGGCTTAAAATATTTTAGTTGCCAGTAGATGCAAAGGAAACAAAAACAAGATGAAGTCCACGTTTATTATGGCGGTCTGATTCACAATGCACCCTTTCCTGGCACCCTACTGGTCTCAGGATTAACTTTTAATTTCCCACTCAAATTGCCCAAAAGTGGCCAAACGTAAACTGTTGGCCTCCTACAATGTTGCTGCTTATTGTTTATATTTAATATTAGGAAATATTTGGAATAAAGCTGTAATGAGATGTATCAAGACAGAATGCCCATGGTATACAGCTTTCTTGGATGTGAGTTGGGCATGTTGATGAAGTCTTGTTCAAATCAGAAAAGGGTTAACATTGTATTAAAAATGACTTGCTGTATGTTGTAACTTGTGAATATACGTGTGTATACCTGTGCTGATTGGAGGCATACAAGTGAAAACCAAGTTTACAAGCACAGGAGTCCTATTTTACCTTTAAAAAATGTTTCAATAGAAATAACCCTAACTTTAATTTTGAGATGTACATGTATGGGGGAATGGTCCTGTTATTATTGTTCATCATACTCAGTCTTATGAAGAAAGACATGGTGACAGGGAGTATTGACTACAAGTATGATTGGCATGGCCCCACGGCTCGCCATTTACAGACATGTCATTTGGGACTGAAAAGGACACATGAAATAGTCTGCAACAACAACAAAATATCCTCTGTTTTCAATTATTGCAAAACTGGTTTGGCCCAATATTGACATTTCTTCTCACACAGCATTGATTATTGAATGTTTCAAAGATGACCGAGCACAGCTGGTATAAACTTGTTAAGTCGACACGTATCAATTATAGGTTATATCATGTTAGTCTCCCTCTGCAGTTTGAGGCACAAATTCTAAAGTGCATCAAAGAAAAAAGTCTGTTTTTTTTTCTTGGAAGACATTTGTAGGCCAGCTTTGTGCTTGATTTTAATTTTGGTTGAGAGTTGATCGTTCAAATTCCCGTGTGATCGGTCTGGTAACCTGCTGTCTGTCCGCGCTATAAATAACCGCAGCATACAGAATGTGTACACTTTATTGACAAGTTAGAGAGCTGCTTGTCTGAGTTTACATAAAGGGGAAATTTATTGTATTGTTGTTGAAGAAATGGATTGGAAATCCTGAGTTTTGACATGTCTGGGAAATATGATGTCAATGCAGTGAGTACCGTATGATTTTAGATTATTAGACAGTATGGGAAATTAACCCTTTCACGCTTTGCCATTTTCCTCTAGAATTGCCCAAAAGGACCCAGATGTCGATTGTTGTCTGCCTTCATGTTTTACCTTAAATTTCATGATACTAAAAAAAAAAAATTGTTGAGATTTCTCTGTAAGACTAGCCATGATGGCATGCCCTGAGACAGGAGCCTTCCTTGGCATGGGTTGGGCACAATCCATGCCAAGAATGCTATTGAATCAGTTGTACTTTGACCAGGAATGGGTTAAATCACCTGAAAATAATGTCCTCTGCTTTGATGTTCTTGGCTGGATATTTCACTGCAAGGTAAGGCTTTGAATGACTCGAGTCACAGGTGAAACCTACTGATACTAGGATAACACACAACACATCAACAGCTATCCTCGTCAGTTGTTGGGCATCTTTCACCCAGTGTGCTAAGGAAAGCTGTTGACTCAGTCTTATTCTATACCAAGAACACAGTGAAATATTTAAAAGTGGGGAAAATGGTTCTGGAGTTAGAGTAAAAGTTTAAAGAAATATTGGAATAACAAAGTACCTAGTAAGAGAGCTTTTCGTAAAGGACAAAGTCCTTGTTGCATGATGATCATTTTGGTTCATATACATGGTGTTGATGCCCATACACATGTGACTTAACCCTTTGAGTGCCAGTCACGGCTTAAGCTGTGCTGATGAAGCGGAATTACTGTAATGATTCCAGATTCATATTCCTCATTAAAAGACCTTTCATTCAAGTACCAGCATGCCTATGTTCCCAGTGAAAAATTTGGTCCAGGTCAATAGCTTTCCTTGGGGCACTTTCCGCGCAACGCGCGGAAAGTGCCCCAAGGAAAGCTGTTGACTCAGTCTCTAAATTGGCTCTGTAAGAGTTAACATGTTGATATTTCAAATTACTAGCCTAGCTGGTATATTTTGACCATCTTCAATCTATGTGTCTTCACCGCCAATCATAACTTTGTAAGAAAAGAGGGTGGCTTCCATGATAGCGATGAACTAGCTAGGTCTTAAAGGAAGTCTCCCCAACCCATATATCTGTATGCCAAGTAATTGTTGTATTATGTAGTCAAATAATGAGTCCCGAGCCCTGCAGAGTGATGCACATGCAGCTATCAGGAGTTTAGAGGTTGAAGTTGGAATAACTTTTATATCTGTGACAGTTTTGCAAATATAAGAATTTAAAATGATCAAATCATGTAAATGAGACATGAAAGTGTCTCACTTACATGGGTATTTGTTGATAGGAGGGGCCCACATAATGTAAACAAGACAAAAGTGTTTCGTTTACTAGGGTGTTTGTTGATAGGAAGGGCCCCAAATAATGTAATTGAGACAAAAGTGTTTCGCTTAAGGGTGATTGTTGATAGAAAGGGCCCAAAATCATGTAAATGAGACAAAAGTGGCTCACTCACTAGGGTGTTTGTTGATAGGAGGGGCCCCAAATCATGTAAATCTAATGCAAAATTGCCTCGTACTAGGATACAACATGTAAATATGAGGCAAAGGGGCCTCATACACATGTACTAGGGTTTGAAATGACAGAGGGTCCTTGAATCACGTTAGTGTAATTCAAGTGTCTTTATACTGTGGGGATTTATTGACAGAAGGACTTCCAGTCATATACTTGTGTGCAAAAGTGTCTCATAACCTGCAGGATTTATTTATTTATGTCTTTCAGACCTGTTGCTGGTGGGGCCAAAGGCAAACTGTTGGTAAGTACAGTGAACTTGGGCAGGCTACTGAGGGAGCAACTGAGCAACCTGGACCTGACAACCCACATAGCACTGTAGCTATATGATAGTGATTAACTCCATTGAACAGTGAAACCTTTTATAATGACACCATCACTTCCCTGCAAAATGTGTCAGAAATTTTTCAATCTGTGGGATAAATGAGTTAAGTAGCAAAGAAATTTGACTAAGACGAAGTGCCTGGAAACTTGTGTGAGTATGTTGGATAACTGAATGTCATTATAATGAAAGCTGGAGGTTTGACTGCCTAACTGTGCAAATTAACTGGTACATGTATTGTAGTGTAATGTGAAGAAGTTTCAGAAGTCATTTGGTTATCTGGATATCTATTTTATAACCAATGTTTACACTTGTTTTGTGGCTGTATGTTCATCGTGTTTCTAAGGAACATGACGCTCCATTTATCCTCATCCTGTTCTTGCCTCCTGTGCAAATTCATGGGCCGACACCCAAGACATGGACATCAATTTACTGCACTTAACTCAGCAGATTATCAATTCACTTTGCTGCTTTCACAGACAATGGGCATTTTAGAGTTTGTTTTTTACCATGAAATTAAGGTTTAACTGTTGAAACAGACTGGAATATGTTGTGGCAGGGTTGACAGTTATAAATATTAAGCTCTGTCCTTCTATAAGGAAAAAAAAAAGATATGAAAAAGATGACGTACAGTTTATTGATCATGTCCAAAAGATATATCCTCAGACATCAATTCAAACCACTCAAATTGCACACTTTAAAACTGTGTGATTACCCTTCAGCCTTATTTTATTAGTTCATGCCCACGGAACCGCAAAATATCTTGGGCTATCATTTGATACCTTTTATGTAACAGGTTTAGAACTTGGAAGCCCCCCAAGTTATTCCTTTATGACATAACATATCTTTATTACATGTGATGGAGACCTCAAATCTACCCATTCACACTCACTGACCTAAATCGGTACAGTTATCTTGCACCCCATGACCTCAGTACCACGGATGGTTAGAAAGTTCTCAAACAACCAAATTTGGTTGGAATTTTCTTCTTACCTGTCCTCCCAGACAGGTAGGCCGGTTTGATTGGACAGTCGAGCAACGTTTGTACAACACACGTACCCAATTTACGTTGGAAACGTGGTGTTACGTCCAATATAAATAGTACGTGCGGTTGACCGTTTCTTCGGTAGCTGATGAGCCTAGTCATAGGCGAAACCGGTCCTACTATGGGTACTGATCCTCTTAGGATCTCAACTTGACTTTGCTTTTTAGCCTGGCCAAGTGAAACCTTATTTTATTAAGCCCTAGGGTATTGCTGTCTCCTGCACCGTCCATCTATCCCGCCATCCATTTGTCCATCTGTCTGGCCATCTAGTGTTACCACCATAACTTAAGAAGTTTTTGAGTTGGGATTTCCGAATGCATGTGATTGTACACTGCTGTAAGAATTATTTTCTGCATAAAGCATGGTTGACCTTGACCTACTTTTCAAGGTCACACTGGTCATATGCAAAGCAACATTACTGCTTTAACTATTCCAAGCCTGCATCTATCGACCGGAATTTTGCATGAAAGAAGCATCATGGAGAATGTTTTTATTTTTCACATGGATGTTCCCTAGGTGGACCTCTACCGATTTTGCAAAGGAGATGATGAAACAATTATTTTTCTATTTATCATGAATTTTTTAATTTAATTTTGAAAAAAAAAAAATCTTCATCTCAACAGCTACTTTGCCAAATTCTTTGATATTACACATAGGGTCACCTAGTTCTTATTTGGCCACCAGGTGGGGCTGTATTTTTTTTTTAATGAATTTTTATGTGTTAAGACTATTTTTGACTTCTTCAGAACAGCTGAACAGAATTGCTTAAAAATTATTTACTAGAATTCAATTTGACTTTAGACAGTGACAGTTTGTAAAATGATACTGATATGTTAATTTTTGACAAAGTTATGAGAAATCAAACTTTGCGACCATAGGTAAGTGTTATCACTGTATAGCATATATGGCTATTGTATTTACATTTTTGACTTCTCAAAAAACAGTGCTTGGAATGTTTTGATTTTGCATTGGATGTTCCCCAGGTGAACCTCTACCAAGTTTGCAAAGGAGATGATGATGCAATAATTTTTCTATTTTTTATGAAATATTTAATTGATTTTTTTAAGAAAAAACAAATGTTCATCTCAAGAACTACTTGGCAAATTGCTTTGATACTGCTCATAGGTTACCTAGTTCTTATTTTTGCCACCAGGCGACACTGCAATTTTTTTTTTTTTTAAATTTTATATAGCGAACTTTTAATACTATTGTACATGTATAAAGCTATACAGACTGCAGTGCATGTGTTAATTACTATACTGTAAAAGCATATTCAAGTCAGCAGAGCAGAAGATAATCATGATCCTCTTGTTTAATGTAAAAAATCAAGTGCAAAATAGAAGTGCTGATGTAACAAAGAGGGTTTTTGAGATTTTGCATCCAAATTGCACATCTTCAAAGGTCAAACTTGGATCACTGAACAGAAACCATGTTGGTCGAAAGGGATTAAGTGCTTTGCACGATATCTTAGTTTTCATCGTAATACATGTATCCACTTTCTAGTATTACTTTAAGTTTTCCACTCCGTGCTTAAATTTGAAATGATACATCTGCATACAGACCAATGTGTAATTTACTTAACCAGTGGTAACCAATCAGGTTAATTACTGCTGTTGGTCAACTGGTGGTCACATGGGTAGAACATGCCATTAGCGTCATCATGTCCCTCAGTGTGCTGCTTATGGTCAATTTCTGGTCACATGGGTAGACCATGGCAATATTGAGACCATGTGTTTGTGCGCTATGATGCAGTTTCAAGCCTTTGCTGAAATTCGATGTAATATTTCATTGTTGTCAAGGATTTACTCTAATCTCAGCGATTCTGGAAGTTTTGGAATTGGGGCAAGTTGAAGATGCCCTCCCTGTCCTGAGGGGAATATTTTCTATGGGTACAAGTTCCTTCCATAACCTCAGATAAATAGTGCAGTACAGGATATTATTATTTGGCACACAAAATTGTAGCTTTTTCCATATTTAACTCATTCCATACTATGGTGACAGATATTGCTTAGTGGTTATGGCACTGCCTGGCAAGTCATGCTGCAGCTGCCCTTGCGGCAGCTGCAGCATGACTTGCCAGGCAGTGCCATAACGACTGACTTAAGACTATAGGCATGTTGGTACTTGAATGAAAGCTCTTTTCATGATGAATTTAAATATGCAATTGTCGTCTTAAATGTAGGTAAGCATACAGAAAAATCAGGGACTGGTATGGAATGATTTAAGAGAATAGGGGGGGAAGGAGATGTCTAATTCCTGCTCCAAATACCTACTATGCACCTGTCTCTATTATGCATGTCAGTGAATAATTCAATTTTTAATTTCTGGGCTATGCTTTTTTTTTCTTCTGGACAGAATGGAAAAGCCAATGGCAAGGAGAATGAGACGTCGTTCAGTAATGGCCTGGGTGGAGAGTTGGTATACACAGGAGTGGTCGCTGTGGAGTATGAGACCAGGGAGGGATCTGCCAAACTGAACAAGGATTTCAAGTACACTCAGGGAACGCTGGTATGTGGCAAATTTTCTGGGTACAAGGTCAACCACGTCAGCCTTTTGCCAACTGTTTTTACCGCTGCTCCTCTAAAAAATCTTGAAAAATGGATGAGCTGAATTGATATTTGGGTTAAATTATGATCATCACTTGTGTAATTGTTATAAATGTGAACACTACCACCAACTGACATTGTGAAATTATAATAAAAAGAAATTCCAGCTTGTTAGCTTTAAAAAAAATGTATACTTTTACCACACTTTATGTCTAAATCCAGTTTTATATATTCAACAATTTGCCAAAGTCACTGCTAACCTAATGTATATCCTTAAAATTTTGGATGCCTGCCATACAACTCTGTGACATTCTTGTTCTTTTACAAACATTTAAAATGATGATAAAATACTCAGATTCTTCATAAAAAGTCTTTCGTTCAAGTCCGAGTATTCATTAGTATAAACATATTTATTTTCTCTGGATTGCCTAATAGTACACAAAGACTAATCTGGAGGCTCTCCAGTAAACTTCATAGTCCACCATACAAAATGGGAGCTCAAGCTGAAAAATTTTGTGAAAAGCAGGAGTCCTATTATTTAATAATGGATGAAATGGGGAAAAAAGTGTGAGATAGGCAAATTTAGGTGCAGATTTGTGTCACTAGAAAAATTAAGGACATTTCTTGCCATATCAGGAGACCTGACACTTCTGCTGGTCTAAAATTTGTGTTGGTTTCTGCAGTGGTAGACAATTAAATGCAAAACCACTGCAGAGTCCTTAGCATGTCATAAGGAACCGACTGTGCTGTTGCAACACAGCAAGGAGCCGAGATCGAGCTTTTCTAGGCTCCTTTATACAAGTCAAGAAGCCATTGGACTGTCACCATTGCCTGGCGTCAAGCTGCCAGCACACGCAAGCCTCTGACTGTGCAGGTCATTTCAATCCAAAGATGGACTTCACAGCACATGGAGTAAAATACAAATCATGTCGCTGCGTGGAGTCTAGGGGAACATGCAGAGTTAAATACAAGTTAGCTGGAAATTCTGGAGTATAATGAATTAAATACAATTAAGTTAGCTCACTGAAGTAAGCTGACTGGAGTATGGAGTATCAAGAGTATACCACAGGAAGTTGTCTAGTCTCCTCCCTGTCTTTCTCAAATTAAAGTGTCAGTTCCATGCCAGTATTTCAATATAAAAGAACATTTTGAATGGAAATTGTAATTGCCTCTCATGGTATCATATGCCCAGGTAAACAGCTTTCCGTGGTGTGTGTAGGGCATGCATGATATGGCAAACCTGTGCCAAGGAAAGCTGTTGACTCAGTGTTGTTCTTACCATGCATGCAAGGGTTAAAATGTTCTCAGGAAGCACAAAATCTATAAAAACGGAAGAAGCAAAGCACGTTATATACAGACTGGCTGTCAAGTACTTTGGACAGGAAGACTATTCAACAGTCTTCCCAAGCTTCCCGTCAGAGACTTCCAGGGAGGAACAGAAGGAATTAAGCATCTTGGATGACTATCTAAGCCTGAAAGCATGGAATATTCCATATTTGTGCAGTTGAATGCACATAGTGTTTGTCTACAGGCCAGGTTGCATTGTTAGGAGTGCACCAGCCATTATACGTGGACTTGCTGACTCTTCGGTGATAAACAAGATTATTATCTGAAATTGAACTGCTTCTCCTTGGGCATTTCATCTGTGAAACCAACCGAAAGTTACTGTCATTTATATGGCCTCAAAGTGAAACACTTGGCATCTGTTGTCTTGTGACCATACAAGATGACATTGGACTCTCAAGGTTGGGAAATTTAGGCTGTGAAATATAGAGCTAAAGAAGCAAGACCATTTCTATCAAACTCGTAAATATGTAGAATAATGCTTTGGTGACAACTTTCTGTCAGGAGAGTTTTGAACTAATTTTTGATGTGTGGTGTCTTACAGGTTGATCTCTGCTCTCTCTTGTGTTTCCCAAAAACTATGTACACACACAGGTGGGCACACGTGTGTATATATCTAATGTATTTGTGTCTTTTCTTCCTAGTAGTTGTTACCCTATTCCACTGTCCAAACTCTTTACTCTCCATAAGGTAACCTGTCACTGTCTAACCTGTATACATATGGAAGTACTATTGTCCATATTGTGCACATTCTTTAGTAGAATTTTGACATAGGCTGTATTAGCCCAAATAAATTAAAGGGTCTTCAGCAGGTAACTATACTCAGAACATGTTTCAGAGCCTATACCTGTACATGTCTCTCTGAGTAGCAGCTCCTTGTCGAAGCTAAATATTCAGCAAAGACAACCCACATAATAATGAATAAATATGAACGTGACAAATGACGAATTAGCTAAATAAGTGAAGTTTTGCTGATAAATGGAGAACTTCATTACCGTATGAAAAAAGAATACCTGTCAAACCAAACATAATTACTAAATTTGTATCTATATAAGTACAAGTTCAGATAAGAACAATTTGAACAACTATACATATGTGTGTGTGTGTATATACAGATATAATATACATATATATATATATACATATATATATATATACATATATATATATATATATATATATATATATATATATATATATATATATATGATGTGTGTGTGTGTGTGTGTGTATGTATGTATGTATGTATGTATGTATACATAAATACATACATACATATATTTAAATTGATATTTTGTGACCACGCTTATGCTAAATTGTCCCATATCTACTGTTATTGATGAGGTAAATTTGTTTTACTCATGCAGATCTTCAAGGAGACAGAATATCGCAAGACCATCAGCATTCCTATCATCAACGATGACCAATACGAGAATGACGTGGACTTTTATGTTCTTCTGAAGAATGCAAAGGGAGATTGTTCACTGGGTGACCCTAGTGTAACCAGGGTCACCATTATTGATGATGATGGTACGTATGGCAGCTTGCAAGTAGATTGATCAAAAAAGCACAGGAACGTGGATGTATAGCATATTTAGCAAGTGACCAAGAACGTGGGCTTTATCAGAGTTATACAGGCTTATCTGACATGTACTTGTTTATCTTCATCACATCTACACAAATCTTTAACCTACATTCAGTGATTTTTTGTAAGAAAGCCCTGATGTTTGTCTATGTCATGCATAATTGTTCACAGTGGAGAGTGCAGCTTAAAAGTGCCCATGATTAAAACCTGGTTTCTTTGTGTAATGCAAAGCAAATATGTTTTTTTCTGTTAAATCAACAAGAGTCAGAAGTCAGTCCCCACCAATGCAAAGAACCTTGAATTCTTTGTGTCATGTAATGATTTTCATAAACATAAAGGTGACAAACAAGAGTAGTTTGACCTAATATGTACATTAATTTACACACAGCAAAAAAACAAGAGTTATTAAATAGTTATATCTTTGTCAACAACTTCCCAGTTGTACAACTTCTTTAGATTTATTTTGCCTTGTGACAAACAGTTCATATTTTACATTCTCAAGGTTGCAAAACAAGTGACTGTTGTGGCTTCTGTTTGTTTCAGAGCCAGGAGAGTTCTTATTCGAGGAGCCCCATTATTATGCAGATGTGTCATCGGGCATAGTCAGTGCTATAGTCATGCGGCAGAAAGGTTGTGATGGTACGGTGACGATAGAGTACACAACAATGTACGTATTATACAACGATGGCTCAACCATCTACACAAATTTTTAAATTTTAACTCCTTCACATCAAAGGGATTGAGTGTAAATTACCGTCTGCCTCAGTCTTTTTACTTAGATTTCTCATCAAAAGAAAACATTTTTGGTGAGAATTGCAGATAAAACTATCATGATAGCATGTCCCTGGCCCAAAGCTGTCCTCGGTCTAGGAACTTTTTCCGATATAATAATATATAACCTTAAGGTCAAAGGTCAAGGTCAAATCCTTGTTGCATTTTTTTGTGCATCATAGACCCAAGGTTACTATTAAATGTAAATAAGAAAGTGCTGATGGGCTTTCAGTTGGTATGGTTTATTTTAATCCTGAGTGACCTTGAAAGGTCAAACTGGGGTGTGCCTGCTTGGGGGATGCATAATGTTTTTTCGCACGGAAAACTCGCTTCTAGTTGATTCTTCAAAAAGTTGAAAGTTGAAAGTTGAAAGTAATCCACCATTGTCTGTAAGGAATCATTCACACTGTGTTACTGGCCTGCACCAGTGATTGCATATGTAGTATTGATTATATAAACATATTTTTGTTTCCTCAAGTGAAAAAAACAAAAACAAAACAACACTGCTTTTTAGCTCTGCTGACCTAGGGTGGCAGAGCTTATGCAACCTCTAATGTCTGTCCATCCATCTGTTCTTCCCTAAACTTTTGCTTGTTAGTGCGATACCATCCAAAGTTTTCAAGTTAACCCAGTGTAACTTGCAGGATTTATAGGGTGTAGGAAAATCTAGGTCAAGTTCGATATTAGTGGTGCCAGGTACAGTATTATATAATATATGCGTCGAAATGTGGAATCCTGTGAACGCTCTAGCATCTTTAATTTTTTGTGGATCCTCATGAAATGTGGTGGGATTATGGGGGAGGTCAAAACCTTGATCAAGGTTGATACTGCATGGTGGCACCACCTATAGTTGTACGGAAATTATTATTCAAAATGTGGTCAAATGTAGAGAAATTCACTATTTCAGCAAAGAATGCAGCTAGTCTTACCAAATTTATAGTAAAACAGATTAAAAAGAGGCTGGACCAACTATGTAGAGTGTAAAAGTGGAGAAGACCCCCCCCCCAACATGTTTCGGCCCTGGAGGTGCCGGCCTGCGTCAGGGGCTGGGGGTCCCCCATGCAGCCCCTGATGAAGGGCGAAACATGTTGGGGGGGGGGGGGGGGTCTCCACTTTTACACTCTACATAGTTGGTCCAGCCTCTTTTTAGTCTGTTTGACTTTTCAAGTTGGGTGAGGCATCCCCTGCATCACTTTTTGTTGATCCTATGTCGAACTGTACCTCTACTTGGTGTTGGACATATATCCGTTTTGACAAATTTATAGGATATATGCATCATGGGTAAAACTAGAATGTTCACATTATGGATGACCTGGACCCACTTGTTCAAGGTCACTGGGACTATAAAGTTGATAGAGGTGAGTAGCTAGTTGTAGGCCTTTTACAGTTAATTCTGGTTATGATGTGAATAAAACATTACATGTTTATTACAGAAACAAATCCCTATTGTGGGTGAAGTACTGGTGGTGCCATCTGTTGCACTTTATCTAGAATTTGTTTTCGCAATGCCCTATTTTTACATTATAAAATTTACAGGAAAGATACCTTGGGTCAAGATGCAAAATTTATTTTAATATGAATGATCTTGACCTATTTTTTAAGGTCACCAGGCAACACATATACATGAAAATGAGTTGCAAATGCAACAACTCCTACAATTTTCAATGTAGACACATATAACATTCAGAACTAAAAGCAGATAAAAAAACTAAGTCGAGTAGGATGTTGGTGGCACCACCTACAATATTATGTAATATAGGGGTCAAAATGTGAACATCTTTTGAATGTTTTTAAATTTAATTTTTGATGAAATTTGGTTGGATGGTGGGGGAGGTCAAAATCTTGCTCAAGGAGCTTCCCATATAAATGTATTTAATGCTTCTCCTTGTCTCCTTATTCACTCATTATTCTATTATTTATCCCTATATACCATGGTATGTCAGCAGAGCACCAGGCCCATGGGCCTCCTGTATACTAAAATTGGTGCATTTACAGACAGAGTACATGTGCACTGGAATCAAATGTGTGTTGAATGTTTATGGCTTATTTTGGTTGTTGGAACGGTACCTTGTTGTGGTTGCAGTGATGGTACGGCCAAAGGAGGCGAGAGGCTGAGCAAAGAGGCAGACTACATCTGTGATACAGGAACTCTGACCTTTAAACATGGCGAGACCAGCAAACCTATCTCCATCAAAGTCAGCAAAAACACAAAGGTCAGTACCTGCTGATTAACTCATTCCATACCAGTCCCTGATATTTACATATATTTACCAAGATTTAAGACGACAATTGCATATTTAAATTCTTCATGAAAAGAGCTTTCGTTCAAGTACCAACATGCCTATCGTCTTAAGTCAGTGGTTCTGGCACTGCCTGGCAAGTCATGCTGCAGCTGCCGCAAGGGCAGCTGCAGCATGACTTGCCAGGCAATGCCAGAACCACTGACCAAGGCCTGTGACCATAGTATGGAATGAATTAAGACATAGTTTAATAAAATCATGGCAAATGGAATACTTGCATTTGATGCAAAATTGAATCCAACTCATTTGCGGTTGATTGTTAGCTTGGTGGAGAAAAGTGTCCAAGTGATGCTGTGGCATGGGGGGGGGGGGCAGCAATAAACAACTGTGTGATTTTAAGTGAAGAGGAAAGAAAAAAACCTACATGTCACATGTCCTTAAGCACCCAGGACCCTAAGAACATTTTCACAATTAAGCATCAAGTGTGCACCAATGTTTTGAATGTTGTAACACTATATTTTTCATGATCAGTGATAAACATTTTAGTTTTATAACAAAACTAGCCTACTCACTGAGATGCCCACTGATTTGCATAAGTTCCTGAGTGGTACACTTAATCAGGTCATCTTTATTCTTTTCATTGATTAACTACAAAACTCCCATTCTGGATATTTCTACTTGATTTTTTTTTATGGAGGTAAAGGTACTTGGATGATAATATTGGTGCACAAAACTGCTTTTCTTTTCCAGGGGTCCAAAAATTTTATTATTGCTCTAAAGAACCCGAGTCTGGGAGCCAGGATTGGCAAACACAGTGCCACAGTGGCAAACATCACTACAGGTAAATACAAGTTTATTTATTTATTTTTTTTTTTTACCCCTTACTCTTAAACCAGCCATAATTGGCTGGTGGTTAAATATGGTCTGCGTCAATATTTTTGACTAATTTCAACAGTAATGAAAAACAATTTGACTTTGAATTGTAAATGAGACCTATCAAGATAACATGCCCCAGGTCAACATCTTTCCTTGGCATGGGTTGGGTGTTGGGCTGTTGATTCAGTCTAAATTCAAAGGGGAATGGATTTATGGTGTAATGCAGGAATAGAATTTTTAAAAAGATAGTGTGAGCGTATGTGTTAGAAACATGACATTTGCTGTACTGTCTTTTTGTTTTTTTCTTCATACCCTGGCTTTGCACATAATAATTGTTAATTGCAAGCATTTAATATTTGACTGAACAACCTATTTCTAAAACAGCACTACAGGGGCTTTGGAAGCTAGTCTTGAGTTAATTATAGTAAAAATTGATATTTCAGATGCTGATTATGTTTAATTGTACAGTGGTTTGCAGTAATATATATGAAAAAGGGGATATATCTTGGATTAGGGAGTGTGGGTGGGGTATTTGTGTGATGCATTGATGTGCCCTGCACTACAGCTGTTGGGTATTCAAGGTTTGTGTACAACAGATTTTCTGAGAATGTCACGGCTTTTATCAGTTTGGTTCTGTGGCATCTTGTTGCATATCTGTATAGCTTCCAGGTATCTGAGTATTTAACATGGCATCCTGAAAATGTTATTTAGTTTCTGTTGCTTCTTTAACCAACAAGGGTAATTTGATGCTCAAAACCGTCATCCTCCAAGTTTTAGAATTCTCATCATTGCTGCCATAAATCTTTTCCCGCTCAAATCACACCAGAACAGCCTGATGTAAAATGCCGTCTGCTTAATAGTTTTTACTCAATTTGTCATTGGTGCAGAATATTTCAAATGAAAATTGTACATGTGACCTATCAAACATCATGCTCAACCACTTCCCTAGGGGGCACTGCACAACAATGCTGAGGAAAGCTGTTGACTGGGTCCTTTTCTAACGAGGAAGAGGTTGACATGTTACATCTGATGTGATCAGTAAAGTATTAAAGTGAGGTTTGGCAGGAGACCTCAATGCATCCCCATCATTTAGTCATATGAAAAGTGACTGCAATATGAGAAAATTATTCCTGTCAACCTGTCCAAAGATAGGCCTATACTCTGTTCTTTTTTAGCTCTGCTGACCAAAGGTTGCAGAGGTTATGCAATCACATGTCTGTCCGTCTGTTCGTTCATCTCTAAAACTTTTTGCTTGTGCGCAGGATACAGTCCACAGTTTTTAAGATAGCCCCATATAACTTTCAGGACTTATCAAGTGTATGAAAATTAATCTAGGTTGAGTTCGATATTGGTGGCACCACCTGCAGTATTATGTAATAAATGGGTCAAATTGTGAGAATTTTGTGAGCGCTCTAGCATCATGTTTCATAGATCTTTGTGAAGTGAAGAGGGATTGTGGAGGAGGTCAAAGTCTAAGTTGCTTTCGATACTTGTGGCACCACCTGTAATTTGACAGAAATTATGTGTTGAAATGCGTTTTCAGATAAAAAATTCCATACCTGAAAAAGTAATTGGTTTAGACTTGCCAAATTTATAGATTATATAGACCATGTCCAATGCTAGAATGTTATGTAATATCAGTGACCTTGACCTGTTTTTGTAAAGTCACCAGGCCTGTAAAGTTTGAAAGAGGTAATTTTGTGGCAGGATGTAGTTTGGACATCAATGGAAAAGAGAATGGAGCCTCGATCCTGATCAAAATTGCACTTGAGTACATTTTACATACACTCTACTGGATGACCTACTTCTTGGGTCACCATTACTTAATAATTTATGGACTTTGGCATTTGTCCATATTTATTGTTTTTGTTCAATAATTAAAAAAAATTATAACCTGATGTGAACAAACAGACCATGTATGGAAAGCTGGATGCAGGGTGCACATTTTAAACAGCAAGAGTTTTTTAATCCAAGTTGAAGGTCAAGGTCAAATGGCCAGTTGGAATATGGGGGTCATTCTCTGCACCCAACAGTTTTTGAGCCAGGCCCATATAACTTTAAGGACTTATCAAGTGTATGAAAATCTGTCGATGTCAATGTTGGTGGCACCACCTATGGTATTATGTAATATATGGGTCAAAATGTTAAAATCTTGTGACCAGTCCAGCATCCCTAATTTTTTATGGATCTCCATGAAATTTAGTGGGATTGTAGAAGAGGTCAAAATCTCAGTTGCTTATGATACTCGTGGCACCATCAATTATTTGAGGGAAATTATGAGTTAAAATGCTTTAAAAGATACAAAATTCCATGTGTAAAAACATAATTGAATTACACATGCCAAATTTATAGGACATATAGACCATATCCAGTGCTAATATGTTATATAACATCAGTGACCTTGGCCAATTTTCATAAGGTTACCAGACCTGTTAAGTTGGAAAAGATGATTTTGTAATGGTAGGGTGTAGTTTGGACACTAATGGCAAAAAGAATTGAGCCTCCATATCAAAATTGCATTTGATAACATTGTATTAAAAACTCTACTTGGTGACCTACTTTTTGGGTCACCATGACCCAAAGATTATGTCTGAAGAAAAGGATATTTAATTCAATATCTTGATAAAGAATAAGGTGAGTGATGCCAAATATACCACAAATGTGTTTCATTTCCAAGTTTGATATTGCACAATATGGCTAAGCTTGATTAATTTTTCAAGGTCGTGGATTTACATTTCAGAAAATGATTTTTTCGGTGATGATGGTCAGCAGAGCATTAGGCCCATGGGCCTCTTGTTTACTGCCAATACCCTATATCTGGGTTAGTTCTAAATTTGCCTAAAGGTGGTGCTGCCCATCCTGTTCATGGTTGACTGCCCACATGTTGTGGTCACTTTCCATGACCCTCATAATTCTCCATAGAATAACATGGGGAATTAGCAGATATAAATGTAACCTCTTTATATGTCAAATAAGCATTAAACTTTCATTTTATCATACCTGGGTGTATTTGAAAGATAACAATATGTACTTCAAGTAGATTAGAAGATGATAATTCCAAAAATCATCCTCATATGCAGAGTAAAACTTTCAGGTTCACTGTAATGTAATTAGCTTTGCTGACCCACCTGACCTCCAATGGCATGGGTTGCTAGGTGTCACAAATATGCACCATGGGAACAAAAGGCTGTGTCAAGAAATTAAACAACCCAGATCACCCCTGTTAGGTAAGTAAAAATAGATAGACAGACAGACAGATAAAATAGAAAAAAAAGTTAATAAGATCATTGGATTCCAGGGAATTTTTCATATGATACGTGCAGCTTGGCGTTCTCTTCAATTTCTCAGTAGAGTTTCAGAAAGCTGGAAGTTCCATTTGTGCAGCTGTGACATAGATATTTTTGCTGTTAAGAAATAAATTTAAGGAGCTGTATGAAACTTTGACTTGGAATTATGAGGAAGCCCCTCTGTCAGTCCACGTACAATGGCAATGATTAGGATGGTCATCTACAAGCATGTGTACAGGGCAAGCAGCTGAGGTAGTTTCTGTCTGTACTCTAGTTGTGTCTCACCATTCTTTGTGAAATGCAGGAAGCATGGGTTTACAAATTTATTCTATGAGTAAAAATAGACATACCCAATCAACCTAAAGCAACCAGACAGTGATATTTGATAAACAGAAGTAAGGCTTGTAATGTAGAAACTGTGTGGCAGAATGGAAGGACTTGTTTACTGACCAACAAGTTGAAACACAATACACTATGAACAGTATATGCTTTGGGCCTGAACTTTTTTTTTTTTAAGGGTCTGTCTCACAGGGGAACCTGGACTTTCTGTTTTCGGGTTGTCCATCTGTCCCTCTGGATGTGCACATTCTCGTTACTGCGATATGTACAGAATGCCTCCCTGTAATTTGCTCAAATTTGGCAATATGCCTATCTTACCTGGCAAGGTGAACTGATTAGATTTTGGTGTCACCATGACCTAATTTGAACAAATGGCAGACCCTTCAGTCAACGCTTTAGTTGCGTTGAAGGTATGTCTAGTTTTATATTTCAAATTAAGATAAGGATACTAAGTTCATGTGT
This sequence comes from Hermodice carunculata, assembly GCA_964020975.1. NCBI lineage: Eukaryota > Metazoa > Annelida > Polychaeta > Eunicida > Amphinomidae > Hermodice > Hermodice carunculata. The sequence goes on from OZ026617.1 coordinate 13,426,367, forward strand.
ACCCACTTTGATGTCCATGATGTCATAATGACTGGCTTTGTTCACTTTTACTTTTGGGGCTTCACATGGTCTGGGTACTCTGCAGGAATATGTTGAAGAATATTTATGGAAAGCAAAAAAAAAAAAGGGGGATTCAAGGAAACTTTAAAAAAAAATCTTCACAATATTAAAAAACCTGGGACCCATATGAAGATACCAGGGATGCATTTGGCGGACGAAATGTTTGCAAACATTGTCTGACTTTTTGTTTAACCCTTTCCCCCTTGATTTAATGTGACATCTACAGCTTTCCTGGACATGGGTTGAGCCCAAACCAAACTTACGAAAGTTATTGAGGTGGATCATGTTATCTTGATAGGTTTTCATCTACAATTCTCATTTTTTTTTAGTCATTACTGCTGAAATTTAACAATGAAGTAGATGACATTGGACCACCAGCCGGTTTTGATTGGTTTAAGGGGGGAAGGTTAGAAGCAAGTGCTCACAAGTATTTTGCAAATTTTGCCTAGGACATATACCTTATGTCCTAATTAAATGTTTCCTATCTACAAAGCTTTGCATTCTATTTTCTAACTGCTATCTTATTGTATTTAGATAGACTGGTATGCTGCATACAGTTCAGCACTATGAAGATTTATTTGTCTGTTTCATGTTTCTTTGATTGTTTTGTGCCTCTCCTGTTGGAGGAAGCATTATATATGTGTATGTTTGGGATCGGCTATTTATCCTCTTTCAAAAGAAAAACAAAACAAAACAAAGAAAGAAACAAACAAAAGAACTCATGGAGTTTGATGAATGACTGGGTTACCTTTGCTTGAATTTGGCTCAAGAGAATGCCTCAAGTGAAGAATGAATGATGAAATTTCCTGTGGTTTGAGAGAGGCATATTAGTCAACATGTGTTCAATGCATTTTGTCCATACTGCTATACTGACATATTACACTCTCTCATGTTCTTGTATAAATATTGCCTCATATTCCTGACTAACAGATCTACATGTACCTAGGAATTCTGTTCCACGTCACTGTAAGATTCTAAAATTCCTGCCTGTCTTTGTTGTGTTCTTGTCTTTGTTGGCATGGATTCATGTGTAGAGTGTAGAAATAGAAATGTTTTATGGGATCGTTAAAACAAAGGAATTGTCGTGGAGAACATTTTCTATGGTGATATAGATCGAATGACTTCACATGGTATGTCACAATGCATTTCTGTAGAGTCCTGTATAAGTATGTTTATTTTCAAGCATGTTTGTCATGCAATGGGACAATCATTCCTTAAGGTGGTGGATTCTAAGGTCGGACCTTTCACCTATCAGAACAATTGGTACACTCTGTTCAAAAGATAATGCTGCCTAATTTTTTCCAAAGATCGTAAATAAAAGCATATGCTGCAGGTTCTGTGGATTTCAGCTATATTGAAATAAAACTTGAACTACATGTAGTTGGATGAATGCAGTTCTTTGGCTTCATTTAAACATTGTCCTGCATGTAAATTTTATCCTAGCATACAAGGTTTTAGAGCAAAAATTTTACATCTCAGATTCTGCTTGCTGAATTTACACTTCTACGCAACATGTGTGAGTGATTATGTCTTACAAGATGTAATTTATATCAGGTACATATCTCCTTTTTTAAAATGCCATTATAATGTCATGGTGCTGCCATCGAGGCAGTTTTAAGCAAGTGTCGGCCATAAATGAAAATTACTTGTGTAATGTTTGATGTGTCTAATAGAGGGCAGCACGATGCAATTCTTGAGTGCCCATTTACAATTATAGTAGAATTTAGGACCCCAGATGGCAGCACATTGGGTGATCATTTACATAGAATTTCTGTTTTGTATAATGATAAGCTTTAAAGGGATTTATTGACATACAACACTCTTGGGTGTTGTAAAAGGCCATTTTCTTTTTTATTTACTCAAGTCAAGAAGGCTGTAGCCTAAATATAAATAATGGTATGATTAGGATATTATTCAACAAAATTATCAGTTTTATATGGGAAGGGATGACTGTCACTTTCAATAGAATGTTTAAGTTGAGAATCTCTCTCTCTCTCTCTCTCTCTCTCTCTCTCTCTCTCTCTCTCTCTCTCTCTCTCTCTCTCTCTCTCTCTCTCTCTCTCTCTCTCTCTCTCTCTCTCTCTCTCTCTCTCTCTCTCTCTCTCTCTCTCTCTCTCTCTCTCTCTCTCTCTCTCCCCCACACCCCCCATATTCACATAAATGGTTTTCAATCAATTTTATTTGAACAGATCACTTGAATCTGTACCCCAGTTGATATATGGATGTGCATAGTTTCAGGCATTTTAGTGTTTAATTTGTACCTTCTTGAAAATATGAATGAGCACATATTTGACTATGCTGTACATGATTGGTTGTTGAAGCATTTACATATGCTCTGACTGGTGGAAGCAGCATCTGGAGCCCAACCCACAAGGAATTTGATTGGTTGTTGCAGTGCAAAATGTAGAAGCATATACCAATATGATTGGCTGTAACAAAAAAGTTGATCTTCAATTTCTTATTGCATGGTCTAGTAGAGTGAAGTGTTTTGGTAGAATATGATGTTTAGAAGCTGTTATATACAGCTATAGATTCACTGTTGATGTGTCCTGGTGATTGTTTCAGCACAGATTTGGTGTATAGCTACAAAGTTTGCAGTTATAATGTCTTGTGAAACATGCAAATTTTATTGTAGTAATTTGAATTCAGCATCTTGTACAAGAAGAAAACATTTTCCAGGGCAAAACAGCAGAAAGCATATTCTTGCCTTTTTCTAACGCTCCTGCTCCTACTTCCCCTAGTTTTAGGCACAAAACATGCGTAGCAGACCAAGAACAAACTGCTACTTATAGGAGTGGAATACAAAATAATAAAATTACAGGTTTTACGAGATGCTCCGGTTTTAATGGGAGGTTATTGGTGAAAATTGTGGCTTGGTTTCATCAAATGTGTACACAAAACACATGGTGGAAGACAGGGAAAGACCTATTACCATGGTTACACCACAAGGTTATAGTGTACAAATAATGTTAAGGTTCCTATCTGAACAGGTCAGTAATAGGATCTTGGGGCTTAACTTTTTAATACAGTATTTATTAGCTCAGCTGTCAGCTTAGCCTATTGGTTGGTCCATTGCCTGTCGTCCGTCAATCCACAATATACATTTTCAACTTCTTCTCCAAAACTCTCAGCCAGACCTGATTGATATTTGTTTAATGAAATTGGTGGGTATGTACCTTGGTTGGGTCTCAACTTTGTTCAAATGGTCATTTTCTTGTAATTTTTGGATTTCTAATGAATTTTTTGGTTCTTTTTGGGGGCAAATCTTAAAAAATCTTTTTCTCTGAAACTGCTCACCCAATTGGTTTGATATCACACAGGAACACTTCTAAGGAGTCCTCGTTTTTAATTTGTTCACCAGGTAGTGCTGCAATTTTTTTAAAATATTTTTTTCTATGATTTTTATGTGTGTTTTTGCTATTTTTTACTTCTTCTCCAGAACCATCACTCAGATTAAGCTGAAACTTGGTGGATATGTCCCTTGTGGAAGGGCCAAAGCTGTTCACTAGATGGCACTGCCTCATATTCCTGATTTTTAACAATTTTTTCAGTTCAGGTACTTGTTTGGTAAATGCACCTTTTTCTATTGATTACTGTTAAGTCAACAGGCATTCTAATACTAATTCACATTGTGGACTTCTCCAAAGAAACTGTCAGTCAGATTGACTTGAAACTTGGCAGCATTTTACCTTGGGTGGGTCTCTATAAAGGTTTTTTTTTCAAATGGTCATGCTCCAGTGATTTTTTATTTTTTGTGATTTTTTCTTTGAAAATCCTTAAAAAAGTTTTAATAGGAAAGTTTAACATGGGAATTTATTGTTATAACTTAAATAATTTTTGGCAGATTTGTGTCAAACCTGGTAGTTGTGTACCTTTGATAAGTATCCACCTATCTTGTGCAAGTGGTCATGCTCCAATGATTTTTTTTTTTTTTATGATTTTTTTTTTTGTTCTTTGCAGGACAACTTACATGGAATGTACTGTTGATTTGATAATGTGAGAACAATTTTGAGCTAGGACCTTGACGTTGCACATGTTTATGTTTCTCTATGAAGGACAACCTTAAACTCATTTCTGGGGTCACAGTGCAACATACATGAATTTTACTCTTCAGCTCTATAACTTGAGAACTACTTGAACTGGGACCTTGATGTTGCACATGTTAGTGTTCTTCCATAAAAGTCAGACTTACTCAGTGCATTGGTGACCTTGATCCTATCCCAAGTTCCCAGAGCCACAAGTGTGATGAATCTCTAGGTCTGTGGAGCATGGGCTGTTCACACAGCCCTCTTGTTGGATGTATATGTATGTTGTTCTGTACATTTTGGCAGCAATATTTACAGGTACAGACAGCCAGTGTCAGGACCTGCCTGCTGTCTAGACTTTCTCTTGTTTTTGCCACGGTGGCAAAGGTTGTAATTTTGTGATTGCATGGTTTTGGGTTAATAACTCTTTTAAGTGACAAATTTTGGAACTAGAGATATGCTGGTATTTGATTGAATTATGTTTTTTATGAGGAATATGAATCTGAGACACTTATGATAATTAAATTTAGACTAGTTATATTTTAGGAGATTGACTTTAGACGTGATTGGCACAGAAAGAGTTAAATTATTCCTGTTGCGAGTATCCTTTTGGTGCTGGAGCATGGCACGGGAATGAACAAAAACAAAAATTAAAAAAAAAAAATGTGAAAAAAAATAAAAAATACCACCACCAAAAAAATACGATAGCTTGTTCTGGGCATGTTGGAACTTTAACTATAGCTGTTTACCTAAGCTCACAAAAAATAAGAATGTCCACGTTCCAAGTAAATGTTTTGTGAGTCACCAATATCTGAGGAAACTGAAAGAATGACTAGTTACAAAATCGTTCACTTCATGCTGAAGCGATATGCAGCTGGGGTTAAACATAGGGAAGTTTATCCCTCATGATTATACCAGGGACACAAACAGGTGCCTAATTGTAAGACTGTGGTTGTAGTGCACAGGCGACACCTGTCAGGTGGGAAGAGAATCACATGGATGAAAGTTTTCATTCTCTGAACGGAAATCAGTCAAACTGTTGTGTAGTTCCCATTATAAAGTACACTGGTCCCTGTCAGCAGAGACCACCCCAACAGTGACAAAAAAAAGTAGTTGTATGAGATGTGATCTTTCATGACAGGTAAATTCACATGGGGAGCATAGGAATTGAGAATCTGAAAAGCAGTCTCTCATGTGAGGGTGGTCTATCTACTGTATAGGAGAATATAGGTATTTAGTCAATTTCGGTCAAAGTGGACATGAACAACTTTCACTGATGGAAACAACATGTTTAATTTGTGTTCACTATTTGTAAAATTATTGTGGTTTCAGATGACATAGCTGAGCGTATAGCAGATATTTTAGATGATGATGATGATGAAGATGATTCATGGAGTGGACAGTTTAAAAAGTAAGTATATGTTGTCAACTAGTCCCAGCTCACAGGGGACTGAGGCCGTTAAGGCTGACCATATACACAGGGTTGCAATAGGGGTGACCATACATGGAGTATGTGTTGCAACAAGGGTGTGACTTTGATATTGAATTTTAGTTATATACCGTTTTATCATTTCATTAAAGCGCACATAACAGAACAGACACAAAAAACAAGTTGACAGAGGAAAGAGAATCATTTGACATGTAATAATTATACACAATAATGCTGTTCCTTTATGTTTGAAGCTTTAACCAACAAATGAACTTTTTCATTCCATGATAATGAACATATACATTAAAGACATCATTTTCTCTATCAAGCACAACCCTTTTCCTTCTACCGGGCATGTGTCTAGAGTGGTGTATGTATCTTCACTGCCAATGTTTAGTAGCAAAACCTGTCCAAATTGTACAAGCATAATAGATATTCTACATTTAATATTTGTTATTGGGCATCACAGAACTGTAATCCTGAAACTTGGACTTGATACATAATGAGAAGCTCAGCTAACTTGGCAGTCAGCTTATAGAATGCATGGTTGTCCATTGTTTGTCCATCACCCATTCATTGTCCATTGTCTATCCACATTACATTCTAATTTTCTCCTTACCTTGGCTGGGTGTCGGCCACATTGCTTCAAATGGTCATACTCCATTGAGGTTAAGATTTAAAGAACCCCCAAAACTCCACTTTTATGGCCGACCGGGTATTGTTGTTATGATGTGTGTGTGTATGCATGCGTTTTACCACCTGGGCCTTATGGGTGGATGGGGAATTGTTGTGGTTGTGTCTATGTATCCATCTGTCTGTCTGTTAGCCTTGTTAACACAGTTATACTTTGGAACAAGTTGAGCTACTATTGTGAAACTTGTACTGTAGAAGCATCTGTCTATCTGTTAGCCTTGTTAACACAGTTCCTTTTGAACAAGTTGAGCTACTATTGTGAAACTTGTACTGTAGAAGCATCTGTCTATCTGTTAGCCTTGTTAACACAGTTATACTTTGGAACAAGTTGAGCTACTATTGTGAAACTTGTACTGTAGAAGCATCTGTCTATCTGTTAGCCTTGTTAACACAGTTCCTTTTGAATAAGTTGAGCTACTATTGTGAAACTTGTACTGTAGAAGCATCTGTCTGTCTGTTAGCGGTGTTAACACAGTTCCTTTTGAACAAGTTGAGATACTATTGTGAAACTTGTACTGTAGAAGCATCTCATTGGCGGCTTGGCTGAGATTAACATTCAGCAATCGATCTTGACCAATTTCAGGGTCACACAGGGTCAAATTTTCACCCTAGCTGGGGGGGGGGGTCTGAAGGGTGTTTCGAACCAGTATATTTTATTGTTGAATTCTGTAGATTTGGCATCATATGGACAGCATATCACAAAAGATTTAATATTTTTCTCGCAATTTATTTCATGTTTCTTGTATATAAATGAAATCAAATTCCTTTGAAATAATTTGTAATTTGATCAGCTAAAGATGCAAAGTGTTAAACAATAAACAGGCTAAATTACAAGAGAAAGCTATTAACTGTTTGCCTCTTAACACTGGACAAAACTGGCTAATGGTCAGATGTTGACTATGTCAATGTTTTTGATCAATTTCAACAAAATATATTATTTTCAGCTCATATGTCATTTAGTACTTTTAGTGTTGTAACTATACATGCTGAAATATTGCATCTTTCTTTCAGTGCTATGTCTTTGTCTGAGGATAAAGATGCAGACGGCCAAAAGGTGGCGCTCAAGTCGTACGACTATCTGAACCATTTCATCTGAAGTGATACATGCTGAAATATTGCATCTTTCTTTCAGTGCTATGTCTTTGTCTGAGGATAAAGATGCAGACGGCCAGAAGGTGGCGCTCAAGTGGTACGACTATCTGCTGCACTTTCTAACTTTCTTCTGGAAGGTGTCCCTTGCCTGCATTCCTCCTACGTAAGTTCACCTCATCAGACTGATCTGTATGGCTCCACAACAGAGCAGAGTGAACAACTTTCTTCTGCTTTGTATGGTTCTTATGTGCCATACCAGATGGAGAAAAGTTGTCTCACAACAAAGACCTATTTCATGACAGGTGTTCTAAGCAGAATTTTCTGCACAATTGTTTGTAAAAGTGCACAGTTTTAGACCATAGATGAAGGAGATTATGTGTAATTCAAGTGCTCATATGTCAAATGAACATGTAGGTCACTTAAATCTTTTATTATTATGAATGAAAAATGCTCATGACTGAAAAATAACAGGTATTCAAGTTAACCCATTTAAGCAATGGCAGTGCCAAAATTATATTTAGAAATATGAATGTAAATATGAACCAAGTAAAAGTGGAAAGAAAAGTTGGAATGGGAAGTTGCTGTGAGATGGAAAAACAGTATCATAATGCTAACTGATTGAAAATGAAGCTCAGTATTTCAACTGACAAATTTAACTGAAAATGAATCTTCAATTTCCAGAAAATACTTGGGAGCATGGCCCACATTTGTATTCTCTCTGGCAGCTATTGCTGTAATGACAGCTGTGGTGGAACAGGTGAGAATAAAACAACCAATCAGATTGTAGAAAACATTAATTTGCATGTTATAAAAGCCAATGAGAGAAGGCTGAGAGGAATTGGAAAGCGAGAGACAAAACATAGATTATATGCAGGTAGCATTTGAAGTACGTGCATAAAGCAATGTATAAATTGAAAGTTGTTAACGTAATGTAAATAAGTTTGAAGAATTATTCTTTTTTCTTTTAAACTGCTGAGGAAAGTTCTATGTACATGTAGTTATCTTTCTGTTGAACAGGACACAGCAAGAATGCCATTAAATATTTTATTAAGTTTTTGAACTCTTGATGCGAAACATTAAATATATACATGTGTGTGTGTCACAAAATGAAGGCATCAGTTCTGAGGTTTGGAGGTGCAAGAGTTGCATATACTTATATCAGTCCTATTAATATTTCAGCTTGGTACACTTCTGGGATGTGTGCTCAGTCTGAAGGCCAGCGTGGCGGGTATCACTATAGTAGCTCTGGGTACCAGTCTGCCTGATCTCTTTGCCAGTCGCACGGCAGCTTTACACGACGAACATGCAGATGCTGCCATTGGCAATATCACTGGTAGGGTTCACTAATTTTTTTTTTGAAAAGCTAATTTTTTTAAAGGGGTAAAAAGGCAGGTACTTTTTTTTGAAGGGGTAAAAGAAGTAATATTGTGGGACGTTTAAAAAACCAAGTTATCTTGTGAGAAGGTTAAAATGGCAAGTAATTTTGTTAGAAGGTTAAAAGGGCAAGTAGTTTTGTGGGAAGGTTAAAAGGCGAGTAATGTGGAAGGTTAAAAAGGCAAGTAATGTGGGAAGGTTAAAAAGGCAAGTAATTTTGTGGGAAAATGTACAACAGCAAATAATTTTGTGTGAAATAGTTGTGTAATTTCATGTGAAGTGGAAAAGAGGCATTTACATGTAATGTTGAGTGGTACATATATAGGATGTAGTTTTGTATGAGCAGGTTGCTGGTGTCTTTGTGTTCCAGGCAGTAACAGTGTGAATGTGTTCTTGGGCCTGGGTCTTCCATGGGTGATCAGCAGTATGTATCATGTGGTCAAGAACACAGAGTACAAAGTCTCAACCACACAGCTGGTCTCCAGTGTGGTTATCTTCACAATTTGTGGCACCCTCTGCATTATTATGCTCCTAATTAGGAGATGGGTAAGTTTTGATATACTGTAGTTCTAGAAATTTTCACACATGTTTAATTTCGCCAAACTCAATTTTTCTTAAATTACAGAATTTTCGCACATTTTAATTTTGTGCAATCCAATGCCATACAATGTAGTGAAACACAATACAACTTATTTTCACGCATTTTTATTTCGAGCTTTGGGTGGTAGTCCAAAAAGCACGGAATTAAATCGAGCATGAAAATTTCTAGAACTACACTACATGTATATCTTAGCAGTCCTCTTTTGACACTTCTCAAATTATTTCAAATGATAGGCAACAATTTGGGAAGACAATCCAAACCAAAATGCCAAAGAGACAATGTGAATATGATGGTCAGAAAACCAAAAAGTGATAGTCTCCTCACTGAGAAATTGTATCAGTTGACTGTTTATAGTTGCAAAACACGTGTGAAGGTGAACAACAGTGTCGTATCTTCATATCTGTAGATGGTTTAATTTGTGGCCGCTCAGAATTTGGGAATGTGTGCAAGTGTGTCCATCAACACTGTCACTACCAACTGCCACTAAAGTCAAAGTACTGAAGATGAATGTCTCTGAATTTTCAAATGGATACTATATTAATATTCTTTGTAATGAAGCCTTTCATTCCAGTACCAGCATGCCTATAGTCCCACAGAATATAATGGTCCAGGTCAACAGCTTTCCTTGGCACACTTTGGGGATATTGCACCCAAAGCAGGCGAAGGAAAGCTGTTGACTCAGTCCAAAACTTGACAGGGAATGAATCAAACTTTCATGTACATGTTGAGAGATATGTGTCATAAAGTCGCATATATGTGTTTGGATGGTCTTGTGCAGGTCAGCTCTTCAATTTACCCCCCCCCCCCAAAAAATAAGTGGATGGGGGGGGGGGGGTACTGTCTTCAGCTTAATTGGTAGACTGACTGTCAGACTGTCTGTCCTTGCATACAAAATATCTCTCACAGGCCACCTTAAACTCAAATTGATCTCAATTTTACTTTGATACTATTTTTTGATCTGGCTATATTTTGGTGACCTTGACCTCCTTTTTAAGGTCAACCATGTGTGTGCAAAGCAGTGGCTATCAATTCTCTTGGTGATGACTGATTTAGTTTTCCCCCATAAAAAAAAAACGAGGCAAATTTATCCTCATGTTATTTCCACTGTACCATTCTGGATAGGGCATATCCTTTTTAGTCCCCCGCCCACTTGGTGGGGGACTATAGGTTTGCACCTCGTCCGTCCGTCCGTCCTTCTGTCCTTCCGTCCATCCGTCCTTCCGTCCGTCCTTCCGTCCGTCCGTCTGAAGCTTCTCCGGGCCATATTTCCAACACCATACCACCCACAGCTACCAAATTTAATGTGTGTACTTCCTAGGATAGAGGTGTATGGTGTGCCAAAAGTAGGTCACTAGGTCAAATATCTGGGTCACAGAATACATATATATGAAAAATCTTGTCCGGGCCATAACTTTTGTCCTTTTACTTAGAGTCATGAAATATTACACAAATGTGAAGCTTAGTCTAAGAAAGTGTCATAAAGCAAAACTAGGTCACTAGGTCAAATATTTAGGTCACCGATCGATATGTAAATATACAGAAACAAATTTTGTCTGGCACATATCTTCCCTATATTAATGCTACCTCTTCAATTTTTTTATGGTGGGTAGACCTTAGGGAGTAGCTGTGCATAGGCATTGTTTTGTGTGGCTAATTACTTGCATTAATTAATTATTTAACAAAGTTCGTTAAGCAAGACAAATTTTGTCCGGGCCATATCTTCTAAACTATTAATGCTAGCCCTTTGAATTTTTTGTGGTGTGTAGACCTTAGGTAGTAGGTGTGCATACGCATTGTTTTCTGTGGCTAATTACTTCCATTAATTAATTAATTAACGAAGTTCATTAAGCAAGCTCAAGATACAGTACAAATTTTGTCCGGGCCATATCTTCTAAATTATTGATGCCAGCCCTTTGATTTTTTTTATGGTGGGTAGACCTTAGAGGGGATATGGTAATGGGCACCATCCGTGTGTCCGTCCGTCCGTCAAATATTTGGGTCACAGTAATACATAAATGTACAGTATTTTCATGTCCTTACTGTAATTCTTAAAAAATTTTGACTTCTTGTTATAAAAGTTTACTGATAATGTATTGTGACCTAAAAGTGTGTCACGACGCAAAACTAGGTCACTAGGTCAAATATCTAGGTCACAGTGCAAACTCCATGTAAAACCTTGTCCATGCCATATTTCCCTTACTATAATACCTACAGCTACCAAATTTATTATTTTAATACTACCTGGGGAGTTGTGTCACATGGCAAAAGTAGGTCACTAGGTCAAATATCTAGGTCACTGTGAAATCCATTCAAAATCTTGTCCGGGCCATAACTTTTTTGTCCTTTTACTTAGATTAATGAAATTTTACACAAATGTGAAGCTTAATCTAAGAATGTGCCATACTTTTAATTTTTTTTTCATCTAGGTCACACCCCTATATAGTAGTCCATTCAACCTGGTGGGCGACGAACGGGGGACTATGTATTGCTCTGCAATACTCATTAACTTGTTTAAAAATTTCTGCAAATGAAATCTTTACTTTGAGTGACAGTTTTAGTTCAGTCTCTTACCAGCTTGCACCATGACAAGGTCTAAAAACATACAACACAGAGAGGCAGGTGTATAGAGAGATTTAATGTTAAATACCCTGGATAATATGTAGGATGTTCACTTGATACAGTTCTCTTATACAAGTACAAAGCAATGACCAGTGTGTCTAGAGTAATTTTTTTCCCTCCTACCCTTTATTATTAAGCCTAAAAATATTTAAAAAAATACACACATTTTGTTTTTATTTTTGTTCCTCCCTCCTACCCAAACTTTTTAAGGCAAAGATTCGTGAAACTGAAAAAAAAAAGGACTTTAATGAAGCTATTTTCTTGCCATTTCAGACGGTGGGAGGAGAGCTGGGTGGCAAGAATGTCCCAGTCAAGGTTCTGTGCAGTAGTCTTCTGGCTTTCCTTTGGTTTATCTATGTGCTGTTGGTATCACTTCAAGCCTATTACCCACAATGGTTTCCATGGAGTTAGCTGATCTCTATGGCAACACTGTTTCCATGACAACAGATCTTTCTGTGTGATGAACTATGTTGGAGGTGTGATGTATTTCAGAGACTATTATCATGTTATAAACCACATATGCAGATGCTGAAACTTCCTTTGTGGGTTGCATATCAGTATGGTATGGTGTCCATGGCAACAGCTGTGACCATGGCAACAGCAGTTGCCAGGATAACACATGTACTTTCATACACTCATTAGGGACCATACATTATAGTTAATCTCCTGCCTGTGACTTTGCTTTGAAGGAGGTAAATGTATACTTGACCTCTGTAAATTATGGTGATGGTCCCAGCCTTATTTGATGATGAATGGGTAAAAATATCAGTCATTATACGCAGGCTTCAAAGCTGGTATTGTGTGATCTCATGGAGCACTTTCTCTTTCACTGTATAATATATATCATTCTGTATAAAGTCAAAAGCTTTCTTGTCATTTAGATGTTTCTTGATGAAGCATTTGTTCATTATTTGTGTCTTTGATTAGTTTTGGTTCAACTTGACTTCAAAGTGACCACAGTGATGTTTCTACAAATACAATGATAGGCCAAAAATATTCAAATGTTTAGAATCTCAGGCCTGGTCTCATGTCTCATGTCTCATTCAGCTTGATACGAAAACTTCTTTACCTTGTGCACAGAGAGGTAAAGCTGGAATCATGCATGTGAAGAATGTGTAATTATGTGTTTCAAAAATTAAAAATGTACTGTGCAGAAAGCCACCTGCATCAATTGAAATGTTTTTTAAGTGCCAGAGATACTAAACATGTACTTTTTCTGGCCTTTATTGTACTTAAAATGAAAACACCTTTGTATATATTTGATGCCTTTGTGCTTAGTATAACCACGAGCACCCTGTACTCGCTCAGTATTTGACTGTTCTATTTTTGTTGGAGATGATCTGACAGCAAAGAAGAACTGTACGAAGACTTTATCAGTCTTCTGAAAGAAAGTTTAGAGCCAAACAAGGAAGCAGACACCACAATAGCAGATGTTCAGACTTCTCCATATCTGCAAAGATCTTGCCTTGTATCATTTTAAAACAAATCTGTAAAGTCTGTGCTCTGAAATTAGTGTATACACATATATGTACATTTAAGACAATTTATTGGTGTGTATAAAGATAAGGGTGTTATTTGTGAGGAGGAAGTGCCTTGTTGTACATGGGCAAACATATGGGGACTGAGTTATTTTAAGGCAGACTTGAATGCAGTTTTTATACCTTGCCACCCCTGCATTTTAGGCTTTTTATGCACATTTTATTGATGGAAGGGTCCATTGTCAGAAATAAGGGGTGGCATGGTAGTGAACACCAACGTAAATCTTTACTGTGATAACTGTACAAACTATGTACAAATATTATATATATTATATATTTAATATATACATGTATTATTAGTAGAGTAGACTTGCATTGTACTTAAGTCAGCATAGCCAACTGTTTTTCAGGTTTGACATATACAGATAGTTAAGTTATTTGAATTTACTGGTCGATGTCTAAAGATTAAATTCAAGTTACTTACAATTATAGTTTACCTAATGTTGTGCAACTTAAATATTTAAAAATAAAGCAAACTTTTGAATAGTTATGGAACAATATGTGATAAAATCTGTATAGCTAGTAAAACAAACTGTTGATCAGTTTGTAAAAGTTGCAAAATATTGAACATACAAAGGTATGTTAAGCCAGGGATAACAATTGTATGACTGTTCATAGTTTAATTGCCTCCAAGCCAATCATTGTATGTGTTGGTAAATTTCATCAAAGCCAAAAAACAAAAAATGGAAGATATTTATTTTAGAGAGTGTGTCAAAGTGGACAGTCTTATGTGAAGTGGCTCACAATACTTTCCCTGTCAAATTCAAAGGGGAGTTAATGCAAAAAAACAAATCAAAACAAAACAAAAAAAGGCAATATCTTAGGCAAGTGGTGTTTTTCTTCCGGGGGGAAAGACGTTTTGAGCAAGAGGTTGTAACTGAATGGGTGCATTATAGGGCTGTAACAAATATATTGTGCACTGTGATGTATATATGGATGACATGACATTACTTACAGGATCGAGAGAGAGAATTGCATTGACAAATATACCACCACTCCGTGGCTTTGAATATTCAGGTGTGTTTTACAACAACTGAGTAAACCAATGCACTGCAGAACTAACACACCAAAATAACCTTCCTAAAACTTATTGTCAAGTTTCACAGTTAAATTATATAGTAATGAGTTTTTCACTTCGTGAAGTACCCAAATGAATCCTTACAGTCCTGGTGGATTTAATTCTAAATACTTTTTGGGGACTGACATTTTAAGTTTATGCATTCTGATACATTCAGGTACATGTAACAGGATCAAAATTGCTTGGAGTCTTGTCAAAACAAAAGATTTTGTTTTCTGTTTTCCTAATTTTATAACATCAAAAAGAATGATTAAAAATTAGAATTACAATGTACTTGTTAAAAGATACTTTTTTGTAAACTCGGAAAACTATCCAAAGGGTATTACATCAAGTTTAATTGCTGCAGGCTTAAGTATATTCTGTTAAAACATGTTCCATACTGGTTCCTGATTTCTCCAATACATCTTCCGAGGCTTCTTGGTAAAACTTTCAGAGATTTGAATTCTTTGTAAGAGAGATATCATTGAAGTTGTGTCATTTCAGGTGATGCAAAATCCCTTTATCAACACCTTCATCAGTGTACATGAATGAATTTAAGCCACTGTGTGACACTTTTGCTCTATGTAATTCATGACCATTTTATTAACTGATGTTCAAAATGCATGTCAAAGAAGTGCATTTAAAGTTGAGTTTCATGGTCTGTCTCCCTGTGGATTGAATCCCAAGCTTCAAATCCACAGGATTAAGGCATTGCTTTGAGGTAATGTCCACCTGTTCCTTTATTGATTGTTAACACAATATCTGCTTCACACATTGATGGATTTTAATGAAATTTCCGTTTTTTGTTTTTGTTTTGATTTTGTTTTTTGTCAGGAAAAAGTCAAGACAAACTGTTATTTTGAGTCTCTTTCTTTGCTTGGTTTCAATTGGTTCCCCCAACCATTTGTAATTTACACACTGTATTTTTAGTCTGTTTTGACCCCTAAGTACAAATCCACCATTGACGAATTGCCTTTTTCTGTCTTTCTTGTTTCACGTTTCTTCTACTAATTTCTCAGAACTAAATTATTAATAATTGGGGCCTGCATTTTGAAACATCTTTGTTGACTAGTAGTGACCTTTTACATTTACTTATCAAGTGACATTGACTTGTTTTTCCAAGGATGTACAGAAATTTTTCTGTTTTTTTTTTTTTTTTTTTTTGTAACTTGAAAGTTGATACAATGCATCACTGACAGTCAAATTTTCAATATAGTTAGCTTGTGTAAGCATACAGTTGTCTTATTTAGAGGTGACCTCTTCAGGCTGCAAGTCCAGGTAAAGTGGCTGCTCTAATTAGACCATGCCATTTTTTGTGTGTCTTAAAGTAGCTCAGAACTGTGTCCTTCAGCTGTGTTTAGCATGGTCAAGGCCTGTGTTTAGCATGGTTAGGGCCTATATTTTGAATAATTTGCCATACTGCTGGTCACCTCATTTTATTTTTGCCAATCTTCCTGTGACCTTGACCTGCTTTTCAAGATCATGACTCAATTCTGGCATTTTTGCCATCATTCTAAATTTATTCATCCAATCACGACACAGCTGCCTTCAACAGGTGGTGTAGCGTGGGGTATACATTCACATGCAGATTACCCCATTGAGCAGACATTGAAGGTAAGATGACCATTCCAATTCAACTTTCTTGTGTTGTGTGTCACTAAAAGGTGCTTGAAGTTGTATGCCAGCTATGGTTGGCCTGCATTTGGATTTTTGTCCACATACTAGTGGACTGGCCACTTCTTCTTATATTTTTGCTAATCCACTTGTGACCTTGATCTACTTGTCTGCATTGTGACCTAATTCTAGACTTTTGGGCGATGAAAAAATTATCATGCACCTGATTTGAGTCATCCTACCTTCAAATAAGATACTGGAATACACATTTGCATATATTGCACATGACCTCTTTGAGTTCAATGTCAAGGTCAAATGACTCTCCCAGTGAGAACAGGTTACTGGAATGTGACAGAAAGCTTAATCTCGGAGCAAACATAGCATGTATACAGACACACACACATCAGGCATCAACTTGGGGATCGGGGAGGTTTCCTGTTCCTGACTGCTTTGTGATTGAAGATATCTGCTATTTTGACTGCATTTAAAAACTTTAAAAGGGTTGTTGGTCGCCGCTGTTAGATGTTAAGTATGGCGGAAAGACGTGATGTGTCATTGCTAGGCAGAACAAAAATTCTGAGTGACAAGAGGACATACCTGTTACTGATGCACTCATTTGGGACCCGCTGGGCACCCCCATGATACAAAACGCATGAAGCATTAATAATATTATTTATGTGATTTTGAAACGAAACATTTTTCCACTTCAGGAGATCATTCCTTTTGTAGCATTTAACGTAAGGATTGTATTATCAATGAAAACATGATGTTAATCCCAGAGTATGTGATTTATTGCAACTATCATGTTAGCTTTGAAATGTGTATGGCAGGAAAAGTGAAACATGGCACAGTGCTCCTGGGAGAGAAAATGTTAAAAACAAGGCCTGTCAGTATTTTTTGTTTGTTTGGTATGGAGATGCGTGTGCAAAAGCATAACAGGTTCACAGCCTCAGTATTTCTTGTGAGCGTTACGTACGGACTGGCACTAAGGTTGTTGGTGATAACCAGATGTTCATTTTTGTCACATTATTGTTTGATTGGTGCAGCTACCACAGCGTGGCTTGTTAAATCAAAGCTTCTCGTGAAGAATTTTAACTCATTCCATACTGTGGTCACACGCCTTGGTCAGTGGTTCTGGCACTGCCTGGCAAGTCATGCTGCAGCTGCCCTTGTGACAGCTGCAGCATGACTTGCCAGGCAGTGCCAGAACCACTGACTTAAGACTATAGGCATGTCGGTACTAATACGAAAGCTTTTTTTCATGAAGAATTTAAATATGCTATTGTCATCTTAAATCTAGGTAAATATATGGAAAAATCAGGTACTGGTATGGAATGAGTTAACACATGACCTTTGTCATGCATCCAGGTAAATACATACCAAAAGTGAAGGGCTAGTGTGATCGAGTCAATTACAGGCAAATGCTGCCAGACGTCCCTTTCCCCACCCCTGATGTACTGTTTGGATGTTCGTGAAAATGATGAACCATCCCTGACAGTGGCTACCAGCATTAAGTAACTATTCTTTACCCTTTTGACAAGTTATCCACTGGCAAACTTTGATCACTTACCGGTGTAACCTTGCAACTGTTCCTTCATTACATTAATGAAACTAAATGTCTGGAGATAGACTTGGCCAAGTCTGGACTGGGTCCAAATATGGAGATACACGCAGTGGTAGTTTTGGAGCCAGCCACTGTGACCTTGTCATGCTTTCATTCTTAAAAATATATGTACATTGATAACTTGGAAAATTCATCTTAATGTGTTGTTTTTGTGTGAATTCTCATGCGAGTGTTCTCAACTGAAATAAAGAAACTTTTATACCTGTCAATTCTTTGTGTTATAATACTGAATCCTTATCAAGCATTAAAGCATGAAGGTCATGAGGGTCACGTGATCCATTGACCACTTTTGACCTTTCCCAGTTAAACTGTCTGGGCATAAAATGTCTGTGACCATGTTTTTCTTTAGGTTTTCACAGCAGAAGAATTGAATGAAACATTTGTTTTTTCTAGAGGACTGCCATCATCTGCAAAATAATGTACAGCCACAAAAAGTTCTTTACTTGCCATCCTAAAACAAAATTCACAAAAGTCACTCTGTGTCTGTGAAGGTTGTCTTGACAGTACCAGCCCAGTTAAGGAGAACCATCATGCCTATGCAATTTCAAAGTCCTTATAATTCTTCAGGTATTGCCACAGTGCCATCCACTAAGATTTTCTTCCCAGTGACCATAGGAATAAAAAGGTCGCCCAAATGAACAAATTAAGGATGTGGGGCAACCAACTGTGTTATGACATCACTTCACAGCAATTGGTCCAGTTGTTTTGGAGATCTCTATGATTCATATTCAAAAAAACAAAAAAAACATGAAGCGTGACGTTTTCAATTTGGGAGGATGGACCCACCTACATACATCCTTGCCTGCCAAACAGACGCTCTTGGCTGGCGATCAACTGACCGTGGACTGGGCAAAACCTTGCGCCCCAAGGTAGTCTGCTATGGAGGCAACATGCATCCCCACAAAGTTTGAAGCTGATCCAGTCAATGGTCATTGTGAAAACTACGTAAGGTACATTTATGTACTGTTGTTATAATCATGCGAACATGTACACTTGCTGATCATTGTGATTTTAAAAATTCTTGAAACGAGGGCTGTGTGAACAGCCCATGCTCCAGTGACCTAGAGATTCATCACAGTTGTGGCTCTGTGAACTTGGGATAGGATCAAGGTCACCCATGTACTGAGTAAGTCTGACCTTTATGGAGTAACACTAACATGCAACATCAATGTCCCAGTTCAAGTAGTTCTCAAGTTATAATGAAGAGTAAAATTCATGTATGTTGTACTGTGACCCCAGAAATGAAGTCAAGGCCACTCATGTACTGTCTAGGTGTGACCTTCATAGAGAAACATTAACATGTGCAACATCAAAGTCTTGCCTCAAAACAGATCTCGCGTTACCAAGTGAATAGTAAATTTCATGTCAGTTATCTGTTACCTTGGGAATGAGGTCAAGGTCCAAAATTCACTGGAGCATGACCACTTGCACAAAATAAATAGATACTTCTAAATGGTACATCCCTACAAGTTTGACACAAATCTGGCCAAATTATTTTAGGTATAACCATTACAAGAAATTCACATATTAAGCTTCCTATTGAAACTTTTTTCAAGATTGTCAAAAGAAAAAAAAATCATTCAAACTAACTTGGCAGAGATACACCCATGGTACATTGCCACCAAATTTGAAGACAATCTGACTGACAGTTTCTTCAAAGAAGTCCAAAATGTGAATTAGCATTAGAATGTCCATTGACTTGTACTCAATACAAAAGGTGCATTTACCAACATGTACCCGAATTGAAAAAATTGTTAAAAAGCAGGAATCCACAGCAGTGCCACCTAGTGAACACATTTGTTTGACCTGTTCACAAGGAAGATTCACCAAGTTTCAGCTTAATCTGAGTGAGGATTCTGGAGAAGAATTAAAAAAAATAGCGAAAACACCCCCCCCTCAAAAAATAAAAAAATAAATAAAATAAAAATAAAAAAATTGAAGCACCACATGGTGAACAAATTAAGGACAAGCAGTCCCTAGGAGTGTTCCTGTGTAATATCAAAGCAATTGGGTGAGGGAGTTCGGAGAAAAAGATTTGTTTAAAGATTTGCCACCCCCCCCCCCCGCCATAAGAACATAAAAAATTAGTTAAAAACCTAAAATTCACTGGAGCATGACCATTTGTACAAACCTGGTAGAGACTCCCCCCAAGGTAAATTGCCACCAAGTTTGAAGTCAATCTGGATGACTGTTTTGGAGAAGTCGAAAATGTGAATTAGCATTAGAATGCCCACTGACTTACACATATACAATAATCGTTAAACATCAAGAATCCACCGCAGTGCCACCAAGTGAACAACTCTGTTTGACCCTTTCACAAGAAACGTATCCACGATGTTTCAGCTTAATCTGACTGATGGTTCTGGATAAGAAATTGAAAATAACAAAACCTCAAAAATTCATAAAAAAAACTAACAAAAAAAATGCAGTGCCATCTAGTGAACAAATTAAGAACTAGGAGTCCCCAGGAGTGTTCCTGTGTGATATCAAAAAATTGGGGGAGTGGTTTCTGAGAAGATTTTCAGATTTGCCCCCCCCCCCCCAAAAAAAAGAACAAATTCATAAAAAATCAAAAAATCACTGGAGCAGGACCATGGTTGAGACCCATCCAATGTACATCCCCACCAAGTTTGATGTAAATCTAACCGGACAGGTTTGGAGAAAAAGTAAAAAAGGTGAATTGTGGACAGACAGATGGATGAGGGATGGACCATCATATGAGCTCAGCTGACTGACAAGTCAGCTGAGCTAAAAATCATGACATTAGAGTGGCACCACCTAGTGCAGAAATAAATGTAGTGGAGACCAGGTGGAGGTACATCCCCACCTTGTTTGAAGAGAATCCAGCATTGGGTTTTTAAAGTATGGAAAACAAGATCAAGTATTACATTAGCAATATATAGTCCCCCACCAGTGAACAGATAGCAAAGTTGACTGTACTGCCTAAACAACCTAAAACTTTATGGGGCTAAAGGTCAAGGTTATAGTGACCCAATTTTGGGGTCAACCACATCTTTATTGACCGTACACACACCAAATTTGGTAGTTGTAGGTGTTACATTATAGGAAATTTTGCCCAAACAAGCCAAAATTATGGGGTCAAAGGTCACAAATGACCTAATTTTGGTGCACAAGTCACCCCTATCCTGGTAAGTGTCCACATACCAAATTTTGCAGTTGTAGGTGTTAGGGTACAAGAGATATGGCACAAACAGGTTCAAATTTTATAAAGGTCAAAGTCACAGTGACCTAATTTTGGTGATGTGCACCTTTCCTATGAAGTGTCCATACACCTAAGTTGTTAGCTGTAGGTGTTGGGGTATTGGAAACATGGCCCAGGCAAACTTAAACTTAATGAGGCAATAGCAAAACAACGCTAGTGTTGATGAAAGTAGATACAGATATGCCAAATACCTGATCGGTGTCATCCATAATGATTCATCAGTGGCGAATAAGTTTTGCTCAACCCCAGGGTAAAGCTAAATGTGTATGTTTACTAGTTACAGGGAGTTGGTCTCTGTCCCAACACTGCTCTCTGATTCAACAGAAAAAAAATACTTATTGGGGTCAAAGGTCAAGGTCAAGGTCACAATTTAATTTTGGGGCACAACACTGCCCTTTTGTATGAAGTGTTCACACACCAAATTTGGTAGCTTTAGGTGTTCTGATATTGGAAATATGGCCCACACAAACTAAAAATTTGGGGGGGGGGGGGCGCTGACGGTCAAGGATCCAGGTCAAAGTGACCTGATTTTGGTTGGTGACAAATCCTTTCCTATGAAGAGTCCCCACACCAATTTTCGTTGCCATTGGCATTAGGGTACAGGAAGTATAGCCCCGATAAAACAATACTTCACAGGGGTCAAAGGTCAAGGTCCAAGTGACCTACTTTTGGTGTGTGACTCAGGATTCCCCATTAAGTGTCCAGACACCACATGTACTAGCCATATGGGTTTCAGTATAGGAAATATGGCCTGGACAACCTCAAACTTTAAGGGGAGGGAGAGGGGAAGAGGTCCAATGTCAAGGTCAGCGACTCAATTCTGGTGCATGACAGCCCTACCCTATAAAGTATCCACAAACCAAATCTGGTCCAGACAAGCTTTTGGCAGACGTATGGACAAAACGACCAAGAGAAGGACATGGTTCAAAGCTGTGGTGCCCTGGTTCCCGGTCTGGGACCAAGTACTGCACGCTGTGTGAACAACTTACTCGCAGCTCACCTTCATGCTCACTAAACTCCCAATAAATCTCAATCAGAGCTGAGTTGAATTGTTTTCTTGAATGTAATACCATGTGAAGAAATGCTGATGCCATTATCAATGGTAGGAAAGACAAAATCTCCGTCATGTTACATGGTACAGATACACTGTGTATTTATTCACACAAGCATGCAAAGATGAGATACAAAACAATGACCTGTTGATATCAATCTCTCTGAATGATATGACAAAACCAAATAATAATCATGATCTGCATATAGATTCATACAGTTAACACTAACAAAGTGGTCATGTGTAGTCATACATGAACACATATCCTTGTTTACCTTTCAACATACCCGGTGGCATCTTAAATCTACAATAAATGCCATATCCAGCCTGAGCTGGTCAATATCTGTTTCATCAGGTCAGAATCACCCATCATGAAATGACCACACTTGCTAGCAGCACTTCCTGTGTGGCAATAAATTTCTTCCCCTCCCCCCATGTGACACACTCACATCACAATACTGTGACAGGTTCCTTGTTAAATATGCTATGCACCTGTAATGCTTGTAATTAAACAGTCTTCCATATTTACCAGTGCATTATAAATCTGTGACAGCCAGTTCACACCATGCAAATTCAGAATACCAATACAGAAGAGTCCAGTTATGAAACAGGTCAAATGATTGGTCAATGTGCCATGCATGTGAAACACTGATGTTGCTAAACATAATCAATATAATTATTTTGAATGACACTGAACCATTAACCCTTTTCCCATTGAATTACGACTGAGTCAACAGCTTTCCTTGGCATGGGTTAACCAATGCTGAGGAAAGCTGTTGACCTGGGTCATGTTGTCTTGACAGGTCTCATCTTCAATTCTCAGTCAAACCGTTTTTCATAGCTGTTGAAATCAGTTGAAAACACTGAAGCAGACGACATTTGACCACCAGCTGCATGTTTTGGCCGGTTTCAGGGGGAACAGGTTAAGCATTGGTGTCAGGGCTACAGTCCAGGTGAGTCCAGTTCTCCGCAATTCTGTCAACCCTGGATTGGATCAAGCAGGTCAATGAAACATTATATTGCATGGTCCAGCAGAGAATACCAGTAAATGTTGCTTAATACTTTGACAGTGCTACCGGGAGGTGTTTTCCAGCAGGAATTTGGCTATCAATGAAATCAACTTAATTGTAAAAACTTGATAATCTGATCAACTTCCATCAGAACACAGCCGTCTACTTCCACACATTGAAATTGAATTCCTTATACCACAAGACAAAAATCTTTTTGTTTTTATTTTTTGAAAAACAGGCAGAATTTCAGATCCTGTTTCTCAAAATGATATAGCACTGCAGGTATTTAATCTCAAAATTTTCTTTCTTGATTTTCAGAAATAACAATTCCTCTCTACCATGGAATCACAAGTTATTTTTTCTCGTTTCCCTTCAAAAAAGACCTTCTTGTCAAATTTTCCTAACGAGAAATATTTAATATTTTTGCAATTTAAAAAAAAGTTGCAAGATTTTGGAGAGTATGTGGATTTTTTCAATAAGAAAGTAACAAAATCCAAAGAAAATATTTTATATATGTATTTTATCTTCTTATTTTAAGAGAGCAACTGCACAAAATTGCTTTAGTTTTTTTTCTTTTTGTTTTCTTCAGAAAAATTAAATTTGTTTCCCACTTTTAAGATAATTTTATTGTGCATGCCTTTGGATTTTTTTAAATACCTGAACTGTAGCACAGCACTTTGTTCCACATCCCAATACTAAAACAACATATTCTTAAGTATCACATCACACTGCTTTATACAGTTAAGCCCGCGGTAAACTTAAGAGTCACCAAACATATCAACCTTTTGCAACGTTTTTCCAACCTTTTGAGTAAAAGGCAAACCTTTTTCAAACCCATTTCTAACACTTTCCAAACCATTTCAAAACCTTTCTTATGGCATTAAAACCCATTTCACACACTTTCTCAACCTTAGTGATTAAAATGTTGAAATGGTTTGCAACTGTTTCAACCATTTGAAACCCTTTGTCAACCTTTTGCAATCTTAACAAACCCCAGTACAACACTTTGCAACACAAAAAAATGTTTTTGGCTGTTAAGTTTAAGACGGGTTTAACTGTATCTTGAAGCGGCTGTTGGACTATTCTCTATGTTGTAGACAGGGATGACCTCAACATGACCTGACCCCAGGAGGCCAATAGTCATTCATTTTCATCTAAGTTATTCAGAAGAATCACACGATTACCATGGTAACTGTTTTTCTCATATTGCATAGTCAGTGTTCAACTCTTCTGTTTTGTTGTATTTTATGGAGCAACAACAGATCTGGCCCGGAAATGCTTGTCGCCACAGTAGTTGGTCTGCCTGGTCATCAAAATCTGCTGGCCAACAAGGTGATGGCGTTCCCCTGACAACCAATCAGACTGCATCTTGTCATACTGTCCTGTATTATTATTGCAGGACTGGCAATCCATTCATGCCCCCAGTGACTCAGGAGCCTACAGCTGTTGTACACCCCTTAGTAAGATTACCCTTTTAACCCCTCGAGTGCTAATTTTCAATACTGTCATCACCAGTCCTCATTGCATTGGGCTCAAAGTGTCAAAGAAAGTTGACCCAAACCATTTACTTCTCTGAAACTGCCACATTTCAAGTTATATTCGGTGTTCATTTGACCTACTTTCCATCTTTTGGTCACAACTGTAAGTACAGACAACAGCAATAATCCTTTGTGACACATACAGTTGGTTAGATCTTAAATCAGTGTAATTTAGAGTTTGGTCCTTTTTACTGACCAAGAGTTTTGATGTACTGTGAACACTTCAAATTCAAACAGCGTGATGTCATCCTAACTTGGTAAGTAACGGTCAAGTTAGTTTTTTTACAAATGCTCCATAAACAACCCTGATACATGTGTATGAAACAATTGTCCTACATATGGCAATATGTGACAACATATTTCATTGGGCACGCCTTCCCAATTTTTACTTTCAAAAATCTACTGAGGTAATATCAGCACTGAACAGAACTATAAACTGGGCATGCTGGTACTGTGAATATATTTATTTTCACATGTTCTAATTTTGGCAGTTCTTGATTTTGGGCTTTTCGCTGAAACTTTACATTCAGTATTTTTCTTATAATTCCTATTCATGTCATGTTAAAAATATTTTTCACTGGTTTCTTATTTTGGAGGTTTTGAAGGATCAGCAAAATAAGCAAAAATAAAAACACAGTGAAATTAAACGTATTCACGGTATTTGAATGAAAAGCCTTTGCAGGAGGATCTTAAGGTCTGTGAAATCTTGTAATAATCCAGACTTGTGTGACAAACACTCAAAGATTTATTGTAATGACTTACCAGAATATTGTTTTACATGCAAACCTGCAAATATGAATACAGGAGGATCACACAGACCTGGTTTAAATGGTCAGCAGGGGCTGGTTTTAATATGGCGTATCACAAAAACAAAAACAAAAAAACAAAAACAAAAACAAAAAAAAAAAAAAAAAAACCAAGGGAAAAAAAAAAAAAAAAGGTGGTCATAACCAAGGGGGAATCTGGTCATGTTCTCAGCAAAACAACTGTTGGAACTGCCACAGGTGGTGTCAATTTCTAAGTTTCTGTGCAATGGTGATCACACTCACAAAGGCCTCATCCAATGTTAGGATTGAGTACTGCATTAGACACAGAGGCTGCATAAATGCAATTGACAAAATCTTCCAAGGAATTTCCTACGAAAAGCATTCAAAATTCAAATCTATTTCTCCTAGTTGTATGACAACACTTCTAGGCCCGAAAAGACTGACCTGAGGGTGTGGGGATAATTTCTTTTGGCTGATTGAGACCATGATGCACAGAACTGTTTATGGGGGGGGGGGGGGAGGGGAGTCTTGCGGTGTACAATGATGCCTGCCCCCTCCTCCCAACCCAGCACAGGAACTTGAAATGCAAACTGATCACATACAGTTTACATTGGTAAATACACCCACATGTAATTTAAATTAAAAAGAAGCAACTTTATATGTCCACAAGGTTCTTGCAGAATATTGAAGTAAATTAGTTCCTGTTAGTTTGAAACAATCTGAATCTTAAAATGTCACATATACTTTCTCAAAACGTGATTTTTTTGACGGACAAATTGACTTGTGTGTATCTATTCTTTAATATTTTTATCGATTTTCTTTTTCTTCGTCTTTGCGCAACATGATCTTGTCGAGATATGGACAGTAACCAAATCTTGCTTGTGTCTCCCCTTAGAATATTTTCATTTATTGTAATGTTACTGTCAATAAAACACTACTACAGTAGTCCCTGTCACGAGAGACCCCTGTCGTGAAAGACCACCCTCTCATGACAGACCGCTTTTCAGAATCCCAAGTCCTATACTTCCCATGTTAATATACCTGTCATGAAAGACCACCTGTCTTATAAGACCACTTTTTTTGTTGCTGTAGGGATGGTCTCTGGTGGCAGGGACCACTGTTCTACTAATTACAAGTTCTCACTGCAGGTGGCAGCACATGATGGAACCAATTGTGCAGCTCATGGATTTACTTCATGGTCTCGATACATAGACGAGGCTCCTTGTCTCCTGATACAGTTACTGTCCAGTTACCAGTGATAACAATAACTTAACTTTTAAAATATACCACATTTTCTCTGCTCCTCATGAAAAACAAATATCGTTTCACACTCATGCTTAAAGTTTTGACAACCTAGAGTGCAATTAAATGCTGCCAGCACACCCTGGCTATGCACTCCTGTCAGCACACCCTGGCTATGCACTCTTGTCAGCACACCCTGGCTATGCACTACTGTCAGCACACCCTGGCTATGCGCTCCTGTCAGCACACCCTGGCTATGCACTCCTGTCAGCACACCCTGGCTATGCACTCCTGTCAGCACACCCTGGCTATGCACTCCTGTCAGCCTCTGTCAATAGGAGACATTCATACAACCTGCTACCCTTTTTTGCACTCCTACTTCACAACAAAGAGCTGAGAGTTTGAAGGGAACATCCACATAGTAAGTAAGACCAAACACATTTCTCTTACAAAAGTAACAATACGAGATGGAGATGAGCATTGGAGCTGTTCACATGTTTTCAAGCATACAGAAAGTATAATGTGTATTTTTGTGTGGTTGAAATTGTGGTGTTTCTAGATGCTTCAGTATCATGCCCTGTTAATATGCCCTCACAATGGTGGAGGCATAACTATGCTGCCTGGCAACATGGGAGGGCAAAGCAGGGCTGCAGGTAATATGAATGCCCCCTATCATCACTAAATTCAATCCACCAGGCAAAATTATCTCAAGTGTATCACTTCTAGCTGACAGGAACATTTACATGAGCAACATTTGTGACCCCACATTATTTGTACACAGCTAGTAAAGGCAGGTTTTGGAGTCTGCAAGTTCAGGCAAGAAAGAGAGGACCTGTGGAAAAAATGACAAACATGCAAAGTTCATGAACAAGGCTGAAAATGAGATAAGGAAACTGACTTTTTACAGAACTTGTCCTGGAAACCTCAAAGGAATTGTCTGAGGACCAGAAGTTGTGGGTGCCTCCCATTTTGCACGCACAGGTCTGGTTTCAAATGGATTAGGAAGTCAGTGAGGCAAAAAGATGGCTAAGATTCCAAAGTGACTTGTATTTGTCTGTCTTTCATTCAGTTTTCTGATCCCTAAATTTCACCCATTATCATTTTGGCAACACAATGGCAAGGTAATATCCTTTTGATGTCTTGAACCCAGCGGTTAACAAAAGAAAACTGAAAAGACAGATGAAAGACACAAAATAAAAGTACCTACGGAACCAGAATCTAGAACCATTTGAAATTATCTGCATTACTTCCATGCTGACCACATATGCACACCCCGTTGCAGAGTGCCATGCAGAAACATTGACATGTCAGGTGGTGCTGCCCCCTGGTGTTGAAAATAACCAATGTATCCTGTGCTTTAATGGTTTCCTCCCTTTTTAAATAAAATAAGGTCTTTTTGCTGCGTGATTTTCAGCTAAAAGTAGGATGTGGAATAGGCTAATAGCATAAAGCAGCTATTATAGCTATTGACCACTTCATTTATCCAAGCAACACTGACCAGCTTATGTTAATTCCTTCAAAATGAAACCTCTATACAAGACAAATATGACCGGCATTTGGTATACAGAACGTATTGAGAATTGTGTACAACATTATAATACACAGGCTGGATCTTAAGTTTTGTCATTTGTGGCAGAACACCTCAACACATTTGTGTGATGATTTTGGTCCATGTTAATAGCTTCTGTATATGAGATCCTGTTATTTATTTTCGTAATCCATGCAATAAAAAAAAAAAAACAACAATAAAACTACAAGTATTGCAATGGTCATACTGATGCATCGTTGATGTTATAAAAATAAATTATACATTCACACATTATCCATTTGAACTTTAAGATAAAGTAACAATATCATGACAACATAAAATGTGGTCATTTCAACAAAAAGCACAAACAAAAACATGACTTACATTCAACTATACACAATTATATATTGTTTAACCTTTTCTTGCTCAAACAGGCCAAAAGCACTGGCTACAAAACATTGCCTATGTGTTATTCATTAACCCCCTGGGCACAGAGGCAGCATCTTTCCCAGCTGCACTCTACATCCAGACTGCACAGTCAGCAGCTTTCCTCAGTGGACTCTACATCCAGACTGCACAGCCAACAGTTGTCCTCGGTGCACTCCACACCCAGACTGCACAGTCAGCAGCTGTCTTCAGTGCACTCTACATCCATACTGCCTTGGTGCACTCTGCATCCAGAGTGCAGTCAGCAGCTTTCCTCATTGCACTCTACATCCAGACTGCACAGTCAGCAGCTGTCCTCGGTGCACTCTACATCCAGACTGCACAGAGGAAAGCAGTTGACAGACCACAGATACCCTTCTTGATGACAACAGGATAAAGCCAACAGACACAACACCTTAGACCCTCTCTGTCAATTTTCAATTGGAAACAGTTGCATATGGATAGTGGGCCCTTGGGCTTGTAAGGGATAAGTACTCCTTCAGCAAAGACTGTCTGAATGACAGTTGTAGATGAAGGTCATCACGGCTTAACAATCTGAGTCCACAGCTTTCCTTTGCAACCTGGTCGGTTTCAGAACACATCAAGGGTTACCTCAAACACCTCAGTGTGCAACGCCTCAATGGACACTGCCTCGCCAGACCAACTTTGCCTGAACTTCTCTATCTGCTTCTTGTGGTGCAGTCTCAACAAACTTTTGAACGCTATGGAACACTTTTACTTTCTAAATGCATGATAATTAACACTATTTTCTTCTTCACTTGCAACACGTTGGAGTTCCTGCAAGAATAAGTTCTGCAATCTGTGTCTAACAATAAGAGGCATACATATTAATTCCCTGCCACAACTGCATACCTGGTCATACCTGGTTGTCTTTTTACCATAGTCTCACCTGGCGAGCTGTCTGGGCAGGCAAGCAGGATATTACCAATATTTTGGAAATAAAGAATACTTAGAACAAGCAGATGGAAATTTATTCTTGTAACCAATTTAGGAAGCACTAAAGGAATGGATTTTGGTATTTGTAAACTTAAATTTCTCTAAAAGACACTAATTTTGTGAGAAAGAGGTATCTAGCCCTGTCTGTGACAATGGTATCCCTGTGTGTGTTCTGCGATTGACAGGCGTGGTGC
This sequence comes from Hermodice carunculata, assembly GCA_964020975.1. Taxonomy (NCBI): domain Eukaryota; kingdom Metazoa; phylum Annelida; class Polychaeta; order Eunicida; family Amphinomidae; genus Hermodice; species Hermodice carunculata. The sequence continues at coordinate 13,456,029 of OZ026617.1, forward strand.
TTTGTGGCAGGAAATTAATATACATGTCTTAAATTAGGATGCTCCATTAAATAAATTGAGCTGTTCTAAAATGTAGCATTAAAATACTATATGGCTTAGGGTGGCACTCTTGACACCACAAGATGGAGCCACTCTACTTGTATTTCACACATTTTAATGATTGACAGAGGAAAAGCCCATAAGAGACAGCAGTTTTGTAGGAGTTGGACCAGGTTGAATGTCGAGCAGTCTTCTGGGATGATAGACTTCCATTACAATATGACCTTGAATATGAGACCACTTTTGGATCATGTCCTCTAAGCAGCTTCCTGAGGTCAGTCTCTCAAAAGACAGACAACTGTGTGTCTGCACTGCACAGACCTAGTGGTAGCACCACTTATAAACACAACAGGAGGAAATGCAACGCTGGCTGATTTGTCTCCATCAGATGAGGGTGTGGTCAAAATCACCGTGAAATAAAGTTCACCTGCACTTTATGTAGTACAATGGAACCTGCTTATGCGACCAACATAATGTGACTACCTGTTCACCGCAACCATCATTCCTAATATGCTGGTTCCTCTCTTAACAGATCACTCCAATGAGAGACCATCCCCTTGTACGACCACCTTGTCAGATTTATACTTCCTATGAGACCACCTGTCTTGAGATCCCATCATTTGGTTATCCCCATGGGTGGTCTTTCAAGCCAGGTTTCACTGTGCACTCTTTACAATCTGACCTTTTTCTACTGTGACCCCTTCCTTTAGTGTCCAGTTTTGACTGTCCCAAGCATGGTCAAAATACCCAAGCTCCACTGCACTTTTGTGCTTCAAAATCAGTCCATGACTTCTTGAGATATTGTGGTCACAAAAGTAAGTATATACACTGCCAGAAGGGCAATCCCAAAACACAATTCACCCCCCTCCCCTTCTTCCCCTTATGGGATGCATGAAAAGTTGAAATGCAAAATTAAACCAGACATTTTACAGTTCAAAATATAAACAATGCCACATGTAAAGCCTCCAACACAAATAATATGCTTGCAAGACATGGCAACAGAAACAAGCACATGACACAATTAACAATAAATTACAATTGGTCTTCAGCATAACATTAAATATGAGAATATAAAATTTTATTTTTGGGGTACAGCCAATTATATAATTGACACTGCATTACAGAAAAAAAAAACCAGAAACAAAACAAACCCCCTCAAAAAAAAAAAAAGAAAGAAAAAAAAAGAAAAGAAAAGAAAAGAAAAGATAAGAAAAAACCGCCAAAACACAGGTACTCTATTTACAGCAAATTACTGACTACACTGTACAGTTGTCTTCAAGGCAGAGTAAATTTGTTGTGACCCACTTTGCTCTGGGTCTTCAGTTTTCACAAGTGTGATCTCTGAACCAAGTGCATATATGGTAGGACTGACGAATAAGCATATACAGTAATAAACACTCGACCCACTATAAAGACCACCTAGCCTCATGACAAGCTGTCTACATTTTCAGAACTAAAACTATATTATCAAAACTAAAACTGACTTTCACTTCAATGTTAACCCCCTGGGAATAGAGTCAACAGCTTTTATCTTAACCCATTCCTGGTCAAAGTGCAACAGAGTCAATAACAGTCCTTGGCATGGGTTATTGCACCCAACCCATGTAAAGGAAAGCTATTGACCTAGGGCGTGCCATCATGAATGGCCTTACATATAAATCTTAACAGAAAAGTTTTCGATGGAATGGCAAGGCAAGTGTTGACCAAAGTAGATACATGATGTGCCAAAAAAAAAAAAGTTTTCTAGCAAGAAGAAATTTAAGTAAAAAAAAGTGAAGGCAGACAACAATTTACATCTGGGGGCTTTTGGGTGATTTCAGTGGCAAAGAGTTAACCTTCTGTCTACTGACTCAAAAGCTTATCCTGCTGCACTCTGAACCTAATGTAGCCGCAGTAAGCAGAGGAAAGCTTTTCATTGACGGCACATTATTCTTCCTGACAAAACAGATGCACACAACATTTTTGACATCAGATGCCAGTTGGTCATTTTTGATAGGAGTGACTTGCATGCCAATAGAGTCTTGTAGTTCTGGGCCAGTTTGGCTAGCACTTTAGTCATTTATACTCTGTGGCATATGGCAATAGGTACACTTGCTGTACCAGCCTCATGTAAAAGACAAAGGCATATACACATACATGATCTGTTCAAGATATCTGTGGCAGGGACAGTGTAAAAGCAATATTGCTCCAGTCCTTCTCAGGAATGACCTAAGCACAATCTTGTTCTGACTTGCACATGGGTCATCACAATTGTGTTCCTGTAATTCTGCTTCTAAGACAGCCACACCACCAGCTCCGGAGTGCAACAGTAGGTACAGTATTTTTTTCTTCACATTCTTTATCTTTTTCAGAGTAGGGGTGGGGAGCGTACTTTCCACATAAAGCATCACCGAAATGCTACACGTTCTATCTTAACACCCTCAACCCAAGTGTATTCCTTGGCAAACCTAGTCTTTTCTTTATTTATCCCAAACACAGCCTATTGTACCATATTCCTCCAGGTAAGGATCTCTGCTCTAATAGCACCCCTTACCTCCTGATGATCTGAATCATCAAAAATGAGATGAAAAAATTCTAGATTATTATTTTTTTTTTTAAACAATATTCAACCTGTGATGTTCAAAGTAGGGCTCTACATTGTGTTCAATGTCTGGTTCTACAATGAAGTCTTCCTGCATGGTGAAAGTGGTCTTGATGCTTACACAGAGGAATACAGCACTTTTATGACCTTACTGGATGGGAGGGCCTTAATATTATTGTCATAATCAGTGGTGGTGGTGGGGTCACAGTTCTGATCTCATACTACTGAAGAACTAAGTAGCACAGAACACGGTGACACGCTTTGCAGCATACATGTATCTACATACAAGCTTCACCAATCATCAGGGGTAATTTCTGTCACCTTCACACAAAGGTAATTTGCCTGGGGGCACTTTGGGGGATGGGATGGGATGGGACGGGAGTGGGGCATAGTTAACATTTTCACTGCCAGTATACATGAACCTTCAAGAAGGGACAATTAGCCCATCTACTGCTGACCATCACTCCAGCCCCTGGCTTGGTGTTGCCACCATCACATTTTCACCTCAGGGTATGCATTGTGCACAAACATATGCCCTGGCCTTGAACATTTTAACACTTTGGACCATTCAGGACTGGATGCTCCTTCCCTGTCCACACCTCTGGGCACCCCCTGCTTCCACCCCCACCCCACCCCCACCTCTATTTTAACACTGTTGGGTCCATATGACAAGGGTAGAGATTGAAATATGGCTCATTTACACTTTTTACAAATTAAGCTCACACAGCTTGCCACAGCCTCCAACACTGAAGCCTGTTTGCAGGAAAAAAAAGTCTCCATCTCTGACAGCAACACATTCCTCAGTCATAAATTCTAACAAATAACGAGAAGTTCACCTTTCTACACTTCAGTTGTTCAATACATTTGGTACCCCTGACCCCTGACCCCTGACCCTCGTGGCACTTTTTTCTGTCTGCTAATCATTCTTTTGAAGGAAAACTCTGTCCTTTCTTCAGAGGCTGTCCATCCAATTCACTATCATCAAAGCACTTTATTCCAGTTTGGTGCACTAACAAGCACTGACATGTCAACCCCAGGATCCAAAGGGTCATCTCCTAAATAGATGCTCATTCTTCAACAATTAGGATAATTATACAGCTTGCACTTGGGAATATCCAGCCTAATTAGATCACAATTATGCAAAAAGTCTACTTTCCTGAAAAATACACACAGACACATCCAGACCGTAAAACACATCTGCCAGCCAATCAAAATGTGGCAATCATGGCAACACCTCCATATTAACCTTTACCCACTCAAAATTGCCCCTATTTAAAGTGTCAGCTGATTTAATGCTTTTATCTGGTGCTCAATTTCCATGTTAACTGAAAATGTTTTTGTGGAGAATTGTACCCAAGACCTTTTATAATGGAATGCCATGAGTCAACAACTTTCCTTGGAGTGGCTTGGGCACAATGCAAGCCCCTTCATGGAAAGTTAACTCATTCCATACCAGGTCCTGATTTTTCCACATATTTACCTAGATTTAAGATGACAATTGCATAATTAAATTCTTCATGAGAAGAGCTTTCATTCAAGTACCAACATGCCTATAGTCTTAGGTCAGTCACCATAGTATGGAATGAGTTAATAACTCGTGTCTTGTTCTGATCACAAATGGGTTAATCAGCTGAATGGTCTCTTAGCCCCCAAAATAATCTTTGGTTACTATGTTGTCATACAAGCAAATTTACCAGTATACCTAATATTCTAGAGAGAAATGGCTAAAATATGATTACAGTGTTAACAGTGACACGTACATTTGCATTTAATCTTGGAGTAATAAGTTCTCAGGTTTGAGATATGTATGTGATGGGGTTGGATGGGTTAAGAGGCAAGCCAACTGTACACTTTCACACTCAAAAATTGGGATAACGCATCTGAATATATCATGCTGGCCACTTTCAGTTCTTGAATAGCTTCTTAACGTAAAACATTTTGCATGAGAATCAAACAAAAAAGAAAAGATCTTTCAGCTGACGATGCCATGTGTCACAATAGTTTTCCTCAGTGCAGTTTGGGTTAAAAACTGAACCCTTTCCCCTTTGAATTAAGACTGAGTCAACAGCTTTCCTTAGCATGGGTTGCACACTAACTGCCCAACCCATGCCAATGAAAGCTGTTGACCTGGGGCATGTGATCTTGATAAGCTTTATGTACATTTCGCAGTCAAATTGTTTTTCATGACTCTTGAAATTAGTTGAAAACACTAAAGCAGACGACATTTGACCACCAGCCGGTTTTGCCCAGTTTAAGGGGGAAAGGGTTAATGGCAAACGTACACTATGAAGAGCTGCCTCATTCTAATCACAGAAGGGTTAAACAGACTGAAGTTATCAGGTTTCACAAGGTACCTGCACATCCACAACTGTTGAACAAGGCTCATCACAGAAACACTGTACCAACTCTACTTCAGGAAAAGCAGTTTGTTTGCAGTTTGATGAAAATTCTGACCAGCTGTTTCTTCACAAAGAATGAAAAACAAAATCATTAATTTAACTTAAGGCGGCTTTAATTATGCAAATTTAGTTTAATTTCATTTCACCTTTATTGAAGGTTCCCAAATGGAGGGACTCTCTTACAAGGTGTGGCACATGAAACTGGAGCATTGGAAAAGAGTTAGGGGTGAAGAGCGTAACAGTACAGCCTGCCAGGCCCCATACCCTGAGGGGTAAATGTTCTGTCAGATACCCCACACGCACTAACAAAGCGCTACACAGTCCTGCCATGTGTTAGTGACGTGAGGCCACCCTGACACTAATGGGGCAATAACCAACACACAATCCATTTTGTCGTCTGTGCGTCCAGCTAATTGCTCAACTTCTGTCACAAATAGTGCTCCTGACAAAACGCTCATTTGAAAACCAAATGAAAAAAAGGATCAAACTGGCATCCACTCCTCAAGTCTGGCAAAAGAATCCAGGTACATCTAGTTACTGTGGGAGCCCCTGGTATTTATTGGACCATTTATTGCAGCTTGCCACTGCAATATCACAATTACACCATAAACATCAAAGCTTGACTGCCAACACTGATTTGGCCATCATGCCCCACTCTAACAATGTTCGCAGACATTTACACTTTGATCTAACCTGCTAGGCTGCTCTGTGGAGCTTTGTAGGTATCATGTAAGTGGTCTGATCACTTGAAAATCATCACTCATCAAAGATCAGGTTGTATCTCTTTACCTTTGAAGAGTAACCCAGACATGGACAATTTACACCTGGCTGCCTGACCCTCTCCCCTCATTACAACCACCTTTCCATCTCTCTGCACTATCAACAGTCACTATCAAGAGCATTGATACTATGAGCAAACACTTTCCGTTTGAAATTTGTCAAGTGCATCCCAATGCACCCTACAAGCACATATAAACTTTCCCCCTGAACAAGTTGGCAAAACTCAGTACAAGAAAAGTCTGAGTTTTTTTTTTTAACTCATTCCATACCAGTCCCTGATTTTTCCGTATATTTACCTAAATTTAAGACTACAATTGCATATTTAAATTCTTCATGAAAAGAGCTTTTGTTGAAGTACCAACATGCCTATAGTCTTAAATCAGTGGTTCTGGCACTGACCAAGGCCTGTCATCTCAGTACGGAATGAGTTAACCTGGACTTAAGCCCTTCCTATTAAACAGGCCAAAGCCAGTCAAATGTCAAGAAAATAAAAGGAAGTTAAGGTCTGTTAGCAGGCAAAAATCCCTGGCTTTCACTTTTTCAGTGCCAATCATGTCTAAAGTCAAGTTACTGAAGTAAAACTAGTCTGAATTATCATTAGGATCTCAGATTCTTATTCCTCATAAAAAAGATCTTTCATTTAAGAACCAGTATGCCTATAGTTCCAGAGAGAGTACCCCAGGTCAACAGCTTTTCTTGGTGCACATTGGGCCCAATGAGCCCACTGCGTGCCTCAGTCCAAAGTTTGGCACTTGAAGAGTTAACACAGTCATTGCAAGTTACGACTTTTGGCCTTGACAGAATAAAAACCGAGAGTAAGTGTCAAACTGTGTTCCTAAACTGACATGTTACATACAAGATTCCATCCAAAATTGGTAAAATGTAAACTGCACCAGTATTACATATTCAGATGAACTGTGATAATCTCAGATTCACTACACTACTATTAGATGATCATATTTGCCGCACTGGGATCAGATACTCTGCATAGCTGCACCAAAATCAGACATCAGATTAATCACAATCAGATCAGATGTACAGAGTCAAAGCACTAATTTCAGATAGATGATCATATTCACTGCACTGGTATTAGATATTCAGATCAACTGCAGGACTACAATAATTCTGAACACTGTGTCTAATGATACAGGCAACTGCTTTAGTTATTGTTGTCCTGCAGTTAAATGTAATCTGGAGGTCTCCTATTGGAGGCAGCCAGGGTACAATGTAACTCCTTCATGTCCCAAAAAACAAAAGGTGCTTGTACGTCAAACGCCATCTGCTTAAACATTTTTTCATAAATCTTCCTTCAAAAATTTTTGATTGAAAATCCCCAGTTCCAGGTGAGATCTAGCAGGGTAACATACCCTAGGGCATCACCCTTCCCAGGTACTGGTAACATACCCAAGGGCATCACCCTTCCCAGGTACTGGTAACATACCCTAGGGCATCACCCTTCCTAGGTACTGGTAAGCCCTTAAATGGCAACTTTGTGTCATAGGAATCTGGTAACACAGTTCATTCTAACAAGAAGAAAAAAGTTAGCTTAGATAAAAGTTAATGAAACAGGGAAAAATTAAGGTGATAATTGGATACATGTTTTTTATGTTACCAAACTTGTGATGTTATTCTGCCACAGGTCTGCGCTCAGTGCATAGATCACGTGATCAAGAAGTCTCTGATGTAATGAATGTCCCATTTCTGTAGAATATGAGCAATAAACAAAGCCCCCAAAACTTCCTCAACATCCACCCACCCACCCACCCACACGGACCTCAAAACCAGACAAGTCTTCAAGGGTTTTTTTCTGAACTAAAAACCAAATGAAAATGATACTAGAAAATATACATGAAAGAATCTTGTAAGGAGAAGTTTATAATTTACACTTACATACTGAGATAAAGGACATAAATACTGTAGACGTAGGAACATACATAGTCCAGGGAGACCTGCTGCTGAATGTACAACAACACTAGGAACATATTGCAGGCAAAAGATATGTACAGTGATGATCTGTGGGCAAGGTCAAGGGTCACAACTCTGGCATGGGTGCAATGTTGCATCACTATAAACACGCCAATAAATATACATGAAAAGTTGTGGAAAAACCCATGAAAATAATTGGCTTTGGCATTGCAGTGCTGTATGGACTGGACTCGCAAGACAACCAGGCAAGCCTTTGTCTATGTACACGTTTGATTGTGCAGATATATATATACCCTGCTGACAGCCAGAGCAAGAACCAAACTAAATAAATCAAATAATGATAATATATAGTATTTTTCATCCTTCAAACTGCATATATAATCAGATTCATTGATCAAAAAAAATTATAAAAAATACATAGAAATAAATAAATAAATAAGAATCGCAAAAAACAAATAAACAACAAAAACAAAAACAAAAAAAAAATGTCCAGACATATGGGAGGACAAGACACAAGAGTACATCAAGTTGTTATTTGGTTAACTATGCCTGAAATGTGGGTGACCAACACCAGCTGTTAGTGCCTTGCATGACTGAACAATATTGTTAGTGTCTTCATTGTTGTGATTCCATCTGTTGGTGTCTTGCTGGAGTTGTCCACTGCACTAGGCCTGTATCAAGTGCACTTCAAACCATTCCCACTTGTTGCCTGCTAAACAAGCCTACCTGGGCTCAAAGTTAATGGTCTTCTTTGACAAGAACAAAAGCAGCACAATCAACTGATTTGCTTTTCCTGTTGTAAAATATGATGGTGTTTTTCCTTCCATGCTAAAAGTCCTTTCTGCAGCCCTTATATGCCAGGCTGCAATTATGTTTATGTTCATTTGCGTTTTGAAGGAAGAGAAAAATACATTTTCTTCCCCAGTGTCCATCATCATCATCATCATCATCATCATCATCATCATCATCATCATCATCATCATCATCATCATCATCATCATCATCATCATCATCATCATCATCATCATCATCATCATCATCATCATCATCATCATCATCATCATCATCATCATCATCATCATCATCATCATCATCATCATCATCATCATCATCATCATCATCACATTCTAGCAAATCTGGTGCACCCCAGAGAATTCTGGGTAATCAGTGCTATTTGATCCCTGTCAAACCACAAACTATTTTGATTGGTCAGTCTGTTATGATGGTATATTAGATGGACTAAGTTGCTTTTATGAATATGACCCACTTAAGCCAAACAGTTTACATGCAGCTTGATCCAGGCACATGATTAAACTTTTGCAAATGAATTTCAATCTTTTCTCATGCAACTCATCTCAACCTCTTTACTTTCTATCAACCATCCACTTTTTTGGTTGCAAAATTGGACACTTTTAACACGCCATTGATACATTTAAAAACCATGACTTGGTTCTACAGAGCTGGGAGAGCACAACAAATTCAGTTTTTATAAATGCAAAATGCAGGGACTGTTTGTAACTTGCACATTATGATAAAAATAATATTGATATGAAATCTACAATGTATGAATTGTCAAGTCACCAAGGTCCCATCAATGCATTCAATTAGGGCTACGAACCCTTCCAAGTGTCTGACTTTCTCTGAACACCAGATGTTTGGAATGGCAAATTCAGCAGGTTAAATATTCAAGCTGACAAACTTCAATATACTTTATGCACTGGGTTATTGAAAAATCCACTGGGAATATTTATGCATAATAAATACGTTACACCTGTTTGAGCTTGAGGTTGAATTATCTGCCAAAGCACCAAAAAGACACATATTCATAATTACAATCAGAACCTGCCCACAACAATACTAAGTCAGCCATCAAAGTTTAAATGCACTTAAAAACATCTCACATTTGACATCAGAACATATACACTTGGCTCAACGGTATCTACAAACAGCTGAACTGAGACAAGTGTCGCAAATGTTCATAAATGAATGTACTTAATATATTATTTTGTATGTATTTATATTTATATATATATATATATGTCTGTGTGTCTATATATATGGGTCTATACATTCAAACAGCACAAAAATTAAGCTGTGATTTGGCAGAGTTTGATATTGATATATCTTTGTCAGTCACTAGGGGGAGCCACTGTTAGGATGGATTGTCCATACATGATAAAAGTTTTTCTACAGTTGTTTTGTCCAATGAGCACAGGTCAAAATCAAAGGTAGCATCAGTTACTTTGTACATTCCTGTTTCTTCGATAACATTTACAACTTGTTGCAGCATTTGTCGATCCTTCATACACATGATCTTTCTCTGCAGTTCCACCAACAAGGACAAATCCTCCTCACACACCGGCTGATGTCCATTCAAGTCTAGATCCAGGTCCAGGTCCATATCAACTGGTTCTCTTATACTGTCTCTGTCCTCTTTCACAAATATACTCTCTTCTAGAAGTGGATCCTTTTTGGGGGATACCCAGTCTTTCTCCTTTCTGGGGGATGCCCAGACTTTCTCCTTTTTGGGGGATGCCCAGTCTTTCTCCTTTTTGGGGGATGCCCAGTCTTTCTCCTTTTTTGGGGACACCCAGTCTTTGTCCTTTTTGGGGGATGCCCAGTCTTTGTCCTTTTTGGGGGATGCCCAGTCTTTGTCCTTTTTGGGGGATGCCCAGTCTTTGTCCTTTTTGGGGGCTACCCAGTCCTTTTTGGGTGAAACCAAATCCTTTTCCTTTTCTTTCTTTGACTTAATTTCTTTCTCCTTTTTCTCCAGCTTTCCTTTACTTTCTTTTTCTTTTACTTTGTGTTCCTTTTCTTTGGATTTTTTCTCCAATTTTGATTTTTTATTTTTCTTGGGTTTAGAGCTAGACTTGTCTTTATCTGCGGTTTTGTCCGAGGTTGTGTCTTTACTTACCTCTGGCTTTAATGTTGTCATTTTGTCAATAATGGGTGGAGGCAGAGAAGAGTTGTCTACTGGTGGGACGCTACCCGGTGGTGAGTTACTGGGCAATGGCGACAGCAACTCATCATCCTCATCGTCCACATCAAGCTCCTTCCACAGTGAGTCTAGTGCACCACCCATAACAGACTTTGATGACATCGGCGGACCGAGATCATCCTCATCATCAAATGGATCCATATCAGACAACTCTCCAGTACTAAGTTCACTCTCAAATGGGGGCAGTTCAGTCTTGGGCTTAGCCGATGCCGTGGTCTTACCACCTGTACAACTATGCTTGCTGCTGAGACTGGCCGGCTTTGTAGCAATGGTCACTGAGGGCTTGAGGGTTGATGTGGCAACATTTGATGTCACAGTTGGTTTTACCACTGCCGAGCTACTGCTGCTTTTGCTAGTGGTCTTCAAGTCAGAACTCTCATGTTTTACCTTGCTTTCCGACTCCTCTTTCTTTGAGCTCTTGTGACTACTTTTGCTACTTTTTGATGATGAGGATTCTTTCGAACTTTTTGACTTTTCACTTGATTTGTCACGTTCTTTCTCTCGACTCTTCCCCTCAGAGGTTGAGCTGCTTTCTTTGCGTTTCTTCTTTGAAACATCTGTGGATGGTGACGTATCCAATGGTCTTTTTGTGGTTGGCTTTTCTTTAGACGCAGATGAAGATAGAGGGGACAGTGATGTCGATGAACTCTTTTCTTTGGAATTGGAGCTGCTAGACTTATGCTCCTTTGGTGTATTACCACCAGAGGGTGCTGGTGCACTGGTACTGCTGGCATTGCCACTACCACTGCCACTGCTAGCTGTCGCACTACTTAGTTTGGACTTGGATGAACTGGTCTTGTCCTGCAACAAAGGATGGAAAACCAGTCAACTTTTAACATGAAGTCTTTCATTCTAGTATTTACATATTCCTTGAAGATGGAACACTGTTATTCAAGTTATATTGTCTCACTTTTGGTTTACATGCAGCCACATATACTGTAATTACTCGAAAGAATTATGCACATTTTAACTCTTTAGTATCCCAAATTTTCAATTTAAAACATTTGTGCCTGATGATGAAGCTTTTTGATCCCAGGGCTTCTATTTTCTTTTCTACTCACTGATTATGATTTTAGTTTTCAGTCAACAGTCTTCATCAACAAAAAGACTGCTCCTTCATGTACAATGTCCTATATATGCACTGCAATTTGGTGAAGATGCATTATAACATGGTCCAAGAATCATTCAGTTTGAAAATTACATTTGTGCCCATTGATAAAGTCAGTTCTGCACATGGGGTACTGTCACATTTCACTTCACAACTATCCATCATAAGACAGCACTGGTCCAATAAACATAAGGGTACACTGTACCATGTGATGAGGCCCTTTTAGGGAGTCCAAAAATAAGGTGGGGTGGGCAGATTGACAAGACACACAGCTTTTGAAATTCCTGTATTCTTGTCACAGCTCAAACTTCTCCCCTTTCTTTCACCACCTTCTGGACATTGTTTAGTAAAATCTTCTCCTGAAATTTCTGTCACAATATGTGACAGTTCGCCCCTTTAATATGCTTAAGGGGCTTATGTCAATATCAGAACTCCCTAAAATGGCCTCCACATTACAAGTTGACAGTATCACACAGAACAATTTTGTAAATGTACCTACATTGCACCTTTTTTTCACCACAAACAATGACAATAGTTACTTGCTGTCATCAAGCCGACATGACAACTTTGCTCATTTTCATCACCAGATGGTACCAGACCAAGATGGTACAGGCTGCCATTATCACAGCATAAAAAATATCAAAAAGGAGCAGTGCTACCTGGTGGTGAAAGCATAAATGAAGATTTTTTTCTGGCTCCCTATCAGTCTAATACAAGTTTATATATTGTTGATGCATTTATTTTTCATGTCGATCTCTTTAGACATTTTTGAGGTGTCAGCAAATAAATATGAAACTTTTTAATTCACTGCATGATTTTTTTTTTTTTTTACAAATGTTTAGGTCTAAAACTGATGTTGAGAATCTGCCACAAAGAATTTCATTTATAGTTTTATTTTTGTCAAGGATCAACAAATTTAACATTGATAAAACTGTGACATTCCAATGACTAATATTAGAACTCCTCTGATTTTCAAAATATAAACAGCCTCACTACCTTACTGTCTCAGTCCCCATTTCGAGTATTTGTGTGATAAACCTGTATTTTAAACTCTTTCTGGACCACATTTGGCACTGAGTCAACAGCTTTCCTTGGCAAAGTGTTGACCTGGACTATTACATTCTGTGTAAATATGTAACTACAGGCAGCTACTTGAATGAAAGGTCCTTTTACAAGGAACAAGAATCATCGTCCTTACTATAATTCAGAACAGTTAGTTTTAAGTAGTTCCACTTAAGTCAACTTGGATTATGGAAATGTGTGATATGCACACATGTATGGGTATATTGTTTAATGGTTGGCATGTTGTCAAATTTGGATAATACAGAATCATGAGTACATTTTGCAAGCAAAATTTCTTAAACACTCTGGATAAATCCCACAAAGTTGACAAAAGAGCTTCACTATAGACGTGCGAGCTATGAAACACATGATCACAGCATGGCAACAGATACAAGGTACCTCCGACTTCCACGCATCCATTAAACGTAAGCGAGCCAAAGGCATGGTGGCCCCAAAGTTAACATCAACGCTTTGGCATCGGATGAATGGCTGTAAAAATAGGATAACTCAGTTTGAACACTGTGGTAAGACCCTGACCATGTCCCAGCCCCCACTACACAATCCCTATGCATATACTCCTGTCACATCTCTCTTACCTGCTTACTCAACAAGCCCTATGTGTATACTCCTCTCCCATCTCTCTTATGCATATACTCATGTCCCATCTCTTACTGTACAATCCCTATGCATATACCCCTGTCCCATCTCTTTTACTCTATAATCCCTATGCATATATTCCTGTCCCATCTCTCTTACCTGCTTACTCTACAATCCCTACACATATACTCCTGTCCCATCTCTAACCTGCTTAATCTATAATCCCTATGCATATCCTCCTGTCCCATCTCTCTTACCTGCTTACTCTACAATCCCTACACATATACTCCTGTCACATCTCTCTTACTCTACAATCCCTATGCATAATTATACTCTTGTCCCATCTCTCTTACCTGCTTACTCTACAATCCATACACATATACTCCTGTCACATCTCTCTTACTCTACAATCCCTATGTATATACTCCTGTCCCGTCTCTCTTCCCTGCTTAATCTACAATCCCTATGCATATACTCCTGTTCCATCTCGCTTACCTGCTTACTCTACAATCCCTACACATATACTCCTGTCACATCTCTCTTACTCTACAATCCCTACACATATACTCCTGTCACATCTCTCTTACTCTACAATCCCTATGTATATACTCCTGTCCCATCTCTCTTCCCTGCTTCATTTACAATCCCTATGCATATACTCCGGTCCCATCTCTCTTACCTGCTTACTCTACAATCCCTACACACATACTCCTGTCCCATCTCTCTTACTCTACAATCCCTACACATATACTCCTGTCCCATCTCTCTTACTCTACATTTCCTATGCATATACTCCTCTCCCACCTCTCTTATTCTACAATCCCTATGCATATACTCCTGTCACACCTCTCTTACCTGCTTGCTCTACAATCCGTATGCACATACTCCTGTCCCATCTCTCTTACTCTACTTTATCAGTATCTCTGGGACCCTGTGTCACTACCTACTTGTTAACTTTGTGCAGTATCACGGCTAACTGAACTAATACTTTGTATATTTGTAACAGTCCTAAATACTGTGTGGCTTCTGTATACATATACAGTGGTACCACTTTTGAGAGACTGCCCCTACGGCGGGTCAAAATGTGGTCTCTCAAAAGAGGTGGTCTTTCATTAGAGGTACAACAACATGGAAAAGATAGCACAGTGTTCTGAGAGAGCGGTCTTAAAAAGATATGCGGTCTCTCATTAGAGGGGTCTCTCAAGAGAGGTACCACTGTACAGTCACAGCATTGACAGGTATTCCTCACTGACTTCTATGTCACACGTCTCCCATGTGGTTTCACTGTACAGTGAGTCTAATAGTTTTGACTGTAAAGATCTGCCTTCTCCAGAGAAAGCACAGTATTGCTAAATATATCTGCTATTTTACACTCATTTTCTAGATATTTGTTGTAATGGACCAATACAATGTAGTTTGTCATTCCATTTTTCAAGGTTTTGACCAGTGACGATTTTTTGGTCACATTCATCCACATTTACATATATATATTTTTTTTGCATTGCCTTTTTTTTCTTACATACAACATTAACACACTGACCCAAAAGCCTTTCTTTTTTGATAACTTGGTTACCAGAGATACTGATCTTCCATAGATAAAGGAAGCTCTATGCTAAGAAAATTAACTCTTTCAGTGCCAAGTCAACCGCTTTTCTCCATGCACAATGGGCCCATTGTGCCCAATGTGTGCCAATAAGAGCTGTCGACCTGGGATATTTTCTCTGGAACCATAAGCATGCTGGTACTTGAATGAAAGGTCTTTTTACAAAGAATACAAATCTGGGATCCTAACGATAATTCAGACTAGTCTGACTTAAGTAGATCAACTTTACTTCGGATAGACACTGAAACAGCTAAAATAAAAATTATCTTTTCCTTATCATCCACGAATCTGGCAAACAGACATGGTAATTTTTTCAGATGCCCTCCCCCCCCTTGGAAATTTCCAAAATGCATCAGCAGACATGTCATACAATATTTTGTTGTGTTAAACATTACAAGTAGCACCCACAGGACTCCCATGGTCTTGTATCCTTGTGTTGTGGGGGGTAAGGGGCGTGTTTCCTTCAATAGTACTTTTCCCTTGTTTGTTCCGATGGCTCTAGAACCACAGCAATTGTGGAATATGGAAGTTGTTATCTCAGTCATATCACTGAATACTACTTGAACACTACAAATGTTATCAATGGCCATAAGGGTATTGTTAAAGTCCCTTTCTTTTAATGAGTAGCAAAATCATTCCCAATCTATTGTTTATTTTGGTGCACACTTTCTGGGAATGTGTAGTAATGTGACAGACAGCCATCAGGATATCACCAGCCTCACTTACTGCATGACACCGTTACAGCAGTGAAGGAAAGGGCAAACCCCAACAACAAGTATATTAACCCTTTCCCCCTTAAACTGGCCCAAACCCACTGGTGGTCAAATGTCCTCTGCTTCAGTGTTTTCAACTAATTTCAACAGTAATGGAAAACAATTTGACTGAGACTTGCAGATGAGGTCAATCAAGATCACATGCCCAAAGTCAACAGTTTTCCTTGGCCTGGGTTGGGCACTTAGTGTTCAATCCATGCCAAAGAAAGCTGTTGATTCAATCTAAATTCTAGGGGAAAGGGTTAATTTTTAGTCTTACTTCAAAAATTTGTTTTCAAATTTGTTTTCACTTTCGGTCAGCCTTAAAATTTGCTTTAAAAACATGAAACAGGTAGTTTTTTTATTATTTCAATCATCAACGTTTACACGCCACCCCAAAAACCTGTGCAATAAGTAATTAAAACGTTAAAGTGGCCTTACTTTTGAGTTCCGGGTAAAATCCTTTGAGTTTCAGTTTGTCTAGAACTGACCTAAAATTCCAGAGAGGATTGGAATCCCCCCCCCCCCCCCCCCCCATTGACTTCCTACTCTGCATAAAATGCCCGTCACATGCCACTCCACTACTACCCTCTGACAACTGTGAACTGTCTCCAAGTGGGTACAAAGAAGCTTTTGACATTTACTGAGGAGACATGCCTGTCTTTCCCATATCCCTGAATTCCCATTTTATCATAGTGCCTTGGTAATTTCATTGCAAGCCATTTGTGATTCTGTGAAACATGAACAGTGACAAATCATGCAAAAAAAAAAAACCCCACAACAAACTACCTTCAGGCCTAGATTGAGTTAAAATTTCACCACTGATATATCGTTAAGAACTACAGCATACTTTGTTCCACAATTTCACAGAAGATTGACAGTTTTATGTTGGCTTACTTGCATGTTGTACCTTCCTGTTTGAAGATGACTGATAAGCATAGAAGCAATCCACTCAAAGTGGATTGACAAACATTGTTGGTTTTTTGTGGAACTGGAAGCTGAACGTGTTAACATTACCTACCATCAGAGTCTCCTGGTGTTCAAAAAGGTAAGCCTGGTGACCAGTCAGTTACATGCTGGTTAAAACACTGATGAACTGAGAATCAGTTATGGGTTTATGTCAGTAGCAGCAACACTCTGCACAAGAGCACATTGGAGGCTTACGTGCCACCCTGTTTGGTCAGGCATGACCTTCTGGATCCAATGCACTCCCATGCAGTGTTTGGTCAGAACTGACTTACAACCACCATAGAATACCTACACAATGCACAGAATCTGCAGGTTCCAACTGCCAACTGAGAGTAGCATTTCAATTTGTTAAAACCAAATTCTACAAGATGGTTGCAGAAGTATCTTAAAAATGGCTTTATCTTCCCTCATTTCACCCATAAATAAATCATTCTATAACCAAGAGGGCAGCACTTCAGGAAGACAAGCTATATGTTCTTATGTAAAACTTTGCTCATTTGCGAAACAACATATCCATTTGAAGCATCATTAAAGCAAAGTCAAACTTATGCAAATGAACACCATCAAGTGCTGCCCCCTGGGGTCCTGAATTCCACTATTTTATATCCTCTTTACCTTTCCTGACCCATGTGTGGACTTGTGTAGTTTCTTTGGTGTGGTCTCTGCCTTCACTGGCGCACCAAATAGGTCTATAAATGCCTTGGTCTCAGGAGTTGGGGGTTGAGGGGGGTTGCTGACCCCATTAGGCATAGGTTCTGGGGTGGGACGAGGGGGTGGAGCTTGAGGGGCTGTTGACTGGGGTGTGGAGGTCACTACGTTGACTGCCCCATGCTCACCAATTTCAATCTGAAAGACACAAGTCACAAAGGTAAATGACTCGCTTTCTTTTACAGCAAAATCTTGACTTGACATTAAATGTTCTATTTTTGGAACAAAAAGATCCAAAGCTTGAATACACAAAGTACCTCATAAATTCATGATTGTATTCTTACAGATCACTGTGGATTCAATACCACAGTACAGTGGTACCCACCTGCAGTAGCAACAACAATGAGAAACCACCTGTCTTGAGAGACCTCGATTTGGTCTCTCTTGGCAGTAGTTTCCGAAGAAAAGTTTAACGTAATATCGTTTGCTATACTCCCAATCATTTGTACCAAAGAATAATCCCCCAGAAATTTTATTTAAATATATAGTCAAATACAAGTCATAATTCAATATTTTTTTCTATTTTTTATTTCTTGGCCAAATTTTAATATATAGTCAAATACAAGTCATAATTCAGTATTTTTATGTTTTTTTTTTTTTTTAAATCATGCACAATGGATTTCCTTGCCTGTAAGAAAGATTCCTTTTCTGCTGCAGTACGAAGCAGCAACTACAGAACTGAGTTACAAACTGATCACAAAACACTCGTGTCTCTTATTCATTCAAAACTTCTTTCCCCATTAACAGAATTTCAAGGCCCTTAAACTCTCGAGTTTGGTGATCAAACAAAAATGGCACATTGATGGCCCATGTGTTTTCATGACTTTAGGTACACTCAGGTATTACAGTGTTCCCGACAAACAAAAATAGCACAGTGCATTACCCTGCCCCTTTTCGAAGTTCCTTGCCCCTCCCTTTCTTTTAAAGGACTCAAGGACTCAAATGGCTTTATTTGACAACTGTATGAGATGGTACATATCAGACAGAAAGATTATAAGTAGAGATAGGAAAGTAGGTCACTTAATTTGTACCTACTCGCCCAGCACCTTGTCCTTTTTCAGGCTGTGGGGGAAATACTGTAGTATTTTTCCTGAGTCGGCCTACGCCATCTGCCTAGGCTATCTTTAATTCCCCCAACCTCATCTCTGGACACCATCATTTGCAGGGACTGCTCTGAACATTACCCAGTATGCCAATTGCTAATGTTTCTTTAATTTGGCTAAAGAAATATGGTAAATGGCTATCTACAATAAATTATGCGAAGGCCACAATCTTATCGTTGTTACTAAAGCCTGAATTTCCAATTTTGGCTTGAAACTTTTGAAGTCCAGATCTGTCTTTGATTTGGTGTCATGTGACCTACCCCGCCTGCTTTCAGAAGCTTTCTGCGGAATTCTTCTGTGGGGTTTTGGAAAGTGAGTTTCTCGCATCTGATGTGGTTGACCGGAGGGCAGCCCTCTAGGTGTAAGAACAGATCATAGGAAAATCGGATCTTCTTGGGCTCTTCTTTGTTCTTGAAGTGTATGTCGATTGGCAACATGAACCCTGCATAGCCAGACTCTTGGATCTGATAGGGCGGCTCCTTGACCACTGAAATATGCAAAATAATAAAAATTACAAACTGTTCTCTACAATCTCTTACAGTGCCAATCACAAGAGTTGCACTCAGATGAATCATAACAATAATTGCACATTCAAATTTCTTGCAAGAACACCATTCATTCAAAGTTTCAGTATGGCTGCAGTACCACTGAAGACAAAATGCCTGAAACAACTGCTTGTCATGGCATTTGGATACAATGCACACCACTTATGTGGAAGAAAGCTGTTGACTTGGTCTGTAACTTTATGAAATGAAAGGGTTCATACACAGATCACCTGGGGACACCTAGTGGTCAGCTGCGGAAGTACACATTCCTGTATATTTACTTGTTATGTTTTAGGCTGCAAAACGAGCTTTATGTTTTCTGACTGATGGCCCATTCATAAATTTATTTGGCTGCTGAAGCCTCAATTTGTGTCATAATACATTACCTATAGACTACATTTGGTAGATTTAATAACTGAGTGGAGGAGAGAGATCATACTCGGACTCCATGATGCAGAAATTGTTCCTCTGAGAACTTCACATGCAAGAACAGATCCAACAAAGGGAAGAATAGACAACATATCAAATGAATAAACCAGTCCCCTGAGGATAAGGTACCCAACAGATCCTGCACCAGATCATGGCTAGGGCATTGAAGGTGTTTGAATGCTTGTAAACGCCAGAAACTGTCCCTCACCATGGGACAGTTCCTCAAATAGAAGTCTGAGAAAGTATTGAGGGACCTCCACTGGTGTGCTGTCATTATGAGTTAAATGCAACTTGCTTGAGGGCATTCCAATAGGAGGCAGAAGCTTTGACTTCATCGGCTCTAATCTGGTGCAAATTGTTTGAGCTCTGGAATCTTGTCTGCTGCTAAATAGGCCAACGTGACTGCCTTAGGGATTGACCTAGAAAAAGGATTCATGCAGATTCCTGGAAAATCAGCCAAAACCAGCATTCTTCTTTTGAGGCAGAAATAAGTGGTATCTACTTTTCCAGATAGGATCTGTTCTTTTTAGATAGAATTTAAGTGCTCTAACTGAGCAGAAAGATCAGTCAGGATTTTAATAATAATAGTGGTACTGTGGCTCTCCACTTTTGTGCCATGGTCTTGTGTGACACAGGTGGCCTAGAAAAGAAAAAAAAATAGTGGATGAGATGGAGGAAACCAATTTTGTTGATCCAAATCAGCAGACACAGCCTCAATGGAAGAGCCCACAAAGGTAGTGATCTGTCGATCAGGAACATTTGTCTTGCTCATGAATAAAGGGTTAAGTTTCAAAATACTTCTGTGAGGTCCCCTGACCAACCTAACCTAGAATGCTCTAGGGCATGAACTCCACCTCTCCTGGCACCCAGAGGTCAACATGACAGAAAAACTGTCTTGTAAAACAAATAATCCAGGCCAAGTGAGTCCATGTTCTTAGTTTCAAAAACTGGTGGGCAGAGAGCAGTGTGAACCACTGCTAGGTCCCACTGAGGAAAGACATTGTGTCTTACAGGCCTGTCCAGGAAAAGTTCTGAACCCTTAGAGTGCTTATCACTGCTATAGTTGTTTTCTCATTACAGTTAAACATATAATGGTTAAAAGATTCAAATTCCTCATGAAGATACCTTTGATTCAAATACCAGCAAGCCTAGTCTAAAGCAAAAAGTTGTCTTAGTCAACAGTATTCCTCAGTACACTTTGCACAAAGTGTCCCCAGGAAAGCTGTTGACTCAATCTTAATTCAGCACCTTAAGGGTTAATACCCCAAGATAGCATCATAGTTGAGCTGACATTGGTGCCTTTATATCTATGCAGGAAGTGTTTGCTGATCTGCAACCAGCTATAGTGCAAACCTCCAGACCTTTGTCAAAGAGGTGAATGAAAAAAAAAATGATTTTTTGCTCCAGACTAGGATGTGAATGGAGGCCTTCCAAGGGTCTCCTTCCAGTCCCTGTTGCTAACACCATGGGATGAGCCTGGACCGCTTGGAATCATACAAAACATGTTGAATAGTTACCCACTGAAGACCCTGTTATTTATTTGGGCTGATACAGCCTACGTCAAAATTTTACAGAGGAATGTGTGCAATATGGACACTAGTAATTCCATATGTATACAGGTTAAACAGGGACAGGTTAGCTTATGGAGAGTAAAGAGTTCGAACTGCGGAATAGGATATTGACTACTAGGAAGTGGTTCTGGGCAAAAAGACACAAATACAACAAAGTGGTACAAAGTTATCCTCTTGCAACTTGCGCCCTCACCTTGTCCACAGAGACCTTATGATCAGCGGGCATTGTGACCACTCCATGGCAATCATCTGATGCCACTGTGACAGCTGGTTGGTTTTCATGTTGAAGACTCCAGCTACGTGCACACAGCGTTGCAAAGCCTCAAGCCCCTGTCCACACATCAAAGTGCAGCATCTTGGCTAAGTGCAAGAGCGATGCCAACCAACTCCCCATTGTTTGGGACATGGATCATGCTGGAAACTCTCCAATGCCAGGCGGATCACCTCCACCTCCACCCAACTGATGGGACAAGACTTGTATTGAGGAGTCCAGACTGTGGATATAGTCTTTGAGCCCATGTGAGCCCCCATTGCAGAAGTGATGCATCTGGATATATGATTTCCTACGGGCTAAAACAGACCACTGACTGCCCGCACAACACATTGTCACTACTGTGCCATCACAACGGAGAGACTTTGCTGGAGATCACTGAGGGTTGTTGTTGAGATATCCTGCCCCATGAGGTCAGGAAGGCCTGTTGAGGACAGAGACAGGCATGGTAATGGTCACTCTGTCTGGTGTGAAACATGTGGCCTTGCGCCATTCGCTGACGGGTTGGTGGATCCTGTAGCCAGGGAATGGAACCCCACAGACACAGTGTGGGGCTGTGAACAGGACATACCTTATTTCTTACATTTGTGGCAGGGCCAGCAATTCCACCTCTCCTTTTCTCTGGTATGGTCCTCTCCAGAGGAAAGAAAAGAGCCTACTGATTGTGAGGCAGCCACTGTACCTGGTTGATCTGGAGATGGGAGCTGAAACTGGCCCTGCAATGATGCCTTCACCTGTGATATAAGCAACAGTATCTGTTGGCTGATCATCCCAGCAACTAAAGCTTGTAGTGAAGATGTGTCAATGATGGATACCACAGTCACTGAGGCCTGTGCCTTTCACTGGTGTATTGGGGCATCTAAAGCAGGAGCAGGTCTGGCTTTCTGTGTAAGTGCAGTGGTGTGAATACTGGCGGTGCAGTAAAAATGCCCTAAAAGCCCGTAACACTTGCCACACTGACACTGGCAATGGGAACTGCTCCCATAACACAGACTGCAGCTGTACCTGTGAGTAAAACAGAGGCCAGCATACGGATTATGGCTTGTTTCTGGTTCTTTTGTTCAGCTCTGCGATCAGCCCTGGCAACCTTTTCCCAGTATCCATGGGGCAAATCTCTACATACCTTGCAGGGATTTTGTCTGGAGCATATAGTCCCTCTAATAGCCACCTGACAATGACAGCAATGAGTGTGCTTGTCCCAACTCGCAGCTGCATGTCCTCTGACATATCTTTTCAAGGCTAGAATTTCCGCGAGAATCCGAGAATCCATTCTCGTAAAGATTCTCCTAAATTTGCCTTTCTTCACAAAGAAAACTAATTGACAAAAATCCCAATAGATTCTGACAAAATTTTGCGAAATTCTGGCCCTGCTTTTACCAATGCTGTCATGAGACACCATCTTGGAAAAATTACGAAGAGGGAAACGAACCATAAAAAGTTGGCTCAGTGAAGAAGCAGCGCCCTGTGGAACTCCTACCTTCTCATGCCAGGAGGTACACTGGTCCTCACCTGCCAAATTAAGGCAGACTAAATGAACTGATGAACACGATGAAAGTCAAAACCAGATAAATATCCCTACAGAGTAGAGAATGACATGGATGCGAAAGCAGCAAAAGGGAGAAAATTGCATTCAGAAAATGGATTACCCTAACTGCCCACAATCTTTTTTTCCTCAATTCTGCAATTTTTTTCTCTTTTTTTTTTGAAACTTTTCGGGAACACTTTACATACAATTTCCATATCGTTGTCTATGAAATGAAAGAGCAATTTTGGATGTGTTCTTGGGGTAACACAACAAAGTATTTGTAGGTAACTTCTATTTAGGACAGGTGCCATGATACAGTGTAACTGCACCAAAAATTTGATGCAGATGAACTGGGCCAGGCAAAGGTCACAATGTTCAGTAGTATGGTTGGACCGGTTTCGTCTTTTTTCCAAGACTTGTCAGGAACTGTTGGGGAGATGACGCGCAACCTTTTTATATACCGGAGAGTTTTATTTCTGTTGTTATTATTACATAACACGGAGGTCCAGGCTTTCTGTGATGGTGATCGTCATGTTGAGCAATGATTCAAATGTATGTTGAATCACAGTCGACACAAGAATTCTGTGTTTACTGTCAATACACTGATGGGGGGGGGGGGGGCAGACCCAAAGCAGTCATCAAGGAAAAATGAGCCCTGAATTGAAAATTTTAGCGTAAGACTGAGCAAGAGAGCTCCCTTTCCCATGATACTGAAACCAAATGGCTCAGTTGAGCGCAATTGGTGCATCAAGATGATGTGATGCATCCTTCTCGAGATATTATGGTAACATTGTCCACTTGTGCTCCAGTCAGACGGCCTTCAAATAAATACTTCAAAAGTTTCATAACAAGTTTAAAAATAACAAGAGGAAGCTGGTACATTATAATGTGCATCTCTGATACAAATTGGGGGACACTGCAATGGATCCTTGTGACATTATGGTAACATCGTCCCTTTGTGCAACACTAAGACAGCCTTGAAATACATACTTTAAAGTTTCATAAAAAGTTAATAAATACATAGGGGAAGCTCGTTTTACAAGGAACCTGGTCCATCATAAGATGCATCTCTGACAATAATATGGTAAAGCTGCAGTCAATATTTTTTGAGATACAGGTATGGTCAAGGTTGACGCCACTCAGAAGGCCTTCAAATAAAAAATTTATAAAGGTTTCATAAAAACTTTAAAAATATAAAGAAGAAGCTGGTTTTCGATAGGAACTTGGCCCATTATAAGTTGCATCTCTGATAAAAATTTGGTGCAGCTACGGCAAATATTTTTTCAGATATTAGGGTAATGTCATTCAATTGTGCGCCACTCAGACGGCCTTGAAATACATTAAAAGTTTCATAGAAAGTTTAAAATACTTAGAGGAAGCTGGGTTTCAATGGCAACCTGGTCCATTGTAAGGTGCATCTCTGGCAAAAATTTGGTACAGCTACAGTGAAAATTTTTTCAGATATTGCTGTAACGTCGACAAGACAGACCGATGGACAGACAACGTAGGGGATGACAATACCCTCCGGCACTTTATGTGCCAAGGGTAAAAACTGATGGAACACAATGACAATCAAAACCAGTAAAATTTTTCTACCGAGTGAAGAATGACATGGATCTAAAAGCAGCAAAAGAGAGAAAACAGATGTGATTGGTCAAAACCAGAGGTCAAGTATGGGGCAAGGAGGTCTGCTGATATAGAGGTTGCCCCACTGACCCCCAATCCAGATGAACATGTATAGAGAAATGGTTTCTGATGGGATGATGTTCTTGGAGGGGATATCATCTGAGAGATCAGATACCAAATGTAGTGGTATTCTATTATGACACAAATTACACCTATTGAAGCTGGAACATTTCATTGACATGACTAACTTTCCTTGACTGTTGCCATCAGATGATTATAACAGGCTGGTAGCCCTATACATAATCATATAACAATTTTTCTCCTGGCAATTGAACATGATAATATTGATTAATTTAAGGTACAGGTTTAGACACAGTGACTGGATTGGCTATGGAGTGTACACAGATTGGATTGTGCTATTTACTTTCCTTTTTTGTTCAGAACTATACACAGAAGATGTGGCACTATTGCTCTTGTATATGTATAAACATGTACCGATATGCATGTACAGATTATTATCACACAGGATCTGGAAAAAAGCCACCAGTCATTCAACTAGGAACAAATTCAGGTGTCCATATTAAATGATGATAATAGCTTTTGCATATGCCATTGTTACTGAACCAGGTGTCCTGTAATGTTATGTACACAAATTATCTGTGCCCACACTGTGACAGACTGATAGTACAAATGTGTAGAGGGCTATAGATAACATTACCTTGTAATCATGGGGGCAGCTATGTCATATAGATCTGCTCTGGTTGAGCTCATCCATTGGTCTTTTGTCACAAACACTTGGCTGGTATAACATGCAACTTCACAGCTTTCCTCCAAGTGCTAATATGCCTGGTCTATGGTCATTCATTCTTCTGTACACGTATTAGATGGGGGTGGGGGCAGCATGTATGTCACTTTAGTTTGTAGGTCATCATACCTCTGTCAAGAGACCACTGTCTTTGACATATTTGTGAAACAATTATGTTCTTGTTTTTTTGGTACTTTGTATCATAAACTACTTAACTAAGTGAACAATTTCGTATCATTTTTAACATAACACCAATTCCTACAAGAGCTTTATGTACTAGACTGAACATACACTGATTTTGGTTATTATGCCTTGATGCATGCTCTCAGACATAATATAAATGTGTATTTTATCCTTACTCTAGTCCTGGAGAGGCCCTTCTCTCAGGTCATTTTGTCCCAAAACTGTGATAAAATTGAATGTGATCATGCAATATGGATTCACCACAGGCACAGATGTAGTAGCTAGGGCAAACAGGTGGTTGGTCAGGAGGGCAGACCTTGGGTCCACTTGTTGATAACTGCTGGACAGCACTGTAGTCACTCATAAAAAAAAAAGGGGGATTCTGTGGTAGGCTGTGACTTAGATCCCTGGACTGTAGGACAGCAGCTATGGACAATGTCATATATATTTTTCAAAGGTAATAATTTCTTTTCCACCAGGTGACACTGCAGGTACTTTAATAGAACTTGAACCAAGACCTTCCCTCCTGTCCTGGCCAATCATCTGTTTGCACCACAAATCTGCAATTTCTGTGAATGGGATGCCTCAATATTATACAATCACATTCCTTTTTTTTGCCAAAAAATCATTTTCTGAAATGTATTCAATCCAGGACCTTGAAAAATTGATCGAGGTAAGCCATATTATGCAATATCAAACTGCCACATGATACACATTTGTGATACATTTGGCATCATTTGCCTTATTCTTTACTGAGATATTGGATGAAATGTCCTTTTCCTAAGTGCTAAATGATCCTGAAAAATAGGCCAAGGTCACAATCATTGGGTTATGGTCACCCAAAAAGTAGGTCATTAAGTATACTTTTATATACAACGTACCCAAGTGCAAGTTTGATCTGCAGGCTCAATTCTCTTTGCCATTGATGTCTAAACTACACCCTACCATTACAAAATCACCTCTTCACACTTACAAGGTCTGGTGACCTTACAAAAGTAGGTCAAGGTCACTGATCTTATATAACATATTAGCTTCAGACATGATCTATACATGCTACAAAATTGGCATGTCTAATTCAATTATTTGTTCAGATATAGAATTTTGCGTCCTTCAAAGCATTTAACTCATAATTCCTGTAAAATTATATGTGGTGCCACTAGTATCATAAGCAACCAAGATTTTGACATCTTCTACAAAATCCCACTAACTTTCATGAAGATCCATGAAAAATTAAAGATGATGGACTGGTCACAAGATTTAACATTTTGACCCATATATTATATGATACTACAGGTGGTACCACCAATACTGACTTCGACATCAATTTTCATGCACTCGGCAAGTCCTAAAAGTTACATGGGCATTACTCAAAACATGCAGGGTACAGTGCATTCACGAGATGACCCCTATTTTCCAAATGGCCATTTGACATTGACCTTCAACTTGGATTGAAAAATTGTTACTGTTCAAAATGTGTCCCCCACATCCAGCCACCCATATATGGTCTGTTTGTTCAAAAAGGGTAATAACTTTTGAAGTTATTGAAGAAAAACAATAAACTTAGACAAGTGCCAAAATCCATTAATTATTGGGTCACGGTGACCCAAAAAGTAGGTCACCAAGTATATTTTATGCATGTAAAATCACCCTCATGGCCCTGTTTTGAATTCTCTGGAGGCGTACGAGGTCGTATTTTCTGAGGCTGCCACTCCAGACAGTACCAGAATAATCCAGGTATGGCAGTATAAGAGTAATATAAAGGGTAATTCTGGTTATAGAGTCTACATATTGTGCAGCACTAGCAAAAATGCCGAGTGCACGATTCATCTTAATAGCATTGCTGACATGAATTTCAAACTTCATCTGACTGTCTAGGGTGTCACCAAGTTCCAGGATATTGATCAGACATTTACACTCCAGTTACTACCATTCACAATTATAACACTATAATGTCTAATAATTCTTCTCTATTCACAAAAAGAACTTCTTACAAATATCTTTCTGGCCTTAGGGCCAAAAAGTTGGAATGAATTACCCCAGCAAGTCCTGGATGCACGTTCACTGTACAGTTTCAAGAAAGGTTGCACCTTACACATTTTCAATACTATGGATCCTTTATAATCGCGATGTATGGTTGAAGGTGTGCAGGGGAGTGTGGTGTGGCCTGGGCGATGTGGGGGTGAGGGTATGATAGTGCTCCACTGTGTGTGGAACGGTATCATGCGTGCACCTTGTTGTTTGGGCTGCATTTCTGTATGCCTTTGACTACACAGTGATAATGCAACCATCCCCAAGACTCTTACTGTGATACTTTCATGTTTTTATGTATCAATACTCATTTATACTATGTATCTATTGTGTTTTGAGCCTCCATGCCTCAACAGCTATGTATTTGCTAACTATGGATTGACAATAAACTTTGAACTAAAATGTAATCAAGTGCAAATTTTGATCTGGAAGCTTAATTTTCTTTGCCACTGATGTCCAAGCTACACCCTGCCATTACAAAATCACCTCTTTTAACTTTAGAGGCCTGGTGACCTCACAAAAATAGGTCAAGGTCACTGATATTACATAACATGCTACTATTGGATATGGTCTATATATCTTATAAGTCTGGCAAGTCTTATCCAATTACTTTTTGAGATATGGAATTTTATATCTTAAAACACATTTTGGCTCATAATCTCCGTCACATTATAGGTGATGCCACTGGTAGCATAAGCAATTTGGACTTTGACCCTCTCCACAATCCCACTTCATGAAGATCTATAAAGCTGTTAAGGATCAAAGCGCAGTCACAAGATTTCACATTTTGACCCATATATTATATAATACTGTAGGTGGCACCACCAATATTAAACTTTCCCTTGAATTTAACACACTTGACAAGTTCTGATAGTTATATGAGGCTAACTTAAAAACTGTGGACTGTATCATGCTCACAAGCAAAAAGTTAACGATGGACAGACAGACATGAGTGACCACAAAACCTCTGTGACCTTTGGTCAGCAGAGTGACATCAAACACCTCAGGTAGGTAGGTGTATGCAGTGGTAACTTATTTCAGCCTCATGTACATTCTGCTGTTTCAGAGTGGCTGATGTTATACATGTACATTACATAGTACATGTATGTGCCAGCAGTATAAACGCTGGCTAATGCCAGCATCCAATTATGCCTTTTGAGGCTTGTTGTTAGTCAACGGTGGCCATTGTTTGACAGCCTTTCAACACTGGCAACCTGTGGCATCATCCACTGCTGGTTAATGCTTCCTTGAACTCTTTTGCTAGCAAACTCACTGGCATACATTACAAGCAGAATATGAATTCTGCTGTAAAGATATGAAATGGGTGGGGATGGTGAAGGCGGGAGGACAGGTTATCATCCAACCGTACTCAACAGAAGGCCAACTCTACAAACTTAACAGGTCAACTTCAAAAAAAAACAAATTTGTTGTGATGCTTGTACAGTAACTCTTAACTTTCTTATCTATGTTCACATTTAACTCATTCCACCCCAGAACAAGACAGAGTCAACAGCTTTCCTGGGTGCATTCTGGGCACTTAGTGCCCAGAATGCACCCAGGAAAGCTGTTGACTTACTCCATACAAGCCTAAATGGTCTCTCATTCAATCTTTATTCAAAATTTTTACAAATTGCGCAAGATTTGTCAAAATCAGATAAGCAGACGACATTAACATTTGGGCGGGAAAAGACGGGATCAGTATGGAATGAGTTAACAAAAAAAAAACAAAAAAACCCACTTAAATAATGTGCTGCCAATTCAGAAACAACTGCTCCTCCTCATTCACATTCCAAGTTTATAAACTTCAATTCAAAGCAGCAAATCAGCAATTAAATTGTCTTCCCTGTTCCTGGAAGCATCTACAAATATTTATGAGTAGCTTATAGCAATATTCTGACCCATCACTGTCCAACACTACTTTGTATCTGTCAACTCTGCAATAAATAAGGGGGTACAGACATATAAATTTTGCAGTCTAATAAGGGTAAAACAATGATTTTTCTTTCCTGTGGCTCCAGGCACTTCTTTATAGCCTTGTCCTATTTTATCACATGTTGCATCTGGTCCATGTGCCCCTGGCTCTACATATCACTGGAGCCCCTGCTCTACTTATTGGACTTTCTCAGAATCTCCTGAACCATAGTTTGACCTAAATGACCCATCACCATGTAGTCACCAAACTGAAAGCCGCCTTCATCTTTAGCAACTACACAGATTCATGAATATCTGTGTATATGTAACGGCAAGAATTACCCCCCCCCACCCACCCACCCAAAAAAACAAAAAAACAAGTTGACGCTGACGCTGTCCATATCTCCCGCCCACATAATTTTAAAACAAAGATAACTGTATAGACCCTAACAAGAATGATCAACTGTAAAAGTTATTATACTATCTTATCTGGTTCTGAAGATATTGCGCGCAAGGAATTCACAGAGAAGTGACCCTGGGTGACCTTGAATGGGGTCAAGGTCACTTTCCTTTGAACTCGAAAATGACTACTAATAAGGGTGACCTACTGTAAAAAATTCATGATCCTAGCTTTACTGGTTCTTGAGATATCGCACGCAAGAAATGTGGGATGGATGAACTGCCTCTGGTGACCTTGAAATTAGGTCAAGGTCCTTCAAGCATGACATAGAACCTTACAAGGTTGATCAACTGTAAAAGTTAAGTGATCCTAGCTCACTTGTTTCTTCAGATATTGCATACAACAAATTCAAAGAAAATTGAATTGCCGCTGGTGACCTTGGAATTAGGTCAAGGTCACACACCTTCGAACTCGATGTAGACCCTAACAAGAGTGATCAACTGTGAAAATTTCATCATCCTATCATATCCGGTTCTTCAGATATCGCGCGCAAGTTTAGAGATAAATGACCCTGGTGACCTTGAAATGGGGTCAAGGTCACTCTCCTTCGAACTCGACATGAACACTTATAAGGGTGACCAACTGTAAAAAATTCATGATCCTAGCTTAATCTGTTCTTGAGATATCGCGCGCAAGAAATGTGGGACGGACGGACGGACGGACGGTCGTCATTACTATATCTCCCCCCCCACTTCGTGGGCGGGAGATAAAAAGGATAAAAAAGGGCTGGTCCTGCATTCAGTTGATCAAATTTGAGGGCCCTCTGGTGAACTAAATAAACTTTATTGGTCTCAAGGTGTACCAAACATGAGTTGCAGACACACCCTTTTGAAGATCTTTCATGGAAAATTATGAATAGTTTGAGTGAAAATATTCAGGAGTTCATTTGGTTGGTTTTCAACTAACATATGTATTACTGTTACAGAGCCTATTAATGAATATGGAGATTATACACTTCAGAAAGACTGGCTGCTTTTATTACAATGAGAATAAAAATGCAATCTCAGATTGCTGGATCCATGCCCTCCTTACCTCATTTATAACCTTGCTTATCATAAGTCTAGTTTTGGAATGACTGTAGTCAATAAAAATAGGCTATCACTGTGACCCAGATACTTGACCTAGTGATCTACTTTTATTTCATGACACACCTTTAGGTCAAGATATATGTGTATAAAAAAGTTAAATAGTACAGGAATTATAGCCCTGACATGATTTTAAGATGTTACTGTGACCCAGATACTTCACCAAGTGACCTACTTTTAGTACATGACACCCCTTATGTCCAGATACACCTGTGTGTAATGTTTCATTGATATAAGTTGAAGGACAAGCAAATTATAGCCCAGACACGAATAGCGGAGGGACAGATGCACGAACTGAAAAAGTGATTACTATATGTCTCTGCTATGGGGGGGGGGGGCATAATAGCATGAGGGTTATTCAGTGGACCCCTGAAATCAATACCAAGTCTTTAGTTGGAGGTGGTCTTAATTCTACAACTGCTCAAACACAAGTATACATTTATAATTATAAAATGATTGGCCATGTTTGTGGGATGGTCTCATTTCTGAGCTAGTTTTAACACCAAATTAATCTCTCACAAACTTCAAGCCCCCCCTCCCCTTATTTTAGTAAGGTCTGGTGACCAGAGCAAGGTATTTTACATTTTCCCTGTTCTAACTCACCTGTCCATCCATGCTATAACACATTCTAATCTCTCAACATGTCAATGAGTTTCAAGCCTTCCCCACCCTCGTCCCACCCCACTTTTTCTAAAATTTTCAAAGATCTAGTGAGCAGGGCGAGGTGGTTTTGTACTTGTTCCTTGCTCTAACTCATAACCAGTAGTAACCCCCTGGGCAAGTTCGAAATTTGAACTTTTTCTGACTGGAACTTGACTTGTACTGTGCTGGCAGACATGTTTACAAATTTGAAATACTCATCATGCACTTTATCAAGATCAGTGTCGTAACTTTAGATCGTTTTAGTTGCCTTCACATTTTCTTGGCAAGCAGGCCTGGGAATGGCTGCTGTATCACGATCAGTGACAATGGGCTGCAATGGGTACATCACAACACGCAACATACATCATGTTTACAACGCAGAATAATTACATGACAATAATTACACGTGTGCTGCAAATAAATCATGGGACACATTTACTTCCACCATATAAATATACATTGAACATCTTCCCACAATTTATACACCACTAATTATGTACAAAAAAGTGAGTATTTAGGTTGAAAGTGCAGTCTCTCACAAATGGGGGTTGGGATGTGTAATGATACTTAATTAAAGACAAGGCAGCAAGTTTTCTATGCATAATACACATCAACCGAGTTTCATAACAAAAACTGCACGTACTTTTCAATTAATATTCAGGTTTCAAGACACAGTTCACAAGTTTACTCTTAACATTTTCCTCAGGCAAATGTTGTTGATAGATAAGCAATATCTCTGGCAGTGGGCCATATCCCTTTCCAAATTTACCTGCAAAAGACATAAAAGATTCCCATACAACTTTTTAATTCTGCCTTTTCAGGCCAGTTGCTCCAACAAATTAATTGTATCTGTTGATAACACTACTGTGTAAACAGTCTGGACAGGGCAATATACACTTGGTAATTGGTCTGGAACAAGGAAGACCTGTTTATTCACCATTGTACACCAAACCCATCTACAAGTGGCTCCAGTGGTAAAGGATCTCTGTCAAACATACTTAGTGAATAAACCTGAGCCAGAATAAATCACACATTGAAAGAGCTTTTGTTGGCAGAAAAGGAGCTGGTCTGCGCAACTGAATGCAGGGGTACACACACATAATGACTGTTGTGTTGGACCACCCTGGAGAGGGACACGGACACCTATCACCTCTCTCCAGTAGCTTGTACCCATACATGATGTATGCTATCATACATGTATGGTATCTTAACGAGTGGCTGATGACCACTCTGACGCAGAATAGGAAATCACTGAAGAATCATCCCCCTCTACTATGGCCCTTGTTACCAGATGCCACCCTTCAAAGTCTGATGTGTCCATAAGACTCTGCCTCTCCACACAGCCCTACCCTCTTGGGCCAGATATGTGCACTTCCCACAGTATACAGCAACTCTTATCTTGAATCTGAGCTATGGATTCATGGATTTTCCATTGTATTAATTTTCATGGGGTTTTCTTTCAAGCATTTCCATTAAATTTTACCCCTACTGACCAGATTTCAGAGCTGATGCAATAAGTCATCTCTCATCTTACAAATTCTTATTGGCATAAATTCTGATGGGATGACAATACAAATTATCAATCAGATAATCAATCACCATGGCAAAGTGGATAATTGACTGCTTAGTTCTAGTATCAATTTTAATAATCCACAAAATTTGGTTGCTGTGGGTGTGACAGTATACAAAAGATGGCCCAGACAAGCTCAAACTTTAAGGGGGTCAAACTTCCAAGGTCAAAGGTCACAGTGACCCAATTTTGGTGCACGACGCACCCCTATCCTATGAAGTGTCCATACACCCAATTTCGGAGCTGTAGGTGTTATGGTATAGGACATACAGTGGTCCCTGTCTTGAATGACCCCTCCTATAAGCGACCACCTGGTTTGAATGACCAAATTTGGTCGCCCAAGTTGGTTTTCTTCAATGATCTACCTCCTATGAATGAGCACCTGTTACATGTGACCAGCAACCATGCAAAATGAACAGAATTTAGGAACTTACAACACAAACTTGAAATTTAAATTGATATTCAATTAACCCTCATGACGTGGAAACCATGTTCACATGTTCCTATCATTGCTATCTCAAGCCACAGAGACCAAGTAAACACAATAGTGTGGAATTTATAGGCTGTTTGGGATTGTTTACACTCAGAAGCAAATCACAGCTACAGGAAGCTGCCAGCAGTAGCATTGAAACTCGCACAAATTCCACCAATTCATTATTATTGAGTAAACTAGCGTGGCATGTTTGTGTTGTTGAATCTTATTTACAGAGCAAATGTATGAATATGACAACTCGGCTGTAATCAATAGTCTTTGTTTATCAGACAACACCAATAATGATGATCTCATTTCACCAATTGCACCAAGGCCATTTGTATGCACTTGAGGTCAAATCCCGAGCCAAGTGACCAGCCTAGTCTCTTCCACAGTCCCAATGCCTTCCGCCAGATGGCGTGCTAAACCAGCATTTGACACTTGAGCTATAGTGTCCACAAGGGACCCTGACATCATGAAAAAAAATTCACCATGTAGTTTATTGTTGGCATTTCGCTTGCTTTTTGGTACTGCCTTTGGGAGCCTCCTGCCATTATCCGTAGATGCCAAACACTGGTAGGCTGAATTATGGGGAAAGCACATGTGCGCAAGCTTCAGAGCTTTCTATTGGAGCATGTGACATTCAAAAACGAGGAGGTTGTGTGATATGCATAATGATGTCATTTTCAGCCAATAGAAAACTATGGCTGATACTGAGTTTTTCGTGCAAAAAAAAAATTATGCATCCCCTGATAAGGCACCTCTCACCAGAGGCCACCCTTCTAAGAGGGCTACCATTCTTCTGCAGAAAGTTTGAACTTAACATTTGACTTCCAAGTCACCTCTTACCAAATTTACAGGAAGTTTCACCTGGGTACAAAATGACCAAGTTTGATGGACTTCAATCAAACCCATTTGAAGATGTGGCAGGGAAATCATTCTATTTTGAAAGGCATTGTGACCTTGACCTATGACTTATGACCTGAAGGTCATCCACAAATGTATGGAAAGAAAATCCTAAAATCTATGGAGTATCTGTTCCACAAGTTTCAAGTGAATCTGGCTTACTGTTTTGAAGAAGTGAAAATGTGAACTACCATTACAGACCCCATTGACTTATATGGCAATCAATAGGAATGTAAAATTAACCAAAACTAGAAGCCCGTCAGTGACTGCAAACCCCTCAACCAGGACAGACTGATGGATGGATGGACCCATAGGTGATGACAATACCCCTCCTGTATGTCAAGGTTACTTCTGTTTGACCTTATGACAAAGGTTTGGTGCAAATGCAACAAGTTCAAGTTCTTTATTTAACGTCGGGTTTTCTTACAGAAACATTAGCCACAGGCTATATTCACCAACAATAAAATACATATAAATTACATATATAAAACAAAATAAAAGAATACAGTTATCAAGATACATAAAAGACTCAGTAAAGACACAGTTCAAGACATACAGAGAGTTAAGCAATATAAAATTATCACAGATAATGACGAGTAAAAATTAAACAAAAAGTTCTGACTCATACATATACCAAATAAAATTAATCAAATAATGAAATACACTAAGACACCTCAGTAGTGCAACTAAAAGATGATTATGACTTGGGTAACTAAAATTAGAATTAATACTAAGCAGCACATGCATTTTACATGGCTAAAGTGGCTATCACAAAAAAGTGGCTTGAGAGGCTATCAAAATCATGGATTGTAAAAGATGACACATAGTGACCATGACAGCCTCAGGAAGCGTAAGCTTCCTGAAACTGACAAAGTCAACACTTACAAGTGTGGGCCTTCCAAGTCTTTATTTCTTGTGTAAATTCACATATATCAAGTGTAGCCTTCATTCTGTTAGGCAAATCATTCCAAAAATATGGAATGAAGGAATTTCTTGCCATATTTCACACTTTTGTACTCTGGTAAACATAGGTCAAAAAGCTGCCTAGTCCCATGACCAATCTGTCGTCTTCTGATAAGATTTTCTAGATATTTGGGTGCAATTTCATAGTTTATTTTGTGAGCCTCCACTACAATAGCAGAGATATCATGGCAAGGCCACTTATCTTCAATGCAGCACTGTGACCTCAATATGTGACCCAGTGACCTAGTTTTCACTAGGTATCTGAGGCATCCCTAGGACCAACTGTCATAAACAATTGGTGCAGTTCCAATGAGTAATCTAATATTTAAAGATATCATGGTAAGGCAATTTTTCTTCAATGCAGCACTTGACCTAGCTATGTGACCCAGTGACCTAGTTTTCAATAGAAACCTGAGGCACCTTTAGGACTAACTGTCATAAATAATTGATGAAGCTGCATTCAATATTTTTTTTCAGATATTGTGTTAATGGCATTTTTTACTTTAATGATGTACTGTGACTTAAATACGTGACCTAGTGACCTGCTTTTCGATAAGCACCTGAAGCACCTCAATGGCCCTCAGTGATAAAAATTTGGTCTCTGTAAAGTCAGTATTTTTGGAGATATGGCGCTAACAAGGCATGGATGGATGGATACGTGGGTGACGACAATACCCCTTCAGCCTTTTGGGCCGAGAGGTAAAAAACCAAGTGACACAGTGACCTAGTTTTCCTTAGGACCAACTGTCATAAATAATTGGTGCAGCTACAATGAGTAATTTAATATCTGAAGATATCATGGTATGGCCATTTATCTTCAATGCAGCATTGTGACCTAAAATGTGACCCAGTGACCTAGTTTTCAATAGGCATCTGGGGCATTCTTAGGACTAACTGTTTTAAATAATTGATGAATCTACTCAATATTTTTTTACATATTGTGTTAATGCTGTTTTTTTTTTTTTTTTTGCAATGTTGTACTGTGACCTAAAAATGCGACCTAGTGACCTACTTTCCAATAGGCATGTGAAGCACCTCAATGACCCACTGTGATAAACATTTAGTCTCTGTAAAGTGAGTATTTTTGGAGTTATGGCCTTAACAAGGCATGGATGGATGGATGGCTCGGTGAGGACAATACCCCTTCGGCCTTACGGGCCGAGGGGTAAAAAACCAAAAACTATTGGAGCATGACCATTTGAACACAGTGGATCGATACCAACCAAGTTTGAAGTGAATCTGGACAATTGTTTTGGAGCAGAAGTTGACAATGTGAATTAGCGTTGCAATCCCCATTGACTTACACTGTAATCAACAGGAATGTGTGCAGCTTAACCTTTCAAGGTCACTCAGGTTTAAATTAAACTATACAAAAAGAAAGCCCATAGGTACTTTCCTATTAATGTTTAACAGTAACCCTGGGCCTACGATGCATCATTAAGAAGTTATAAGCCAATATGTGAAAACTGCGAGTCAGCAGCAAAATGCAATAAGGATTTGACCTTGACCTTTGACCCCAAGCTTATATGCTATCATATGGGAAAAATTACCCAGACCCATAGGTAATCTGTACCAAATAAAGAGGCTATAGGTCAAGAAGGGACAGAATATATGCAAAATAAGATAATGGGCAGCGGCAGACAACGGGACTAAACACTAAATGCATCCCCAACGGGGGATGCATAATGAGATACTTCCTCAGATGGACAGTTGAGATCAAATCTTCAAAATGATAGCTGAACAAAGCAGGTAAACAGGAAGTTATCCCTGTCTGTCTGGCTATCAAAACTGTGCAAATTTACCACAGTTTTAGCAATTTCTGTATGGATTTACCGCTGGAACGGTCACAAAATGATCATACATGGAACATTCAAAGAGTTTTTTTGGACAAACTGTGCACTTTTAAGCTGGATTTAGACACTGGAAATGATCATATTTGGTTATATGCAAATGAAAATGCCAAACACATGTCCTATTTTTGTGAAACATTCCTGCATGTTGTAAAGAACATTACAATTTTTGCATCAAAACTTTGATGATTAAAATTTATTGAGCACGAATAGGAGTCCCTGGATTTCTATTTTCACCATCATTACTCAAGTATGTAGAAATATATGGCTGCTTAGTTCATTTAACAAAACAATTACAGCAAATGTTCACACCATATCTTTCACGAAAATGCAATGTTTTTTATTTAATTACTTTTGGTTCTGCCTTCCAATGACAGATATTTTGGTTGATAACAGATGGCACGGTACTTCCACTGCATGTGTACTCCCTATCCGCACTTGCCGCCAATGCTGTGACAACTAAATGTAGCAAAGTTACAAACCTTATGATACCATTACTCCACAATTATTATCCCAATGATTTCTCACACATGTAATGACAAGTTGATGCAAGTGCATTCACAGACACACTTGGTGAATAATCCTCCAGATGACCTGAACCAGAGTCCGTGAGTAGAATGACTAGGCCTACACTTTTAAGTAGGCCTACTCTACGCATGCCATAGCATCCAATTCCTCTGGCTCCATACCCAAAATGAACTCTGCTAAATACTCTCATTATTGGCACAGACCCCTCTGTCATGTAAAAATACTCCAACCAGAACACGAACTACTTGAAAAATTGCCCAGGACACGGCAAATTTGCCTGCTTGTCATCATCGTTCACTTTCAACTGTGATATATTGATTTGTCACATGACCTGATTCAGCCAATCGCATTTGATGGATATCATTCGTCTAGGGGTGCCCCATAAGATTTTTCACATTCCCAAAAGCATATCTGCATGATAGCCAAATGTCGGCCTAAGACACAAATATGATATACTTCGGTCTCTAGGCCTATTTGGAAGGTTGTAACTTACAGTGGTGGTATCTTCAAACTTATGGCCCAACAAATATAGTCCCGCTCATCTCCAAAATGGTAAATTTTGTAGCGGAGGGAGTACACAAGCAAACAGGAGCAGCATAAACAAAAGGGATGATAATGGGTGAAAATAGACCAGTTAATCCCCTTTTTGTGTCAAATTTGGGGGATTTTCAACATGAAACCATATTATGATAGGAATTAAGTATGGCGTGGCATTCATTCTTGCCAATATATCACTCAGGAGGTGGAGAGACTCCATCTGACTTCGATCTCACCACCACCTTTGTGATATATTGGCAACAATGAATGCCACGCCATACTTAATTCCTTAAACCAAATCTGGTAGCTTTATGCATTATGGTATAGGAATATATATCCCAGACAAGCTAAATCTTCATGGAGGTCAAAGGTCATGGTCAAGGGGACCCAATTTCCATGTGTAACACACCCCTATCCTATGAAGTATCTGCACACACCAAATTTGGTAGCTGTATGTGTTATGGTATACAAAATATGGCCTCCACAACCTAAAACTTTAAGGGGGGGGTCAAAGGTCAAGGTCAAAGTGACCCAAATTTGGTGCATGACACACCTCTATTTCATATTTTGCTTCACAAAATATCAACTCGTTGTAACACAATTAAGGATTTCTTCCTCACTTAGGAGGATTAACTTGGAGTCTTGTTTCTTTGTTTCATTTTTCCTGCCAGTTTCTGTGTTGTCTGTTGAACATTTATTCGTGGTCTTGCTCTGATGATAACCAGTTGGGTTTTTTTCTGCATTTCAAAAAGACCAGTATTGATTTGAATTTATGAACTTCCATGGAAATTGGCTTATCGATTGTCACAGGACATGCGGCTTAATCAACTTTTGGTGGCCATTCCAGTACTCATTTTTCTGGACTTCGTGTTTCACCTGGTGTGTACAGATCTCAACAAAGACCAGGTCTGCGGGACTTATGCATGCCAAGTTACTTTAATTTGGAAAAAGGCATTGTATCTGCACAGGAAACAATTCATGAGAGATCTAAAATGTTGGATCATGGAGTCGAAAGTTTTAAGATAAATACAGTGGATGATGACAACCTGAACAGGAAGGTCATGGGTCATTCTGTCAACGCCAAGCAAGTTGAATAAATGTATTACGGGGGTTTGATGGTCTTCAACAATAAGCGGAGATGCGGTTGAGGCAATTTTTCGAGATACAGAATTTTGCATCTTTCAGGACAGTTTTACTCCTAATTTCCATCAAATTATAGGTGCTGCCACTGGAAGCAACTGACTTCGACCTCTTCTTAAATCCCACTACATTTCCTGTATTATCCATAAAAAATTATGGATGCTGGATTGGTCACAAGATTGTCACATTTTGACCTGTATATTACATGCTACTATAGGTAACCTCTTTTACAATCCCACTACATTTCATGCAGATCCATAAAATATAAAGGATGCCGTTTGTTCTGATCGGGAAATAACTTTCTGAGTTGTTGAAGAAAAATGATAAACTTAGACAAGCGCCAAACTCGATAACTACTGGGTCATGGTGACACAAAAAGTAGGTTACCAAAGTACAGTTTTATGAATTATGTAATGAAGCTCAATTTTGATCTGGAGGCTCAATTCTCTTTGCAATTAATGTCCCAGCTACACCCTGCCATTACAAAATCATCACTTTCAATTTTACAGGCCTGGCGACCTCACAAAAATAGTCACTGATATTACATAACATTCTGGCATTGGATATGGTCTATATATCCTATACATTTGGCAAGTCTAATCCAAGTGCTTTTCGAGATATGGGATTTTATATCTTCAAACACATTTTGGCTCATAATTTCCATCAAATTATAGGTGGCGCCACCAGTATAAGCTAGTTAGACTTTGACCTCCTCTATAATCCCACTAAATTTCATGAAGGTTTGTCAAACATGAAGGATGCCACAGTGTTCACAACACTTTCATATTTTTTGACCCATATAGTACATAATACTGTAGGTGGTGCCACCAATATTGAACTTGACTTTGATTTTCATATACCCTCTAAGTCCTGAAAGTTACATTGGGTTAACTTGAAAACTGTGCACAGTATCACGATACTGAGCAAAAGTTTATGGACGGATGGACAGACAGACAGACGAGTGGTC
Source organism: Hermodice carunculata (assembly GCA_964020975.1). Taxonomy (NCBI): domain Eukaryota; kingdom Metazoa; phylum Annelida; class Polychaeta; order Eunicida; family Amphinomidae; genus Hermodice; species Hermodice carunculata. The sequence continues at coordinate 13,496,668 of OZ026617.1, forward strand.
GCATAGGCTCTGTGACCTTAGGTCAGCAGAGCTGAAAATAATACCCTTATTCCACACATTTACAGTACAAGCCCCACCACTTTCATTTCAAGCTCACAGATTTTGCCATTTTAGTTCTTCCTCACAGTTGTACCAGAGAAATATCACACCTTCAATCAGTGTATCAAAACTCCATCTCTTACACGTTTTTTCTGTACATACTCAATACATCAATTAGTGTCTACTACTTTCATTTTCAAACTCGTATATTTTGCAATTTAGTACTCAGTCACCGTCACACCCAGTGAAACATGATACCCTAATCTGTATCAGTAAGTGTCTGCTAAGCAGGCAAGATAAAGCTACATTGTGTTATCCTGAATGGCCAACAACAAAAACCTCCACCTCTTTTGTTGCCTGTTGTTATAGCCTTACACTTGACTGACATGCTGCCCGACCCCCACAATGCACTTGGTCACCACCATGTCTCCTGACAGCATGTGTGCTCCACATTCACCTTAAAAAAAAAAAATCTCATTGATGGCTCAAAAACTATGAAAATAGCTTCTCCAAGTATCTCTTTTGATCCATGCTCACCACAGGTATATCTCTTTTGAAAATGTGATTGTGCATTCAAAGTTTGTGCGACGAAAACTTTTCCAATTTCTTTATTACAGTGAAAGTTCCGAGAAGAAAAAGGTGAAAATGGATACATCTTGCACAGGGATGGATTAAGTGCTTGTACACACTTGACAGTGACAATTACTGGGTGGTAGTAAACCCTACATGTCTATACACTTTACACATGGAGACACTGAGGTTCAAATAGGGTGGGTCAAAGGTCAAGCCACACACTACTTAAACATGTTAAACTATGGCTCCTGACTTCTCCACCTTTTTTTTTTCCCAAGGGTTTTTTTGAGTTGTACTGTCTGACCTCAACAAGCCGATGTGGTTTATGTATAAAAGTGCTGGTATGTACCCCTATGATATATGTGCACACCTGCTGAGTCCACTGTCTGGCAAAATGGGTAGTCAGGCAGTATCAAACTCTCGCCCCTTGAACCAAGACTTTCTTTTGAAAGCACAAATCTTGTGAGATGCAGCTCTAGATAAACATTGTGCTTAGCATTTCATTTCTAAATTGTGAATTTTACAATGCAGTCCATTTGTCTATGCATGTATACATAAGAGAAGCCACCAAAACTTCAAAGTATTTGGGCTCACACTACTCCCCTCCCCCTAAGTTGATTTTACAGTCAAACTTCAAACTACTTCAAGGCATTCTGATCCAGACTTGATGCTATACTAACGTGCTATTAACCCTTTCAATGACAAATTTTGAACTGAGTCAACAGCTTTTCTTTCTGCAACTAGTGGCACACTGCTACTTGAATGAAAGGTCTTTTATGAGGAATACGAATCTGGGATTTTAAAGATACTGTGAATACATTTATTTTCTCAGGTTTTAATTTTCACAGTTTTTGCATTTTGGACCTTTCAATGAAATTTTAAATTCACTATTTTTGTTACAATTCCAATAAATGCCAGGTTAAAAATCTTTTTCAATGGGTTCTTATTTTCACAATTTTGAAGCATCAGCAAAATAAGCAAAAACAAGAGGATCATGATGATCGTGTGCTCTGCTGACTGGATCTGCTTTTATTCAGGAAACAAAATTTAATAGGGCGACCTGACTTGTCCATGGTAGTACATGTATTATCAATTGACATACCTTGCTGTTTCAATGGCTGCCGATGTACAGTGGCAGCACTCACTTACAGTCACAAAGACTGATATCGCATAACTTTGTCAAAAAATAACATATCCACATTATTTTTGCAAACTTTCATTGTCTAATGTCCAACTATATTTTGATAAAATTTTAAGATATTCTATCATGCTGTTCTGGAGAAGAAGTCGAAAATAGCCTTAACACGCAAAAATTCATTAAAAAAATAGGAAAAAATAGCAGCGCCACCTGGTGGCTAAAATGAGAACTAGTTGACCCCAGGTGACCCTATGTGCAATATCAAAGCAATTGGCCAAGTAGTTCTTGAGAAGAAGAATTTTTTTTTTTTTCAAAAAATAAATTAAAAAATTCATTAAAAATAAAAAAAAATTATTGCATCATCAACTCCTTCGCAAACTTGGTAGAGGTTTACCTGGGCAACATTCATGTGCAAAATTAAAACATTCCATACTGCGGTTTTTAAGAAGAAGTCAAAAGGGTAAATACAATAGTGTAATATATGCACTGTATTGCCATATATATATATACACAGCTGCAGCACTTCCTTACAGTTGCGAAGTTTGATATCCCATAACTTTGCCTAACATTAACATATCCACATTATTTTCGCAAACGTTCATTGTCTAATGGCCAACTATATTCTGATACAATTTTAAGCAATTCTGTTCAGCCGTTCTGGAGAAGAAGTCGAAAATAGCCTTAAAAGGCAATAATTCATAAAAAATTAGGAAAAAATCACAGCGCCACTTGGTGGCCAAAATAAGAACTAGTTGACCCCAGATGACCCTGTGTGCAATATCAAAGCAATTGGCTTTGCAGTTCTTAAGATGAAGAAATTTTTTTTTTTTTCCAAAAAATAAATTAAAAAATTCATAAAAAATAGAAAAATTATTGCATCATCATCTCCTTCACAAACTTGGTAGAGGTCCACCTGGGGCTCATCCATTTGCAAAACATTCTATGCAGTGGTTTTTGAGAAGAAGTCGAAAATATAAAAAGTCTAACGACAGACGGACAGACGGACGGACAGACGGACGCAAACAGATTCTATAAGCTCTGCTGACTGACAAGTCAGCAGAGCTAATAAAAACACAGCAAAATGAAATGAATTCACAGTAATTCAGACTTGTTTGACTTAAGTAGATTGACTTTAGACGTGATAGGCACTGAAGGAGTTAATATGGATATATGCCTCTAACCCTTTCCCCCTTAAACCGGCCAAAACCGGCTGGTGGTCAAATGTCGTCTGCTTCAGTGTTTTTAACTAATTTCAACAGTTATGAAAAACAATTTGACTGAGAGTTGTACATGAGACTTATCAAGATCACATGCCCCAGGTCAACAGCTTTCCTTGGCATGGTTTGGGCACTTAGTGCCCAACCCATGCCAAGGAAAGCTGTTGACTCAGTCTTAATTCAAGGGGGAAAGGGTTAAATCCATGTATGAATTTGATTTTGATATTGACTTACTGGCAATTAAAGATATTTCACAACAATGAAACTGATTCTTTATTTCTTTTGCTTTCAGTTTAATACAAAATGAAATTAAGTGAACATTGAAGGTTGCTCAACAAGGAAATAACATGTTCCATTCGCAAGTTTGTGTTTATAACAATTTGATTACATCAATTTGGTGTAAAAGAAAACTGAATGGGCTTGTTACCAATTGAAACACATTAGTTCTTTATGTTTTTGATGACTTCTCCTATGCAGTAATGTGTGTTTTTAATTTGAAAACGACTAGACTTTATGGTATGTCATAAATTTTGAAGAAAAAAGAAAAAAAATGCTGAGCATCAGAGCTTAATCCTTATACTGATTTAGGACTCTGGGAGTTCCCCCAGGAAGACCTGCCATATAAAAAAGCGCAACTGATTGACTCTGGAACCTTGGTTACTCCATGCTCTGATAGCAACAAAACCACTTCACAAGAACCCTGGCTGACATCTGTCATGCCCATAGGTATAGTTTTTGCAAGCACTTGAATGCTGACCCCGTGTGGGCAGCCATCTGGCCTTATGTGCTTCTTCACCTTTTGCAGTCAAACAGGTCAAAAGCAAAACATAGTGAATGAATATTGCAGATGAGATGCATCATGACAGCTCATCATGACAGCTCCCCCTCATGTGGCATCAACAGCTTTATTTGAAGGGGTTGGATACATTCCCTCTTGCCAGATCCATGTTTTATTTTGAGTTTCATCACATTTGGCATACCCCTCATGTGTGGTAAATTGCCTGTCAACCCTGCTGGACCCTTTTCCTTGTAAGTCCACAGCCCAATGTATTGACACGCCACTCCTGTTATACACCATCTGTCTTGAATGTCTGCACACTTTACCTGAAATGGCCACTTTCAGGTTCTATCTTGCATGAAAAACCATCTGTTTTAGCAAACCATTATGCAATGCTTGGAGTGTCTTTCAACAAAGGTTTTCTTGTACACTGGTCAATTTCTTGAAAGGCTATACCCCTACAGAAAGACCACCCCTACTGAAGGACCACCCTCACACTCTCTTGACAGACCGTCCCAGTGAAAGACCCCATCTTGAAAGAGTATCCCTTCAAAATACCACAGTTTTATATTAACCTGTTCCCCTTAAACTGACCAAAACTGGCAGGTGGTCAAATGTCATCTGCGTCAATGTTTTCAACAAATTTTAACAGTGATGAAAAACAGTTTGACTGAGAATTGTAGATGAGAACTAGAACAAGCTGATTTTTCCAACAGAAAATCCAATGTCTCCCCATGCTCCCTTGCAGTGTTGAAGGTAATGAGAATACTTGTGGAGTTACCATGTTCGTGTCTATTTTTAGATGAAATGCCCATAGGACATTGAAAAATAAGTCAAGGTCACCCATTTTCACTCTCAAGCAAGGTCTTAGGAACACATTCACAAAAAATTTCAACTTCCCAAGCCAAACCTTTCGAGTTATCGCATTTGCAACAATGTGTTCAACAACAGGAACAAGATGCAGATGAAACGGACGCAAAAACAATATGTCCCCCCATTGTACAGGGAGACATAACTATAAAGATCTCATCCCCCAGATTGACAGCCTTCCTTAGCATGGGTTGGCCATGCTAAGGAAGGCTGTTGGATCAGCCTTAATCCATGGGCGAAAGGGTGAAGACTTCCTTTCGGGGAAACTGTGTTCAATTGGTTTCATTTTACATTGTAAAATTGAGTACACACTCCCATGCAATCACAATTTATGCACCATATTTGATGGTCTTGTCATCCAGGCTATGCTGTACTATGAACTCGTGGAACAATGATATGAATGAGAAACATGCCCCATACAGTACACCAGTTACTATCATGTTCTTGACCTCACATCATGACCCTTTCAAGAGGCTCCACTTAGCCCGCATGTGATAATTTCCTGTATTTTACTTTTTCCTGAAATAAGCATTTCAGTTTCCCATAATCGGAAATCAACATACCTTTACCACAGCAACCTTACATGGTGCATGTACCTGGAATCATCACACATAATAGCACAGATAAAAAGCTGACCCAGCAGTTGGGAAAACTATGAATTTAGATGAGTGGCACAGCTCATTGCACTGATAACTCTCTATTGCTTGCAGGGTGACCACAAAAATCACCATGTCCATTACGGAAGTCAATAAATAGGAAAGCTCTCTCCAGACCAATAAAGTAATATAGAGGTCAATTTGATTGCTTGTGTGTCTCATACACTGAGCTGAGCTCTGGGTGTCAGACATGCACTTGGTGGGTGATCAGCATCAAGATCCTTCCTATCAACTCTTTCACATCTATAAGATCCTCATGTGGTATTCTCCCATTTATAAGATCTGCAATATACAGGATCCTCAATACTAACTCATTCAAATTTTAACTCACATGTGTAAGATCCTCCGTGTTTAAATCTCATATTTATATCATGATCTTTATGACCAACTCATTTTATATTTAAGATCCTCACAGCTAATCTTTTTTGCACTGATAAGATCTTCATTATCAACTGATTCACATTTATATGATACGTAGCTTTTGCATCTCATATGTATATCATGATCTTTATGACTGACTCATTTTATATTTGAGATCCTCACAGCTAATCTTTTTACACTGATAAAATTTTCATTTTCTAATCTTTTTATACTGATAAAATTTTCATTGTCAACTTATTCATATTTATAAGATATGTGATGCAGTAAGACCTGTTTTGAGAGACCACCCCTTGGGGAAGGCCAAGTGGTCACCTAAGACAGGTGGTCTCTCAATAGAGGTGCAACATGGGATAGATGAAAAAAAGAGACATGGTAAACATGGTCTGAAAAGGCAGGTGGTCTTTCCTCACAGTGGTCTCTCAAAACAGGTTTCACTGCATTAACTTTTTCATATTTAAAAGGCATTTAGTGTTTTAATTCTGCCATTTACAGTATCCTGGCTATTGACTCATTTATGTTTATAAGATTTTAAATACTAATCCTTTAACATTGCTGACATTCTTGGTATTGAGTTAATACCAAAATCAACCTGTTCACATGTAGATATGAATCAATTGGCTCCAGAACAAAGGGAATGCAACGCTTTTGTCTGATTGACAGCTATTTTCCTTAAAATAAAACACCAATTTAGCATGGAAGTTTGTTCTGGAGTTTATGAACATAGAGAACCAGTTTTTACAAATGATTATCTTCAGCAAAACTGGTAATCAAGGAAAACCTAAAACAACATTTTGTGTGTGTTTTGCTTCTGTCCTTGTGAACAGTCCCAGGACCTTTGCTGTTTCACAAATTCAAGAGAAGGGTACACGTGTGATGAGGTATAGGACAGCGTTTTTCTCCATGTAATATTGCTTAGAACTACCTTGGCAGGTGTCAAGTGGTTCAAAAACAACAAAATGTAACACTGACTAGCTTGGAACCATTAAATATTTGCACAAGTGTATGCATGTTGTTGAAGCATGTAAAACTTGTGTGTTATTTCCCCCAAAATTGTAAAAATGTTGACATGATGTATCTAGATCAAAATTGGCATTCTAATACATATACTACTAAATTTGGGGGAGGGATAGTGGTACATAGAACAGCAGTACTTGGAGTACACTTATGATGACAGTTCTCAATGGCTCCTGATGTTACTTGGAAGAAAATGATGGCAATTTCAAATGTCACTTTATGTCAGTCAAAATTTATTATTTTCAGTCACATTTCTGCAGGGATCCATTGAATGACAAATGGTGCACCTCTGAGGAACTTTTGATTTTTTAACAATTAGGACAAGGCCACTGTGTGGCCAGGTCTTGTCCATTGTCTGTTCAGTGTTCAATCATTATGATACCATTCAGGACTGGTTGACTGTTGACAATGAAGTAGGTTTTCAAATGGTTCCTTGAAGCTAGTGACCATACATATTGATACAGTGTGTAACAATGACACCTTTGGATTTGTATCAAAACTACCAACACCCTTGGCAGACAGAAGTGGTCATGTTAGTGAGCTCCACCATTATGACAGTAATGTAACACTTGCTGCCTTGAATTGGACCTGCTGACTCAAGAGGTTGCTGTGGAACATGACCATCATATACATCAGGAGACCCAACTGAAACATGACCTTCCATCTTCCATTTCATCGGAGAGATGTTTCCTGTTAGTCAACACTGAAGCAGACAACAATTGACATCCAGTTACTTTTTGGTGATTTGAGAGGGAGCAGATTAAGAGAGCCTTTGAGGTTAAACAAGAGCCCCATGTGCCTAATGCTCGGCCGCCAGATAATGCCAGATGATCTGATTACTGTTATGAAGAATTCATTTCCAGAAAAGCAATCCCTCCATGACCCCGAGTAATTAGTCAGTCATCCATACGATGCAACATCGAACTTTCACATGAAAGTATTTGTGATACATTTGGTATCATTCCACTTATTCTTTATGAACATATTGAATTTAGTGTCCTTTTCTTAAGTGCTTAATGATCTTGCAAAATAGGTCAAGGTCACATAACATATATTACAAAATTTGACCATTCACCTATTGCATATTTGGTGCAAGTTTTGCAGTTCCATCTCAATTCATTATGTCATGGGCATCACAATAAAATCCATATTCATTCCCTCTGTGACCTTGAAAAAGTAGGTCAACGTCACATTATGCAATAACACACTTCCATATATGATACACACTTATGATATATTTTGCATTGTTAGCCTTCTAATTTCTCAACATGTCAAATTTAGTGCCCTTTACGTCAACCAAAATTTTACAAACTTTGGTCATTGGCCTAACATATTTGGTGTTAATTTAAAAGTCCCATTTCAACTTACAAGCAAAAAAATAAATTTAATGTACTTTTAACACATATGATGCTAGTTCCACTTAATACCACTAGTGGGGTCATCAAGACTCCATGTCATAGAGTTCTATCTGCTTAACAGTTCAAGCATGTGTTGGTTTATGCATGCATTCCTATTGATTACCATTTGAGTCTGTGGGGGATTGAAATGGAAACTCACATTTTTTGACTTCTTGTCCAAAGTCCACAGCCTTCAACCACATTCACTTCAAACTTGGTGGGTTGTTCCTGAGGTGGCTCTCTTCCATGCTTCTTCAAGCAGTCATGCTCCAGTGATTTTTAAATTTTTTTAATGATATTGGGGGGGGGGGGGTATTTTTTGGCAAAATCTCAAGAAAATTTCCAATGCTACTCAGCCAATTGCTTTGAAATTACACAAGGACACTTCTGGGGACCCTCATACCTTATTTGTTCCAGAGATGGTGCTGTGATAAACAAATTTTTGACTTCTTCAAAACTGTGACTCAAATTGTTTTAACACTTGGTGGAAATGTAGCTTGTGATATGCTTAAATAAATATGTTCACCAGGTGGTGATACTCTGGATTGCAGAATTTTAATGAATTTTTCAACCCTTTTGGTCAATGCATACATTCCTATTGATAAACGTGTTAGTCTATGGAGATTGTTCCAATTTCATTTCCAAATCAAGTTGGGCCTACTAGGCACTTATTCTATTTTGCTCTCTTCATCATAGGTCAGCTGAGCATAGGCTCATCAGAGCCCTCTTGTTTGGTGGTGGTATCACGCCCTTTTATTATTTGCTATGATACAGCAGTAGTAAAGTCAAGAACCCTGTTATATATTTTTAGCCCTGGGGCACTTAAATTTGACTGAAGTATTAAAAGCCCCAATCATACGGGTAGACCTACCTTTGGTAAGCAGTTATGCTGATGACCACTCCTTGACTTTGAGCACACAATATTGTCAATCCATATATGTTTTTGACTGACCCCTCTATCTATAGGGTTGTATCAAGAAAGGGGTTACCTGACAGCAATGTCTCTCTGTCTGTGTGCTCTATTCACTTCCTGTTGGTGAGATGTGTCAGTGATCACCAACCTGGATCACCTGACAACAGCTAACTCACAGCTGATAGTCTAGTCTATAACAATATGGTAATATACCACAGCAGAATCTGCCTTAAACCCTTAAAGTGCTGATTTACGACTGAGTCAATAGCTTTCTGCACAATTGGCTCAAAGTGCCCCAAAGCACTCCTTGCTTTAGACTAGGCTTGCTGGTGTTTGAATGAAAGGTATCTTCATGTGGAATTTGAGTCTTTTAACCATTATATGTTTTACAGTAATGAGAAAACAACTATAACTGTGATTAGGAGTTTAAGGGTTAAGACCTTTCTGCCTGTTACGTCCACCTATATGTGTGGTCTTAATACACTGTACATGTACAGCTGTATCTGTTCTTTGACTCTCCCCCTCTTGAATTAAGACTGAGTCAACAGCTATCCTTAATGTGGGTTGACTGCTTAGTGGCCAACCCACACCAAGGAAAGCTGTTCACCTGGGGTGAGTCATTTTGAAATCTATAATTTCATTGCTGTTGACATTGGTCCAAAACATTGAAGCACATGACATTTGACAACCTGCTTGTTTTTTGACCGGTAGTTTACAGGGGAAAGAGTTAAGGTTACCTCTTCTGCCAGCTGTGCTCAAAACCCAGTTTTATGGAATTGTTGATCTCATGGTTGATAAATTAGCAGAACATTTTGTGCTCAGAAAGGGCAGTCTTTATACCTGATGCATATCCTCTGTAACAGGTGGTCTACAAGCCATACCAGTGAACACAGTGTGCATCTGTCAAATATTACAAGCAGGATCCTCACTCCAATGATTGATGAAATATTATAGATAAATCAAGTGACATGAAACCAGGAGTCTTCATATACACAATGGATGTCCCTGTAAAATGTTAGATGAAAAAACGCAAAGAAACCTGTCCAAATTTCAAGGAATCCAACCTATCTTCTGCCACCAATGTGCTCTCTGGACAGTATCCAAACTGACAGCCCTGGCTAATTTTCCATCAGTGGCATGTGACGCCTACCTGAACTAAGAGGTAACAGTAGCACCTGGTTTGAGAGATAAAAAGTATTGGTTTCTCACCAGAGTTTTAAATACCTGGGGTTTAATATTTAGGAGTCCTGGGGACTCCTTGCATATATTTTGGGGTGTCCCAGAAAATGAGAGTCCCATATATTAGCATACATTGAGAGTATAATACTCTCAGTAATACTCTCAAGGCAAGTAAAACTAATATATGGTATTGGTAAGTATCATCATAACTGAATTGAATGACTTTACCTTCTTTGAAGGATGGCTTGACATTCAAGATTTTGGCCACTTGTCCCAGGACAAGTTGGAGAGACAATTTTAATACTTGTCCCCCTAATAAAGTCACTTCTCCATACTGAATCTGAATTTACTTGTCCCACATTTTTGCAGCATAGGCTCCAACTGCCAATTTATCAATTTGTGAATGCAGACCTATCTATTTGCTTTGTTTCTAATATATATTGTTTCAGTTTTATTTATTTGCTGTTCTTTCACCCTATTTTTCTGAGTACATATCTGTAATATGTGAAAAAAATTCACAATACATGTAACAGTCTAACAGCATGTTGCATGAGATCAGAAACAGAGAAGATTTTTTGGTTAGATTCCATGCAAATTTTAACAGTGTTTATATTTAAAATGTTTGATTTTGAAATCAATTTATGTTATGAAGTCTTGGATTGTTTTTATTCACAGAACTATCAAAGATAATCTGGCACCTGTCTTTCATTAAAATATGTCATTCAACTTTCTTCATACTCTTATGCCCCGGCTACCAAATTCCTCAAAAAAGTATTTTTTCTTTGTTATTATACTCCACTAATTAACGTATTTATTTAACATCTCGCATGAATGTGTGTGGTGCTTGTCAAGACTCACTGATTAGTGTGCCATCTTGTGTCATTTTGAAGAATTACTGAAAATGCCATGTGCTTCAAGCTGTGAATGTGAGTAGATAGATCCACACTGTAGGAGCTTCAGGATTATACACTAGAAAAGATTTAATGAAAATATGTTCAATGCACATAAAAGATGGAGTACTGTATCAGCAAAGTGAAAATTTGAAGCTCTAGTGAAGCTTTTGAAACATCAGTATGTAAAAACCCCTATTATCGCCCATCATGGTTTTTCTGTGTTGAGTTTTGATAATAAAATCACTGCTTATTTTACAAATTGAAATTCCCTTTGCATTGTTTGAGGTTGCAATATATTTTCTCTCTCAGCACAATTGTTTTCAAGATAAATGTATCATTTGAAGTCCGAGAAGTGCCAAATAATTTCGTTGCCCACTGATAAAATACTCGTGTTTTGGTCAATATTTTACCAGTGAGCATAACATTACTTCTGCATCCCCCAGGACACAATGACATGAGTTTTGGGGGTCCCAATGACTGTTTTGTGGGCAAAGGATGCAATATATTGCATCCGGTCAAACCCTGCTTCCTTGCCATATTTGTAAGGGAGGCAGCATAAAGGCTGTGAAGTGAAACCTGGCTGAGGGACCATCTTGCAGATCTATGACTCAACCCTCTCTCAAGATAGGCAGCCCATCATATAATGTGCAGCATGAAATGAACAGAGTACAGTTTTCCTGGTTGTCTGTACAATTGTGCCCCTTAAACCAGCCAAGAAACTGGTAGTCAAATATCGTCTGCTTCAATGTTTTTGACTAAATTCAACAATAACGAAAAAAACTTTGAATGAAAATTGCAGATGAGACTTACTTTGATAACATGACCGAATCAACAGCTTTCCTTAGTATGAGTTGGCCACTTATCACCCAACCCAGACCAAGGAAAGCTGTTAATTATTTTTATTCACGGGGAAAAGGGTAAACAAGGGCAGGACAGAGTCTTCCTAGAGACAGAGTCTCCCAGATATGGGGTTCTGTCAGCACAGGTGGTTCCTATATAAAATGGTTTATCTCTATACAGCAAACTGACATGTCTATTGTGCATTAACTTTACTTTTTTTTTATCAAATGTACACACACATGGAAATTAATACATGTTCATATACTACTCTACAGTCGTTACTTCATACTGGTTCTTTATTTGCCATGTGCACCATACACTCAAGGGTGGTCTAGGTATAGAATCACTGATTGTTTTCCCATACATTCATGTTATAAAATAGCGGGCAATGCCCCAAACCACTTAGCTGCAATTCTTTCTATTGTGTTGTTATTGCAGTGAGACTAAATGTGACAAATTTGACCCCTGTGACCTTGAAACAGATCAAGGTCACTCATATGCTATTTTTTATAACGAAGCATACTCTTGAATTCCATGTCTACTTGCCAACCATGCATACTCTTGCATTTTAATGTTTTTTGTCAACCATGCATTGCTGCACTGCAGTACCATTTGTCAACCATGCACTCTTGCATTCCACTACTATTTGCCAAACATGCATACCCTTGCACTTGAGTACTATTTTCTGGAACACTCCCCCCCCCCCCCATCAGTGACATTTTGATGTACTACAGTGGAACCTGCTTTAAAAGACTACCTCCAATTTAAGACCGCATGTCTTTTTAAGACCACTCTTTCAAGACCCTCTGCTGTATTTACATGTTAAATATACCTTCAATTTAAGACCACCTGCAGTATGAGATCACTTTTTGTTGGCTGTAGGGGTGGTCTTAAATAGCAGATACCACTGTATAAGGGCAATCTACTTGAAATAAATATACATGTATTTGAACTATTTGCTAACCATGTCTACTGTTGCATTCTATTGCTACTTGCCAACCATGCATACCCTTGCATGCCAGTGCTTTTTGCATTCCGTCATGAGTGTGTGTAGAATTTCAAAATTGTACCAATTTCCCCTGAACGTGATGATCGAACTCTTGCAATGCCTTCAACTCAAGTCTAAATATCAAGTGTGGACACACCTGGCAGCTATTTGTATTTGGCTGAGCCCTGTCAGTGCCTGCCACCTACAGCAGATACACACTGCATATGGCTGTCACTCCTTGTGACACTCCCCTCTTCCTTCCTCATGGCATGAATGACATTTCACCTGCAGTGTACTTGTATGTATGTCTATAGGCTATAGAAGCCATTGACACCAACAGCAAAGCCAGTCACAGTTCTCATAACCAACAAATATTCTATAGTCATTAAACAAACAGTATTCGGTGGTGCAACAAACCATATGAAGATTATAATAATTTCAAGGACTTAATAAATATAATTGGAGTCGAATACCATGTGAGAGTATGGGTGGGCATGGGGAATATTGTGACAACCCTTTCTGCTCAGCCTCATAGGATTATCACAATATTCACCTGCCAGCCTATGGTATCATACAGGTGTATATATTCGCTCCAGGTTACCCCTTCAAACCCTCCCATTAGGGACAGGGTTACATGTATATGCAGTGGTACCAGCCATTTATGACCACCTGTACTGCAATCAAAATTATTTTATACTGCAGGTGGTCTTAAAATACAGGGGCCAGGCTTAGAAGACCATTCCAATGAAAGACCACCTGCCTAAACTGTTTCAATCCCAACTGCGACTAAAGTCTACCTACTTAATTAAGACAAGCTGCACTCAATTAGAATAAGGATGCCAGATTTATATTCCTTATGAACAGACCGTTCATTCAATTACCGGCACGCCTGTCCTTCCAGATAATATTATGGTCTGGATCTACAGCTTTCTTTGGCGGCACTGTGGCCATGGCGCACCGAGGAAAGCTGGTGACAGAGTCCAAAACTCAGCAGTGAAAGAGTTAAAGATCACCTTTCCAGAATACGCTACTCGGTACATTTCATCTAATTCATACCTCCTATGAAAGACCACCTGTCTTGACAGACCACTTTGGCCATCCCTCGGGTTGGTCTTTCAAGAGAGGTTTCACTGTTTCAGTAAATTTACAATAAAATTGGCTATTGGCTTAAAAACATATCGTCCCTCATGAGAAGTGATCTTTAGAGTGGGTACCACTGTATACGCACACACATATATATATATTCTACTGAGTAATAGCTACTCTGTGGCTGCAATTTGCTCTTCACATTTCTGATATAACCCCTGAATAATCCTGCATGTATGAGGTTTGTCTCCATGTATTAATATACCCCTCTGGCAGCTAATGCTTGCAAATTTACATCGACTGAAACCACAAGTAATCCGGCACAGACTGTAGACAGATAAATGTCAGCCTACTAGAGACAAATAAATACAATTTTGTGCTGAATAGCATTTTCTATTGATCCAAGTCTTTGTGTGAAACATACACACTATGTGCAAGTAGTTCCACAAGGGGTGACTGAGGGGTTTTTTACGGAAACATTAAGTGCTGTTGTGAGTGTCCCAATGATGGCCATCAAGTCCACTTGTTTTCTACAACATACAACAACCGGAAGAGGAACATGTGAAGGTCAGGACGGAGAATATTCTGTTAAACGTACTATACTATAATACTAATACACTTTTGACACACATGGGTGGTATGGAATTTTAATGAAACATAATACATGTATAATTGTGTGATGAATAACTCTGGGGTAAGAAGGGGGATTTTTCTGAGATGTACTACGTGCAGAACTGGAAGTTGTACAGATTTAGGCCACAAAGGGAAATATACAAACATACTGATCATGCCAACAGTACAAGGGGCATACACTGCAGGGAAGTTAACTGAAAAACACACTTCTACAGATTGGACTAAGATGAAATCAACCAAGGATATATGGTATATACCAGTGAAACCATCTTGCTCCTTCCAACTCTACTGTGACAACCATAAATGATTTTCTGGGAACAACATACTCAATGCAAGTTGTTTTTGTGAGGGTCGCCCAAGGAAACTATTGGTAATTATTTTTACATGACCTCCACCTACTACATTCATCAACCTTTTTAATTTTCAACAACTCCATCCATTCACTTATTTGGATATAACTGTCTGGCCAGCTCAAAGAGAGAACAGGTCTCTCCCTTTTAAGACACTTCAAAGAAAGACCGCCCCTGACTTTGCTTAATAATTTTTGTGTAACTTTGCCCATGATGAACTGACACCTGTTTTGACCGACCACAAGTTGATGATCGCTGACGCTCCCTGCCTTCTGTGAAGACAGGTTTTAGTGTACTTATACAGTACTTTCACAGCCTTAATGGTTGATAACATCAATAAGAACCTGCAGCACCCTTCCCCTGGTATCTACAACATGTGTCATTTTTTCTTAGATTTTAAACATGTTTTAATCCAACTATGCTACTTTTCAACAATGAGTCATACCCTTAATTCTGACACAAGTGCACCCTCAATAATATGGTCAAAAGCACTGTATTCAGCAAATCTCCACCCACTCTTTCATGCAGTGCAAAGGATATGACCAATTTTCTAAGTGCCCAACCCATGCCATAGAAAACTGTTGCCATGCGTCATGTTATCTTGATAGGTCTTACCTTCAATTTTCATTCAAATTGTAAGGATCGCTCTGACCACGAACCAGATGTTAATGTATCTTGTATTTGGGTCAAGAAATATGAAACTGTTTAAAAATATTTTAAAACAAATTATTAAACGGCCAAGACAATTTTTTTTTTGGGCAAAATATGCCTGTGCTTCCAATTTTGGCTACAGATTTTTGAAGTCAAGATCTGCCCCTGAAATTGTTTTTCATTCCTGTTGAACTTAATCACTGATATTGAAGCAGATGATATTTGACCAGCAGCCAGTTTTGGCTCCCTTGAGGGGCAAAGGGTCAACAGGCAAAAGTTGATGCTGAAACATCAGCATCAGGTGCCTCAAGATTAAAATTGTCTGGCAAATGCTTACATCCCCAATGTGAAGGTGGATTCTGAGTTAGCAAGTCATGTTGCAGCTACTGAAGAGGCAGCTTGGGCATGACTTCCCAGGCACTGCATTGACCAATGACCCAACCTTTTTAACCACTTTCATGTTCAGCGAGAAACCACTTGGGAGTGGGACAGTAGCTCTGCTCAACATGCCAGAAAGACAGCAAACACAACAACAAATACAAGAGGACTGTGACAGTCCTGTCCTCAGCTGACCTTGACATTTGACCCATAAAAAGTCCAACTCTATAGTTTTGGGGTGAGGATTTTCGAGAGTAAGTAAAACTTGAAAGTTTCCATGGCATTCCCTGTTGACTTACAAATGGTAATCAACAGGAATGCATGCATCAACAAACAAGTACATGTACCCACATTGAAAAGTTCGTCAAAAAACAGGGATCAAGACCGTCACCACCTAGTGAGCAAATTTGATAAGTCCTCCCTCAAGCTACATTGCCACTAAGTTCTAATACAATTTCAGTGACAGTTTTAGAGAAATCCAAAACTGGAAAAAACCCCAAAAGTTTGTTAAACAAGAGGCCCATGGGGCTGTGCTGGCACCATGGCAATATTGCACCTACATCTTCATTTCAAAGTTCAGAGTCCTCAAGTGGTACTAATGGTATATCTGGGCACATATAAAGCTTATGTGATTTAAATGTCCGACTTATCCACCAGATGCCCATTGATTTACATAGTAATCAACAGGAAAGGCGCATTTACCGGCAAGTACCCCTTAGTAAAATCTAATCAGTTAATCTTGGCACACTAGATAAGCATACTGCCAAATTTGAGTAAAATACATTGGAGCATTCCGGGGATATTGCGGTAACAAGCCCCAACGAGCATGTAATTAGGCTGTCATTTGCTGAAATTAGGTCATGGTGACACCAAAATCTAATCAGTTCATCTTGTCAGGTAAGGAAAGAACATTGCCACATTTGAGCAAAATACATGTTGGCATTCTGTAGATATCGCAGTAACGAGAATGAGCACATCCGGATGGACGGATGGATAACCCGAACACAGAAAGGGTCCCTATGGGTGGACACTTAAAAAATTCAAATATCACTGAAGCATAACCATTTGAACAAACTTGGTAGAGACCCACCCAGGAACATCCCCACCATGTTTGACGTGGATCTGGCTAATGGTTTTGGAGAAGTCGAAAATGTGAATTGTGGATGGACAGATGATGGGCCATGCTATAAGCTCAACTGACAGACAAGTCAGATGAGCTAAAACAGTGGTCAAACTGGACTTGTTTCTGCCCTCTGTAGGCCTGGCTTACTGCCGGTAAATACCCCGTGTTTGGTATCATTGAAAAGTTAGGAACTTCATCTACATCAGTAAAAAAGATTTTTCATTGAGTAAAATGTGACTGCAATGCAGCTAATTTATGCAAACATTGCTGTCTCAAAGGTTACAAATATTATTCAGATGATTGTTTCCATTGGCTGATGGTGATATAGTCAGATCATCATATGACCCATTTGAATAATTAATGCTCAAGATTAGTCCCATGGACCAACAGGAACATGGAGACCCTCAGATCATCACTTTCTCCCTGAACTTCAGCCCTGGTGTCAACAAATGTTGTTGGTAAAGGCAAGGAATCCAGGCAGAATGAAAGCGGCAAATCTGGCTCTTTTGATGCTGTTAAAGTGTAAAAACTTTGATATTGTCGCAGGATTAGGACTCCAAATCTGATAGTTCTTCTGAAGCTTTCTGTTACAACTGTCAGACATAGAGAAGGATATGCACTGTACATTTGGTACCAATGAAAGCAACGTTTTGTGTCTCAGCTCTGTTTGCACATCCACTGGAAGTGTTGTTTTCCCCAAACATATTAGTTTTGCCGTCAATAAAACTAACTGCAAATCAGAAATAATTTGTTTGACGTTACATAACTTTGTTTCCTTTGGGTGAATAATACTCCGTCTGGCATATTTGCTGAGCTAGCCCATAATAGTTTTTCAATGGTACACGATGTTTGTTGTGGTAGATCTAATGTTTCAACTTACATCACCAGGAAAAAAATGGGACTAGTAAATCATGGCTGCATGCATCCTAGACTACATGCCCAGCTATTAATATTTTTTTGCTCGCAGTGAAATTGTGCACCCGCCGCTGTTTACTAGCAAAGGGCGTCACACTATTTGAGCTCAACTTGTTGCACTACAGGCACAGCACAGTTTTTGAAGCAGATGATAGTGCGCTAAAATTTGTCCCCAATTTGTGTTTCCTGTCATGCAATCACAGGCCATTTATTAATGAACAGTACTGAACATTCCCACCAAGTTTCAAATGAATCTGGTTAATGCTTATGGAAAAGAACTAAATGTGAATTTCCATTGCAATCCCCATTGACCTGCATGGTAATTAATAGGAATGCATTCAGTAATGAACAAAGTACATGTATCCAAACTAAAAAATTTGTCAAAAATCAGGGATCC
Source organism: Hermodice carunculata (assembly GCA_964020975.1). Lineage (NCBI taxonomy): Eukaryota > Metazoa > Annelida > Polychaeta > Eunicida > Amphinomidae > Hermodice > Hermodice carunculata. Next base: position 13,515,077 of record OZ026617.1, read on the forward strand.
ACAGTTTCACAACTTTGTGACCATTTTTCTTTACCTCTCCCACAAGGTACATATGCACCAAGTTTCACAACAATTATGGTCATAGTTCTGGACCAAAAGTCAAAATTAGCCTCAACCTTTTGAACAAATTAAGATCTTGGGATTCCCAGAAGTTTCACTATGCAATTTCAAAGCAATTGGCAGATAAGTTTGGGAGAAGATTTTAAAATATTTTGCCAAAAAATGCATGAAGAAAATCCAAAAATTACTGGGCCGTGACCATTTGAACAAACTTGGCAGAGACCCAGTAGTACATCCCCAACAAGTTTCAAGTGAATCTGGCTGACGGTTTTGGAGAAGTTGAATATATTAATTGTGGACAGACAGACAACGAACGCAATATAAGCTCAGCTGACAAGTCAGCTGAGGTAAAAAATCCCTGCCAGACTCCTACCTTTCTAAATGGGGCTGTGTCCAATTGAGGACCATTATGATACATTCCATTCATAGGAATTCACAACATAACAAGCCAGCAGACAGAATTCAATACATGTATTCTGCATCCGTGGTATTTATAGTCTCAACATTTACAACCAAATGGCAAAAAGATACTAAAACATAAATGTAACTTGCGAGTATTGAATGCTCCGCACAGTGGTGCATTGTGGTCATTTTGTGTATTGGAAATGAGATACTTTATTGGCAACACTGTAGCAAAACACTGCACTTGAGTTCATTTTAAAAATGGACTGGAAACAGAATACTTCACATCCAACATAGAATAATTAAAAAAAAGAGACACAAGTCCATTTGAATTGTGCCATGCATCATGGTGTCTGTATTTTCACTCATAAAAAATAAAAGTTTGACATTTTGTTTTCACTCAGGTGCTTCTGACATTGTATCAAAAACTATTTAAATTCTAATTTTCTACTAGACATTTAAACACCCCCCCCCCTCCAAATATGGATTTATAATCTTTATGTACTTTACACACAGCAAAATCTTATGAAGAAGTTTGTTTAGGTAATTTTTGGCTACATTCCACAGTGTCAAACACTAATTGAAGCGATTAAGCAAAGACCAAATGAGTCTTTCTAATCCAATCTCAAAGCCAAGGTCACCCCCAACCACCAACATTTCTGCAGAGTGTTATCCCAGCCAGAAAGGCCACAGAAAATGTGAAGCCTACTACAGTGAAACCTCATTATAATGACATTCACACCTCCGACATATTCATTAAAATGACACAAGTTTGGAATGGCAAAAGTTTATTTTCTTTGTTGTTAGATTCATTTATCTGACACATTCAGTTGACATTTCTAATGGTGTCATTTTAACCAGTTTTCACTGTACCAACATGACTGAAATTGTGTACCTGATCCTGCAAAGCCACACACAATGCATATTGTTGAAAGCATGATACAGTGGCCTGGACTGGCGCTAGAAAATTTATCGTTTTAGCCAGTCTGGCTAACTTAGCTTAAAACTTATTAGCCACACTTAGCCAAATTAAATTTTGGAGGTACTACTTGGGGCTACCTCTAACGATTTTATTGCATGAGCCATTTTTTGCTAAAAAATCAAAATTATTTTATTTGCCAAAAAGAACCAGATTTAGGTACCTGTATAATGATCATTTTCTAATAAATTGTGAACTTGTAGCCACATTTTACTTGTACAATCTTAATTTATATGTGCAACATCCTTTAGCCAGTTTGACTAACTGATGACAAAAACTATTAGCCAGTTCACACCTTTTCAGCCAGTGGCCTACTGGCTAATGCATAGCACTAGCCCAGAGTGGCTACTGGTGCGAGGGCCAATACTGTCAAGGCCCTGACAGTTCTGATTAAAAAACGCCACATAATCTGCTGATCCCTCACTGCTTGCCACCCTCATAGGCCAGGAGGAGACTCTGTTGTCCTCAGAAATGGGAAACATGGACTGTGACAATTCTCTGCTCAACAGACCTTGTACGCAGAAAACTTGACCTGATCAAGGACCCTGTTACATAAGTGCTAGCTTTCAATCTGATCATGTGGATATGAAATTCTCAATAATGTCTGTGTGACATTGGGAATCATGCCAATGTCATGGAGCCATTATTGTGAATGATGTCAAGGTCAACCTACGCCTTGCAGAGGAGTACAATTTTGTGAAATATACAAGAACCAGCAATAAAATGTTTCAAGCTATGTGGAATTGAAATACATAATGATTGCTCTGTGACCTTGGGAATCAGGTCACGGTTAACCTTTGTTGAACTTGTGTTAGGTCTTATACAGGAGTCCAAGCTAAGCTTGTGTAATATGAAAGTGGTAGCTTCATAACTTTATAACTTATCAAGGAAAAATGAAAAACACAATAATCACCCTGTGGCCTTGGAAATCAGGTCAAGATCATACATCTTGGTCAGATTTCATACAGGTCCAGCAAAACTATGTCTCACCAAAATTTCTATAGCACTGGATTGATAGTGAAAATGGAAATGTATATGTTTACAGATTTACATTGCTTTAGTATTGACCCTATCATCCACAGGATTGCGAAACAGGCCAACCCTATATTATTAATCACTCTCCATGGCACAGATGTTGGTGTATACTTTCCTACCTAACTGTTTGGCGGAAGACACCGAAAGACTCGGAGAAAACCACCGTGCACAGTCAGAGTGATAGGAACTCTTTCCACTTGCTTGCCCGCCCATGAATTTAACCTGGGCTGCACAGGTGAAAGACAGGTGTGTTGCAGGTCCATTAACCATGCACCCAACCTACATTTCTTTCAATTTGACTTTCAAGGTTAGTCAGGGTTGAAAGTAACAACACCAGCATAAACCCTAATGGCACATTGCCATACACATTCAATAGTAACCAGGCATCTAGGAAGCCCCATTACCTGGATCATGACACAATGGCACTTTTGTTCACTGGTACAGTGGCCACCATCAAAGTCATGAAACTTCAAGAATTGAAATAGTCCTATCAAATGAACAAACTTGATTAAACTAAGCATAAAACCTACATTGAAACTTGTTTTGAAGAACTCTGTGATTTTGAATTTGAGATGATGAAAATATTTATAATCTACAAGAACAACAGCAATAAAGCCACTTGGTACACAAATTACGGTCAATGAGTATCAAAAAGTGTTCTCTTGCAATTTGGACGCAATTACCCGAGTGGCTTTGGAGCAGAAGACTTTTTAAGATTTTTGGGCCCAAAAAATGAACAAAACAAGGGAACTGTGACAGTCCTGTGTTCACCTGACATGTACATATACCCGTGCGATTTTTTAGCATTTGCCCCAAAAAGAAAAAAAGAAATTCATAAAAATCCAAAAATTAATGGAGCATGACCATTTGAACAAATCTAATACAGACCCATGCAAAGTACATTGCAACAAAGTTTGAAGTCGATCTGGTTGAAGGTTTAGGAGAAGAAGTCGAAAATGTGAATTTGCATTAGAATGCCAATTGACTCACATAGTAATCAATACGAGTAATCAATAGGAAAAGTGCATTTGCCAATAAGTACCAGAATTGAAAAAAAAAAAAACTTTAAAAATCAGGAATCCACAGCATTGCTACCTAGGGAACAACTTTGTTTGACCCTTCCACAATGACCATATCCAGGGCCAGAATTTCGCAAAATTTTGCGAGACTCTATTTGGATTTTTGTCAATTGCTTTTCTTTTTAAAGAAAGACAAGTTTAGGAGAATCTTTACGAGAATGGATTCGTGGATTCTTGCCGAAATTCTGGCCCTGCATATCCACCAAGTTTCAGCTTAATCTTAGTGAAGATTCTGGACAAGTCAAAAATAGCAAAAACACACACAAAAATCATTAAAATGTAGAATAAATTGCTGCACCACCTGGTGAACAAATTAAGAACTAATAGTCTCTAACAGTGTATGTATGATATCAAAGCATTTGGGTGAGCAGTTTCGTCAGAGATTTTTTAAAATTTGCCCCCAAAAAGAAAACCCAATGCAAGAGGACTGTGACAGCTGACATGTACACACACCCTTGTGATTTTATAAGATTTTCCCCGCGAAATAAAAAAAAAAAGAAATTCATAAAAAATTCATAAGTCAATGGAGCATGTCCATTTGAACATATCTGCTTGAGACCCACTGAAACGTACATTGCCACCAAGTTTTAAGTCAATCTGACATAGGGTTTTGGAGAAGAAGTCAAAACTGAATTAGCATTAGACTGCCCACTGACTTACATAGTAATTAATAGGAAAGGTGCACTTACCGGTAACTACCCGAATTGAAAAAATAGTGAAAAATCAGGAATCCACAGCATTGGCTTCTAGTGAACTATTTTGTTTGACCTTTCCACAAAGAACATATCCAACAAATTTCAGCTTTATCTGAGTGATGGTTCTGGAGGAGAAGTCGAAAATAGCAAAAACACATAAAAATCACAAAAAAAAAAAAACAGAAAAAAAATTGTAGTTCCACCTGGTGAACAAATTAAGAACTAGGAATCCCTAGGAGTGTCCTTGTGTGATATCAAAGCAATTGGGTAAGTGTTTTCGGAGAAGGTTTTTGAAACTTTGCCCCCAAAAGAACAAAAAAAAAAAAAATCATAAAAAATCCAAAAATCATTAGAGCATGACCATTTCAACAAACTTGATGGAGACTCAACCAGGTACATTGCCAGCAAGTTTGAAGTGAATCTGGCAAACGATTTTGGAGAAAAAGTTGATTGGTGACCATGGATGAAGGACCATAAGATAAGCTCAGCTACTGACAAGGCAGCTGAGCTTAAAACCCACAAAAATTCAAACTGCACAGGACCATGACCTGAAGCAACCTGGCAGAAACCCAGCAAAGGCATATCCCTGTCATGTTTGAAGATAATTCAACTCACAGTTTTGGAGAAGTCAAAAATTGTGAAATTGTTGATGGACACAGGGAAGGACGACGGATGTCAGATGACACTGGACAGATGACCACGAGATAAGCTCAGCTGACCAACAAATCAGCTGAACTAAAAAGCAGGCAACCACATCAGGGAAAAGGTGCCAGTGGCAGAAAAGACAGGGACCTGCGTTTTGTGAATGGGGTCAGGTCTTGAGAGATCTAATCTCCAACAGGACCCTGGGGTGGAGCCAACAAATAACCTCTGACACAAGCAAGATAACAGCTACTGATCTACTGAAGGCCTTACAATAACAAGATGGGCAATCAGGCAGACAGACCCCCTGCCACATCCAATTATCAATCCACAGAGGTCAAGAATCCAGAGTTCCACATCACATTCTTGCTCTCAAACAGGCAACAATGGTCTCAATTTGAGCCTTGGTCAGAAAAGAGCAATCTTCACTCTGCTGGCAATGTTTTTTTTTCTATTTTTTATGTAGTGCTGGTAAACTTGCCCCAGGTGCAAGACAAGCACTACAAAAGCACTAGATCACAAGATAAGCTAAATGCATACACTATATCTGTACACCACAGTTTTACAAGTTCAGTTATTGAGACTTTACCAGCATTGGAATTCATTGATTCAGATTTGCTTGTTTTGAACTTCTTGTTCAATTCTAAATGGGCACACTTAATTATCACCTTGGTTAGCCCTCACCTGTTTTGGTGAAGCCTAATGAACACCTGAAACAATGTCAACCATGCAAATTAACTGTATGGTTGTCTTCACTTTTTTTTCAATGACTCAATAATCAAGCTCACCTTTCATACAGTGACTTGGATCCATATTGGTCACACCCCTATTCTGACCTGGACCTCACAACTAGTTCACAGCCACTCTGTTCTACACCAGAACACTCACACTTGCACAGCCACTCTGTTCTATGCCAGAACACTCACACTTTCACAGCCACTGGGTTCTAATCTAGAGCACTCACTCTCACGGCCACTGTTCTACTTCAGAGCGCTCACACTTGCACAACCACTCTGTTCTATTCCAGAACGCTCACACTTGCACAACCACTTTGTTCTATCCCAGAGCACTCACACTTACACAGCCACTGTTCTATTCCAGAGCACTCACACTTGCACAACAACTGTTCTACTCCAGAGCACTCACACATGCACAACCACTGTTCTATCCCAGAGCACTCACACTTGCACAACCAGTTCTACTCCAGAGCACTCACACTTGCACAACCACTCTGTTCTACTCTGAGGCACTCACACTTGCACAACCACTGTTCCACTCCAGAACACTCACACTTGCACAACCCTCCATAAACAGGTCTGATTTAAAAAAAAAATCAGTTTCTTAAAATTCTATTTCAAATATTCAGTTTTCTTTACTCTTTTAGTTTCAACAAAAAGCATTTTGTTTGAAAGTTTTCTTTCACTGCAGTGGAAAAGCTAATTGCAGTTTCACCACTGCCCATCTAAGCAATCCTCACATATACATGATACAGATGGCTTCCCATTCAGATCTGGTGCACAGCCACTATGGTCCCTTGTGAATTTTGGCCAGGTCTGAGGTGGATTAAGTATGGTTAATTACCAAGGAATGCATCATTCATAGAAAACAATGATGCCAAGGCCACTAGGCTGAGGCTCATTATTTTCTATGAATGATGTGGTTCTGTGGTGATTAACCAACTAAAGATCCATTGTTTTCATTAATTCATGAAACACTGCTATGGCTTCAAAATGAAAACTTTCACCTGATAAAAAATCCAGTGCAACTCATCATTCATGGAAAATAATGATGAGTTCAATTAAAACAATACAGTGATGTCACCAATGAATTTTTAAGCAATCTACTGACAACAGGGAGAACTGACCTTGGAAACAACACAGAAGACGGTTGTATTTTGCAGGCCCATTCAACATTAGCATGTAATTTCAAAATGAAAATTCCCTGATTGATTTTGACGGAGGTCACATGTATGCATTACATGTACAACTCCTTGCACTTGCCTGTTCTGAGGCAAGAGGGCAACAATACACATGACAATGATACAATACACAATGTATGTGTTACACGATACATAGATACATTGCACTCCTGGTACACACTGTTTACATGAAATGTTGTAGTCAAATGGTCACCTGATACAAGGTCTCTTATTGGTCAGCATGATAGAGAACTCTTTTGTGTCAGGAGTATGCCAGATATTCCCGCAGACTAACAGTAACACCTACATGTAAATCTATATTCATTTTCCCTGCACCAGATTTTGTTGTTATACATACCATTAACACACTGGCCACAGAATTGATCCACTGCAGTGCCTGACAGAAACTGTAACCAGTGCCCGATGTACATCATGTCCTCGGAATCATTTTTTGACAGGATACACAGTAATATACTGTATCACCTTGGAATTAGGTCTGCAATCAATTTTCATGTAATTTCTAACACGAGCAGGGGTTAATACAGATCTTTCCGCCAGTCTTGACAAACATTCAGTGAAAATCAACCAGTTTTAGAATTTCTTCAAAGTTAACCCTCTGCCCATCACCAAACCAGCCAAAACAGGTTAGGGGTTTAGCAACCAACCCGGCCCAAGGACAGCTGTTGACTAAGCCTTAATTCTACTGTGAAAAGGTTAAACCATATCACTAAAGCTCATGACATATGACATCTGGATACCTCCCCCCTCCCTCCCCACACCTGTGTATTTGTTAAAGAACAGAATAAATCAAATACTCACGATATATGTATATATATATATATATATATATATATATATATATATATATATATATATATATATATACCAACAAGCTTCCACACTAAAATCAGTTTGTGGCAGCCTCTAACAAAAGTCACAGAGAAGCAAACAAAAAACTAGAAACAAGAGGCCCATGGGTCTATTGCTCTGCTGGCACCATGGCTATATTGCATCTCTTCATTTCAAAGTTGCGAGTCTTCAAGTGGGTTCTGAACATATAAAGCTTATGTAAATTTACTGCATATGTTCACCAGACAGCACTTCGCCACATGTAATCATAGCTTATTTGTGCAATTACTGTGACGGATATTGTTGCATATGCCAAGACAACAATAAGTGAGTCCTTAACTTTATGTCCTCAGTGACCTTGGGATAGAGCATATCAAGGTCACTCAGATTATATGATATAAGAGGCACATGGGCATGGTGCTGTGCTAACATTGCCATTGATGTCCACACTACACCCTGTCATTACAAAGTCACCTCTTTGAACTTTACAGGCATGATGATCTCTAAAAAAATACATCAAGATTACTGATATTACATAACATGCTACCTTTGAACATGGTCTATATATCAAATAAATTTGGCAAGTTTAATCCAATTACTTTGCCAGATATGGAATTTTATATCTTTAAACACATTTTGGATCATAATTTGTCAAATCATAGGTGGTGCCACTGGTATCAAAACCAACTTAGACTTTGACCTCCCCCACAATCCCACCAAATTTGATGAGGATCTGCCAAAAATTAAAGATGTTAGAGTGTTTACAAGATTTTCACATTTTGACCCTTAAATTGCATAATATTGTAAGTGGTGCTACCAATATTGAACTAACTTGAAAACTGTGGTCAGTATTGCAGTCACAATATTTTCACATTTAGACCTGTATACTACATAATACTACAGGTGGCACCACCCGCATTAATGTCGACTAAGGTTTTTATACACTTTACAACTCCTCAACATAACATGGGACAACTCAAAAGTTGTGGGGTGCAGAGCACACAGAAGATGAACCCTGCATTTGAACTTGCCATTTGACCTTGACCTTCCAATTCAAATTAAAAAATTGTTATATTCAGAATATGGGCCCCACATCTAACTTTCCATATATGGTCTGCTTGTTCAAATCGGGTAGTAATTTTTCAAGTAACTGAACAAAAACAATAAACTTAGACAAGCACCAAACACCATAATTACTGCGTCATGGTGACCCAAAAAATAGGACACCAAGTTCAGTTTTGTGTTATGTAATCAAGAGCAATTTTAATCTTGAGGCTTAATGTATCCTACAGGGTTGGCAAATCTAATCTAATTACTTTTCTGAATATGGAATCTTACATCTAAAAACACATTTTCGCTTATAATTCCCACCAAATTATAGGTGGTGCCACTACCATTATTATTAATTTAGACTTTAACCTCCCCCACAATCTGACTAAATTTGGTGAAGATGTGCCAAATATTAGGGATGCTAGAGTGTTTACAAGATTTTCACATTTTGATCCCTATATTACATATTTTAGGTGGTGCCACCAATATCATAGGAACCTAGTTTTTCATACACCTTATAAGTCCTGAAAGTTATATTGAGTAACTTGAAAACTGTGGACAGTACAGTGCTAACGAACACGAGCTTATAGACGACAGGACAGACATGAGCGGCAGCTCTGCGACCTTTGGTCAGCTCTGCAACCTTTGTTCAGCAGAGCTAAAAAAGAGTTGCTTCAAAGCAAATATGTCTGTATGTCTACAATGGAAAGTTGTTGCCTAGTACATTCAAATTGAAATTTGAAAAGATACATGAGAAAAAACACGAATTTTAAGAAAAATTTGTAGCAAAATATGGCTCTTGGAATAAAAAAAAAAAAAAAAAAAATCTGCAGGTAAAAAGGAAATGCCAGACACACAGAAAGAATTCTTGATAAAACAGAATGTTCACTGTCAGCAACAAGATTTTGTAACGTAGAGAGAACCTCCAGCTAATTCTAGTACACTTTTTATTGCAACTTTGATTTACTTATGGATCATTGTTGGCACTATAGTATGGACTGATGACAAAATGGTAACCATATGGTAGCATAAAAGTGAGTGTTATGTCTGACATGACTGTAAACAACAAACCCTAGTTATGTACATACACATGTAATTTACTACTGATCAACAGATCATGGTCTGTTGTATGCCTGGTCTATCACATTAACAAGTCTGTTATTGTTACTGCTAATTGGCATTATTTCAGGTTCACTGATAGGGTCACCCACTGTTCAGAGATTCTAGCTTTAGTGGCATATGAGAGCTTAGCTCTGGACAAAATATTATTGAGAATGGACAAACTTGGGATGTGAAGTCAGAATGGCACATCTATATATAATACATGTAGTTTTGAAGATAGATAGATATTCAACATTTAAATGCTTGTGGTCCAATGGAAGTGCTTACAGCACAAACCTGTCCAAGTTTGAATAGCACCTCTACCTTTAATACTTTTGAAGATATTCAACAATTAATCTTTTCATGTGCCCCTAATTTGCATAAATTAAAATTCTACAACTTTTGATTGTGGTTCATTGGATGCACCTACAGCACAAACCTGTGAATTTAAGTTCGATTGGTACCTCTACGTTGAATAGTTTTAAAAATGATAAATGTTTAAAATTTCCAATTTGTATAAATTACAATGTTATAACTTTGGTTCATGGTTCATTAGATGTGGGTATGCCACAAACCTACAAAATTGAAGTCGGCCTGGCACCTCTTTGTCTTATAAACTATTCAAGATTTAAATTTTGTTTGTTCACCTAATTTGCATAAATTAAAAGCCTACAGCTTTGGTTCACGACTTACTGGATGCCGCTATGTGACAAACCTCAAAATCAAAGTTGGAATGGCACCTACAGGTATATCTATTGTAGTTCAATTTGTAAATTTTTCAATGCTCCTAATTGGCATAATTTAAAAAAATCTTCACCTTTTTTGACTGTCCATCACATTGGCAGGTGTCACAAACCCAAGTTTACCACTTGGAATTTCATGTCTATTTGTAATAGTTTTGAAGATATTGGCCAGCACACAGACAGACTATTGATGGCAAAGCACCAGCTGCTACTACATTGCAATTATTAGATACATCGTATGTACACTTCCCTGTTTAAGTTCAATGAGATGCAAATATGTGTGTTCACAATTCTTCAATATTTTGCTGTTTTTTTAAAGAATGAACAACACTGCATGGTTTTCCTGTTATCTGATTTATTTGACTTACTGATGTTGGAAGTGTGTAGGCATGTCATGCCTATAATATGGGTATCCCAGCATATAGGAAAGATGTCATTTTCCAAAACATATCCTACAACTGGCACCAAATCCATTCTCGTAACCAGCAGAACTGACAACTACAGTGGATACTCTCTAACAAGAGACCAGCTGTCTGATTTGCCCATTATTCTAATCCATTCAGGGTCACAGTCCCCGAGAACTGATGTACTTGTCATTAATTATGATAATTCTCTTTGTTGTTCCTGGTGCTGCACCTGCAAGCACGTGTGTTCAATTTCTCTACATTTGTATGATGAAGCATGATATAAGATGAAACTGTATAAAGTGGAATTCCTTCAACAAATGGATTTCTACGGTATATCATACTCCTCCCAATAAGAGTCCCTGATTCAGTGAGGGCCACCAAACTCCTTGGAGTCTGAATCATCAAAAATCAGACAAATTTTATAATCTACTAATAGACAAAAACCTCTTTCACTGATTATGGTTCTGTTTGTCAATAGGGTGTTGAAAGCAAGGCTCAAGCAATTTGTACATGATGATCCCCAGAACAGTTATCAGATTGGTGCTTTCCCAGAGTCAACAACGGCAGCCTTTTTTTCTTTTTGTTTGACATGTGCTTTAACCCTTGACCCTTTTGTTGCCTTGTTGTAGAAGCAACTGATGTTCTGTTCGTGATGTAACAACACTGTTCTGTGTGCAGGTGCCTACCCATTCTAGTATCTATTGAAAACTGGTCAAACTTGTTAGCTGATGAGGCCACGGCCACAGCTCATCACCTTCCATCACTTCTTAATCTTTATCCACATTTTCACAAAAATTGATATGCAGAAATTTCAAAAACACTACCAGAAAGCCTGAGAAGATGTCTTTCTCAAAATGTAACAGTTGGAACAACACTGAGATTCCATTGGCCAGAGTGAAAATTTGATGGTCCCTTTTGGCTTGTGACCTTGAAAAATGGTTAAGGTTACCAAATTTCAAATTCAGGATAGCTTCTAATGAGATGCTTCTAAAGTACAAGTTTCATAACAGCAGCTCAGTTTGATCAAAAGTTACTGCATCTGCAAGTGTAGGAATATAACACCCATGATGATCTTGAAAATAGGTCAATGTCACTGACTTTCAAAACCAGCAAAGCTTCCAACAAGATGCTAAAACACTATAAGTTTCATGAGAGCACATGTAGATCAATTTGTTCAAAAGTTGTGTCATGTAGGTATAAAATGTGACCCCTGGTGACCTTGAAAATGTGTCAAGGCTACTGAATGTGAAACTTAGCCAAGCTTCCAATGAGATGCTTCCACAGTGTAAGTTTCATGGTAGTTACTCAATTTATTCAAATGTTAGAGACCTTGACCTGCCTTCTGAAGGTCACTGTGGGAATACATGTACATTCCAGGAAATGATTTTCTTTTTTGTGGTAGTCATCACATCTCAACTTGTGGACATTTATATGCCACTATAGCAGCACTGTAGAGACAAAATTCTATGATGTGTGCAGTCATGGTGGTGCCACTGGTAGTATTAAATTGGAACTAACAGTACAGGTATCAAAAACATTATTTGGTGATTAATTGAGATAAAGCTACAAAATTTACATCAACTATGTGTTAGGCCGATGGTCAAAGGATGTAAAATTGGCAAAATGGTTCAGTCCCACATTTTTCTTTTATCAGAAGCAAATTATGTTTTGCCACAAAAGTTCACATACCTGTCCCTCCTTTGGTACACCAACCTATTAAGAGACCACCAGCCTTTCAAGACCACATTTGCTTGGTCTCTAGTGATATCTTTTCCATGTTATTTAACCTCCATTGAAGGACCTAATGCCGTGTCTGACCATTGTTTTAGGTCTGCCCTATACACAAAGGTACTTCTTAGCTCTTATACCTTGCCGGAATTCTGGCCTGCATCACTCAAAACCTGAAATTCCATAATAGTGAACTCCACCACACATGCTGCATTAAAACCTTGAAACAAGGACATTACAGTGATCCCCCGCTCACAAGTCCCCTTTAACCAGAGGCCACATCTCTTAACAGACCACCCTTCCAGTTCACAAAGTCGGACGTTTCCATTACATTGTACAGTGCTACCTGCTATTTAAAACCATCCCTAAATCCAGACAAAAGTGGTCACATATAGCAGGTGATCTTTCATAACAGGTTAATTAACTAGTAACAAAATAAATGGCCAGTGCCTTCAACATGTGGTCTTTCATGATAGGTGGTCTTTAGAGCAGGTGCCAATGTATAGTGTCCCTCTTTACAGAGACCACCCTTCTTAAAAAGCCATTTTTGGACTGCACTTAGGGTGGCCTTATAAGTGGGGGACAACTGTAAAGGTCACTCATGTAAATGCTGTTGTATGAACTAAAAATCCATGGTTTTCTTATCAATGTACACTGTACATTGAGTGCATGTTTGTGATGGGCCAAAAGTCTAGTGCAAAACTATTACACTAAAACCTCCTCATACCGAACACCCTTGGGACCAAAAAAGTGTTCGGTATAGTGAGGTGTTCAGTACAGGGATGTTTGTTTACATTGGAAGTATATATTTGGGACTGAGAAATGGTGTTCAGTATAGAGAGGTGTTTGGTATATGGAGGTGCTCGGTTAGAGAGGTTTTACTGTACTCAGGCTTGAAACAATTTCACACACATAAAATCAATTTTACACAACCTACTTCTAACTTATTATTGCTGGATAATTCTTCACCCATTACACTGTCACACCACTATGTTTAATTTGATGGCAGATAAGCTTCTCAACGTGTTCCAAGATGCTGGGAAAAAATCTTGTGCAGGAGGCAGTGTTTGTAGCTATGATTCAACAGACCATTACAAATGAGTTCCCCTGCTGTTTTGGCCAGGCTTTCAAGAACAATACACAAGCGTTGTAAAACAGACATAGATACTAATGTGATACAGAAGCCAACAAGTGGGGCTATTCATGATGTCTGTGAGTGAATGACTGAGACCAATTCACACTGGAAGACATCGTCCAGCAACAACCCTAAGTACTCCATAACACTGGCCAGTCAACACTGACGGTCTCTGTGCTTTCAGACAACAGTAAAAACTGCTGGGAGCCTTTGCTGGTGAGTACCTGATGGAGTGAACAGCTCTCCTTCACACGGGTTGGTAAATACTGTACTAAAAATATCTGAATAATTGAGTGCATAAATTAGGAACTTTTTTTCAAATTCTATCAAAAGCTTTTAAGACCACATGCTGGGGCTAACCCACAGAACCAGATATGCTACCTACATGTGCTCTTTGTTGACAAATTGTCACTTTTATGGTTGCTAAGGAACAAAAAACCGTTACAAGTCTTGCATATTCACTTGAAGCAACTCACAAAATTTATCCTTAATTTTCATGGAATAAGTAATATTTTTGCTGTAATGAAGGTGCAAGCAAGTCCCACAGGGATAAGATGTACCTTATGATACCAAAATTAGGCACACTCCGGAAAATCATTTAGTGCTTATACTCACTTTAACTAACATTTTAATTTCACTATTTTCAACATAATTCCAATATAAGCCATGCTAAAATAATATTTTGTTGTTTTTATTTTAAAAGTTTTTCTATCATTATATATTAGGGAAATAACTGAAAATAAAAATACAGCAAAACTCAGTAAATTTACAGTACTTAGTAGACAAACATAAGTGGAGGAAGCACCTGAACAGGTTGATTGGCTTCACCTGCAATTCTCATTACAAATATTCCAAGTTTCAGGCAATTCTGCAGTAAAAGCATTCTGGGGGTGGGGACACTTTCAGCTAGCCTGAGTTAGCACTAAAATTCTAAAATTAGTAGCCAAAACTCCATTTTGTCTAGAAAAGACCTGCACAGATGTACATCTGTTAAATTTCTGCATGAAAAATATACAATTGGGTGGAAATTTGAGATGACTTTTGCTTCTTTTAATAGCCATTTTGAAGTTCCAGCAGCATTTGGCTATTTTGGCTGCTGCTAGGCTAACATAGTTTCAGATAGTTTGAATGGCATATGGTTAACAAGAGAATTCACTTATCAGATTTCATGCATTGGATGGTGGGAATCTGCACACTTTTCAACGAATAGCAAACTGTGTCCTGTTACTTTTAACAGCCAAGTGTCCTGTTCTACTCTGTCAATTGATAGCAGGGTGAGGCCAACCTAAAACATAAGTTGGGGTGGGGATGGGGGTAGGGGGTTTACATGGGTGAAATCAACCCCAAAATGTAGGGAGGTGGGATTATTTTCAAATGGGCATATAAAAAAGCGTGTTTGGGTTGCATGGGTGAAAAACACCTCATATTTATGGGTTAAATATGTGTAAAGACAGACCTCAACCATTATTTTTTAATACTAAAATATATTTTCAAAAGTTTATTACGTGGTCTGAAAACACTTCCATTTGGATCCCTCTTGCTTGGTTTAACACTTTTTTCTAAACATCATACAAGAAATTCTTATAAAATTGCGAAATTTTCATTCTTTTTAATATTGATGAAAAATCTGAATTTGCCTTTAATGGGATTCACACATAATCAGATCATGTACCTTGATTGAATGAGGGAAAAATAGTGATGGAATTCTTGAAAACTGGCATAGTTTAGCTTGTGACATCAGTCTAAAATGTTGAGAAGTAGGTGTGGCACAATTTTCAGTGTTTGCTTATTAACTTTTAACATTTGTTCTCACAATGCAACATATGCATGTCTGTAGAACAGGGACATTGACATGTAGCGAGTCCACCCATGATGGTTTGTTGCCATAGCAACAAGAACATTGCGCATGCGCTATTGTACATGCTGGATGGTGGCAGGTTTATCAGTCTGAATAGCAGGTTCGAATCTTGTGTGGATATAACAATACAGTCTGAAGAGACAATTTTATTTTTTTCCTGGTAATTTTATTCGCATATTTCTTCCGAAGAAATGCAGAATGTTGTCTAAACATGCCATACGAAAGAAAAGGGTTAACCAATCAGGCAGCAGGAAAATTCTCCTGCAGTTCAGGTCACAAGTTGCAGAACCAATCCGTGAGCACATCCAAAGTGAAGCAGCAGTTGGGCTCCCAAGCTGTTAACTGTACTGAATGCTGCACTTTCATTTTGGAAGCAATAGAAACAACAGTTGCCTGCAAAGCAGACCCAAGCTCCATGTCTACTCCACTGGACAAGTGTGGAGGAGATAACATGGAACTTGGTCTGCTTCGGAGGCAAAAACAACAGAAAAAACTGATGAGTTTGACACAGTGAAAGTACTTCGAATTTTATAAAGGAAAACTCTTTGGGGGAAAAATGTATTTCACCACACAGTCTCACCTTAAAAAGCAAATGAGTTGGTCTCAGGACCACATGGGTACTACAATCAACACTGCAGTGCATCAAGTTTCAAGGCAAACGTTGCAACATGTGTGACCAATTCCCATCCATGCCATTGTGTCAATATAGAGCTTGATCATGGCCAATTTATGTTATTTTGCAGTTTTGATATGCAGTGAAACCTGTCTTCAAAATCAATCCCTCCATGATCAAACTGTCTTCTCTTAAGAAAGGGGTTTATCATGAGAGGTATTAATAACATGAAAAATACTTATCACAGTATCTAGATAAGGTGGTCTCCCAAGGCAGGTAGCCTCTTATCACTCTTATTGGAGTGGTCCTTTGAGACAGGGACCACTGTAAACATGGTAAACTGAAGTTTCAGTATACATGTATACACATGACTGTTGTGTTGTAAGAAATGAAATGAGTAGTCACAACAAATGCTTAATAAACAAAAACTGAAAAGAAACATACTAAACTATTACCTGACATGTTGAATATAATTTAGAAATTTGTTAGGACTCCATCTCTCATAAAAAAGTATCTTTGTTGTTTATATGCAACATGAGGTTATATATTGCATAGAATACAAGTGTGTGTTTACAAAACCTGTGTGCATGCTGGCCTTATCACTAAGTGCATACACTGTGCAACAGTGGTGAACATGACTATATTGCTGTACACATATGATATCTTTATAAGCAAACAACATGAGTGTGCATATACATGTATTCACTGGGTTTATTTTACATTCAGGTAACAGGCATAGCGCAAGTGTTAGTAGGTAAACATAAGTTTCCATACTTCCCTACTATTTTGTTTGAGGCAGGAGACACAAGACAGAATGCTGGCAGTCAAAAGTGCCATCTATCACCCTGTTTTGGAAACAGTATGTCTTTTCAAATGTATTACCACTATTATAATAGTGTGCAAGTAATGTTAACTGCATACAACACGAGTGCACATGCAGCAGTTTGTCTGTTATTAGTGGCATACAACACAGACAAAAATGTACATCATTATTCTAATCTGTACACATACGGAGCCAGTTTGGTCACCTTTCTTGACCATTTAAATGCTAATTTGCAATTTACAACCACAGTAAATACCAGCTATTATCACATGTTGGCATTAGATCTGACTCACACGCCTGAATTGGCACCATAAACTCAGTTCACCAGTGCCAATTTTCCTGAAAACACTGAAGACTGCAAAGTATCTTGTCAAAGCTTTTGTCACTTTCATGTTTTGGTGAAAGTGCTTGCATTGTTTTTGCCAGTTCTATTTAAACTGGGGACAATAATTAACAATTGCATGGGTGTCCATGGTAGGACAGCAAAATAGCAAGGTCAGGCCTCACTTGCAGTGACCTGCAGAATGAGCCACATTGACTGTCAAGTGCAAGGGGTAACAAAGAGGGTATAACCCTATTTACACTCAGGGTTAAGTCAATTTATCATCCTTTGAAGCTGTGATGGTTGGCAGCACAGGATGTTAGTAGCTTCCCACTGAAGGTACCAATATGATTACAATGTATTTCATTTCTCTACTGTTTGTGGATATATATGCAGTTTTACAACAGCTACGATCCAAACTACAGATGTGAATTCTCAGTGAAAAAACAGAGAGCAAATTATCAACCATGTGTCCAAAATATTTACGTATCAAGAACAAAGTGACGAGTCTAACTGAGCAAAAACTGTGGTTGAAAAAAACTAAAAACAAGACCTCATCAGGCAACTGCACTGGTACACTCTGGTCAAGTAAAATATATTCAGCTGGCTTATATTAGCAAGTCAGTGGCCCTAGGCACAGACATGACAAAGTAAGTGAGCCTTAGTGAGCCCACCACACATGTATGATATCTGCACAGTTAAGTGACAGCCAGCATTGCCCTCAGAATTAGACCATGTGGAGGTAATTAAAATATTTTATCTCGGACAACTGTAATGATATATCCAGACCCACATGTAGTTTCAGCTCATGTAATACCCATGGGTTCACACACCCCATCTATCAAATTAATACATTTATGCACTTTTCTGTAAATACTTTTGACAACCAAGTGTTCTAATTTCAAAGATATATGAAAAAAAGTGAAATCTTTTTGGTGTGCAAATCTCACATTTGTAGGGATATGATACTAGCCCCCCCCCCCCCCCAAAATCAAGAGTATTAATTAACTATCACTGTACTAGATATTTAATCATGGACATAGCAAATTATAATCCAATATGCCTTGCCATGTGCAACATGCACAATATGCGCCATGAAAAGCTGTTGACCTGGGATATTTTCTCTGGAACCTGAGGCATGCTGGTACTTGAATGAAAGGTCTTTTTACGAGGAATACGAAACTGAGATCATAATGATAATTCAGACTAGTTTCACTTTAATGTATCGACTTTAGGTGTGATTGGCAGTGAAAGAGTAAAAGTTAGTCATATTACAAGAACATCAGTCAATAGTAAAATGGAAATGAAAGAGTTAAATCACAAAGTATATCTGAACCATGTGCCCCATTCTCTGTATTTATAGTAGCACACAGGAGGCTGGCTTGGCACACATGTGTCAGACAGAAATTGTCAAGTATCTGGTAGTATTTATCATACACTTTGTGGTTCACTGATAAATCAGTTAAAAATGATTTCCCCGATCAATTTATCCTAAACCTCATCAGGTATGTGCACTTTTCAGGTCTGATGAATTGACATTTTTAACACAGCTACACCTGTGGTTATCATACATAATTATGTAGCTATATGCTGAAATAAAGACTAAATCCTGATGGCCATGGGTTAAGGCAGTTATTTCAAATATATTTAAATCTAAATGATGTCTAAATTTCCTGGGAACAGCTGTTCATTTCTAAGTCCCACATAGGTAAAACTGGCAATGACATTTTGGTGCAAAAATCAAGAGCCTCAGTTCTTCCCATGAGGAGCCCCTCCCTGCCCCCCCCCCCCCCCCCCAAAAAAAAAAACCAAAAAACCCCCCAAAAAACAAAAAACACAGTTTTACGGGGTGGGGGGAACAAGTAAACAAAATTGCAACAAAGTAGAACAAGTCTCCCATCTGAGGTAATCATTGTAGGAAATTGTCTGCATATTGCATTAATTACCCTGCCCAAGGAACCCATCTAAGGGTTTAGGGAACCTGATGAAGAATCTTGCTCTGTACACTGAACCTGACCTATGACCCAAAAATTAATATATAATTATGTTTCTCATTTAAACTAGTAAGCACTGAAGACTGTAAGTAAACATGGTAACAATATGCATGTGGAAACTAGCTCAGGCATGTGTGAGCATAACATGTATACAGCCCTCTTGCCAGGGCACTTTTAAGTCAATTTATGCAAAAGAAGTATTGAATCAGATATGCTGAAGTGTTCTCATATCCAATTTTATATAAATTTTAAAAAAGTCCTTTAGTAGGGTTGGGACTATATATTGAAATACATGTACTGCGATACTAAACTAGTACCAAATTGTATTGTGATACATTCCTTGTGTGTCAAATTTTCATGACACAATAAAAAACTTCAATTTTATCATGACTTATGAATTTTATAAGAAGAAATTGAAAAAAAAAAACATATCTGTATGGAGATGAACAGCCAATAAAACACATTTCACAGCTTACATCATCAATTTATTGCTGGTGCATGTAGACATGGCAGAATGATTTGTCAAAACGGCAGCACATAGGTTGTGATACTGCCTGTTGCATGTAAATTCAAAGAGTGTGATCACTTCAAACTCTCTTATGTTATATTGTGATACATGTCATGATACATAGTTCTGGATAAAAAAGTTTGGTGAAACAGAAATTGGTAATGATACCCAACCCTATCTCTTAGAAGCCAAATAACAATATCAATTTAAACCTCCTCTTTGACCAGGTTTACTTTTTAAAATTGTAATAAATCTTGCAAAATCGTAACATCACTAGAAATTTGCCATAAGAACACAGGGCCATTTTGCAATCTAGCTGGGTACTGTTCTATTGGTTGGCGACCCTTGTATCTGGATCAATAAGTGTATAGGAAAAATTCTGAGTTTTTTTCCTGTGATTCCTTTTTCCAATAAGAGCACAACCTTGCATGATAAAGTGACTTATGATTAACTTGATAAAATAGTGTTGTTAAAGTAAATTGCATTAGAATTTTTTTTTCTTTGCCATGTAAATCATGGTCTGTGAGAGCAGGGCAAACTACATGGTGACGTTGACCTTTGACCCTAGTCAATATGCTTCTCCCCCTCTAATTTTGTAACAAAATGAAGTATATGGACAATAATTTGTGCGAAAAACCTGAAACCTCTCCCAAAACTTTTTTCTTTCACTCCCATAAAAATAAGCAAACATTTATTCATTCATACATACACAACAGTGTTAGAATTATGATTCATGTCATTCTAGAAGAAAGATTCACTGCAGCATTGTCCTTGATTATTTATTGATTGTTCCCACAACACGCATCTTTAATCTCATCAATATATTCTGAGAGCAATATTTACATCGTGCAACACAACACCAGCAACAGTTTTTTCTCTTTCTTGCAACTTGTACCTTGATCTTCACTTCAAAGTTAGTGCTTTCTCGGCCTGGCAGTAAAGTCCATACTCATGTACTCAGGTATCAAAGTTAAAAAAAGAACCAGGGCAGTCAGATTACCTGCAGTGAAACTTTGGCTTATGTCATTCAACGAGGCAGTACAATGGAATCTACCTGGAAAGACCACCCTCCCAAAGTAACAAAAGCAAAAATGTGGTCTTTATGTGAAGTGGTCTAAGTATGGGATTAATTTAATGAAAAATAAGCAAAAAAATAAATAAATAAATAAATTAAAAAAAAAAAATTGGTGGTCTTAAAATAGAAATGGTCTCTTTAGACAGGTCAATGAACTTGATATAAGAAGAGAGTCCTCATATGCTTGGAGTAAGTATTCTTTATTCCTAGAGATGTTAATAACACCATTGGTTTTCCATTTGTATTCAGTAACACCCATCTCATGGTGACTGATTGCTGCCTTGCCTAGCAACAGGGTCAGAAATTTTGGTGAGAAAACAATACATTATGTTCCATATTGCTGATGCTCTGCTGTCAAGGTAAATGACAAGGCCAAACCACCTTTTGGTGTTGATAGAGGTCTGCACATGTGCTAAGGTTACAGGAATCAATTTTGCTTCCTGGTAACAGGGTGTCAAATAACCGTTTCAGCATACCTCTTTACCTGTAATGTATCTGCACCTTCTTTTTCTTCAAATTTTAACTGTTCTGGCAAAATGGATATCATTTCTCAAGTTTAAGCAAATAAACATGAATTCAGGAAAAATCATGAAAAGTGACACATCTACAAGTTAAGGGCAGCCCTCTTTCCCACCCCCTTATGTCCCATCAAGTCCCTTGGTGCTTTGTTGAATTTTACCTCTAAATTCCTTTTTGTCAGATCTGACATACCATGTGGCACTAGAATAACCCTCTTCCTGTATGTCCACCTCAAAAACAGCTAAATCTCTGAACAGAAAAAAATATTTTTTTATTTACTCCTTCAAGGGAGACCACCTCTATTTACAAAGCCACATTCCTCATGGCTCTGCAAGATGCAGTACAAGATAAAACAACCCTTTCACTTTGCAATGTAGGACATTCCTATTGTTTAGTGCCCCCCTTTACAGATACCGCCCTTCTTACTTAACGTACTTAAGCACTTACACTGCACTCTCAAACTTGCCCCAGGTATACCATCTATGAATTTGTTTTTCATGTTAATTGGGTCATCAATCATTTAAAGATAAACCAACTGTGCTAAAATTTCCTGAAGAATTAGGTACAAACCTGCCTATACAGAATGGAATCTACAGTCTTTAAATAAAGAAGGAGACAGGCAACACGTATGGCCTGGACATGTAGACTGTCCTCACCTGGATCTATACAGATGCAAGTCTTTAAATATTTGACCATTAATCTGATGACTTGTTCCTTGGCTCAAGGGATACATGTATGCACTTTTCAGCTTATTCATATGGTACCATTAACCCTTTCCCTGGCTCTATATATGTTAGGTCAGCAGTGACTTTCACAAATTGTTACATATAAATGTTGATTCAAATATAAAATGAGATAAAGTTCATATTTTCCGAAAGCTAACAAACTGAAGATTGTTTTATAATGTTAGTTGATGGCAATGTTTACATAACGATTACACAAAAAAATCATCATAAGCTACCACAAATATTGATTAAGCTCATTCAATTTTAAAGATAGGGACCTTAAATCTGCAGTAAACTAAATTCTGCAATAAACCAAAAAAGCATGTCTCAGATTTTTAATATTTGGTGCCATTTTGTCATCAGTATCAGTTAAATGCAGCTTTTATTTCATATGTCATCATTCTAACTTCAAATATCTGCATCTCAGGAATCACAACAAACATTTTAAATTCAGGACATTTTTTTTCTCTCATTTGCAGTGTGTTCTACAGTTTGCCATAAATTTGATGCAAAAAACACATGACAGTGTACATGCTGAATCAAAAATTTATATCAAAGACTGACAATCACTTATCTAATAACACTTTTATACTGGCTGTGCAAATATTGCTTCCAAGAAACATAGCCAAAATTCCCCAGCATGAATCTAAAGTTTGTATGCTTTCTAAAAATGTATACTTAATTGCACTTTTAAAGTTAATTTAATAGAAAAGAATCAGTCAGCACTAAGATCAGTGATAACCTAATGTATATCCTTAAGAAATATGCTGTCTTTGTCAATCTTGGAAACATGCCAATTCGAACAAAACCTGTTGATCTATTACTGGAGTGTGCCCTATCTTGATAATTATCTGTAATTCTACATCAAAATGTTATATACTAATTATAAACTTCTGCAACAGCACTGATGCAGATAACAGCTGGCTGTTTTGGCCACTTGTGGGATAATACAAGTTTTCATAACAAATTTGGCTGCAGTTTGCAATTGCTAGGCACCAACTGCTAAAATAAAATACATACATCAATTTTATTATCTACAAGCACTGCAACCATTTATTTTCCTTCAGGTTATTAAGATTGTAGATAACAGAATTCATCTTGGTAGCCCAATACATGTAGTGAACTTCACAGAAACATTGCTGTCAACATCCTGTAACATGAAAAACGTAGATTTTACATTTAACAAAGACTTTTTTTCAATTTGGACACTGCCCAAAATAGGCTAAATTTCTATTGAAAAGTCCACAAAGTAAGCTCCACAAGTGGGAGACTACCATCAAATGGGGGAACTTCAAAGGTGTGAAAACAGAAAGAAGTAAGACACATGCTGCACTCGCTTTATGTTTTCCTGATGCAGTGAGTTGGGAAGAAGTCAAGACAGATTTCTTTGAAAAAGGGAAGCAGTAATGTTGGTGGAAAAGTACTCGGGATTGCACTCTAAAGAATGATAATATTGTGAAAACTGCAAGTTTTGATTGACTGTTTTGGGGAATGCACTAATCTTTAATACCATCAGCTCATTAATATTCAGATATTTTAACATTATTGTGAGCCTGCTGCAATGTAAATGAAACTGCAGCTTTCCTTTCACTCACTCTATGGATTTTTTAAATCAAAACACCCTGTTGTTGTTATTATTTTCAGATTTTTTATTGACATGTCTGAATAGGCAGGTAGTAAGAAGCATGATTCAGTTGCCTGTAATGTAGCAATCACACAATGTACAGAGCTAGATTTCTGAATTTCAATTAGTTCATACTGTAATAAGTCATGTTGAACACTTGTAAAAAAACCCATTAAGCTCCCCACAAATGGTAAATGTTGGTGTGCTGCCAGAATAAATATCTCCTTTTACCACCTTCAACACAACAATATTGAATCATTCACTCATCATACTTGGTACTATTTTATGAAAATGTATTAACATAAAACATGTCAATAAAATGGGGATACATAACTAACTGTAAGCTAGCAGAGACAAAGTTATGTTTATTCAGTTGATACACATCACGGCAAATTGTGACCTTTCCTTTGTTAGTCTATTGCATACAGAGTAAAAATAGAATTCTAGTAAATTGAACACACAAGGTTTAAAAAAAGAACAGAAGACTATGCGTTCAATGCAGACCTAGTTATGCCTATTCGTTTTACTGGTCTCAAAGTACACATACAAATTACAGTTGTACTACCAGGAAACAGATGAGGAAGATTCACCTTCCTGGCTTCTAACACTATCCTGATGATCGTCATTTAAATTGCAAGTCACCGACTACTGTGGCATGTCAACTTCAATGTGGGTCTTACAAAGTAACAAACCATAAACAACGGTTTTTATTTCGTGAGAGAGTCACAGTGATTACTTGTCAGCCAAATCAATGTGGTCAGGTGTATCTGGGTCCGCAGTCTGGGGTGCCAGACGCTGCATGCCAGACTTGGCGTCCCCTGCCTCTGGCCTGGGTCACCACCGCGGCAAGTGTCCGCCTACACGTGCGATGACTTACCTCGTTTTGGCTTTGGAAAACTCTCGTGAAGGAAGAAAACCACCTTTTCAACAAAATGCTGGATATTACTGCCTTCTGGTCCGCGTACAAATACAATCCAGTCGTGAGTGAAACCGTCAGCGGTGGGTTTCTTGCGGAAGTTGGCTCTGTGGCCGAGCTCCAACTTCACTTGGACCGACTGAAAGCAAAACCACAACAAATCCATGTCAGTTACCCCGCCTGAAGAAATCAGCATTTCAGCGGATCCAGAGCGATATTATGCACATTGTTACATCGGACGACATGTGGACTGTACCATAGTTCATAAAGCAGTAATTATCTTACCTGCGTGGTCATCTATACGGTCCAAAACCAATTCATAAAGGTATACTTAAACACCTCCCAACGTGCTTTATTGAATGAAAATGGTAGATGACGGAAGTAGGTCGTAGTCCTGCGCATTGATTATTCCAAAGTTAGTGTCGTACTTTTGCCGTGTGTGTCGTCACTGTCACCCACGCAACGCTGGCATGTGAGTGGCTTCCTCGTCCCCCATAGCCACGATGGTGCAGGAGGTTGCAGGGCAGTTTTCCCATCTCTTTCGCTTCCTCCCAGCCAACGCACATTTTTTTTTTTGTCAGCAAATTGGAAGATAAGAGAAACGATTGAAACTTTTTATTATGAAGCCAGGGTTACATGTAAAACATAGTGTACATTACCACATTGACAAATAAATATATAGGCCCTACACAGATACACCCACGAGGCCATAACTTAAAAAATTGACACACCTGACCATATATATTGATATAAAAGGATAGTGCTAACCAGTCAGCATATGCCGACTTATTTCTATAGCGGTCCTATTATCACCCATTTGGCAGTGCAGTAAAAATTATGATGCGTCATAAGACACACCATATCGATATATAGAATTTGTAACACAATGTCAGGTTATCTAACTTTATCACAGTTACTAAAAGAAACATAAAAATCGTTGCCCTAGTGAATATGCACAAGCAACTGATAGCAATTTCCTGGATTATATCTGTATAATTCTCAACGGGAAACAAAGACAGAAATATTTCTTGCTACCAGCCTATCAGTCAGGAAATGTTTACACTTGCATTTAAAGGTGTATTTAGATATTGAACTTTTGATTTCGTATGGAAGTTGGTTCCAAAGTTTAACACCATAATGTTAAATTAAATGTTCCAAGTTTGTAGGAGCTAATATTTGTTGTTTGAGTTTTTACTTCGATCAAGTCGGTGTGCCAACAGAATTTTTGTTTTCCCTCACTTTATTTATTTATTTATTTGTTTGTTTGTTTGTTTATTTGTTTATTTATTTATTTATTTATTTATTTATTTATTTATTTATTTATTTATTTATTTATCTATTTATTTATTTATTTATTTATTTATTTATTTATTTATTTATTTATTTATTTATTTTATTGATCTATGTATTTATCTATTAGGTCTGTATGCTAACACAGACATACTGTTTTTTAAAGGATTCTTTGTTTATTATTTATTTATTCGTTACAGCCAATTTTGCCTGTTTTTCTCGGTCACCATATCACCGAGAAGTGATAAATTTTGCACAGTTATTGATAAATTATGGTGTTGAAATTAAGCAACCAGTTTGGAATAGTCAATACCACAACCAAAAGTTGTAGAACTTTCATTGATGCAAATAAGGGGCACTTGAAAAGTTAAAATATTGAATAACTTCCAAATATTGAAGGTAGAAGTGCCATTAAAACTTTAATTCATAGGATTGTGCTAAAGACGCATCTGATGGACCACAAACAAAAGTTGTAGAATTGCAATTTACGCAATTTAGGGACGCTTGAACAAGTTTAATGAAGTAGAGGTGTGAGGTTTGTGTTACAGTAGCATCCAAATAATTCATGTTTGTGGTCCAGAGAAAGGCAAATGTTCTTCAATGTTGATGAGGGCAAGTGTTTGCACTTTTGCTGCATCAATATAAAATTTGACTATTTGCTGGATAATGAAATTGTAACAACTTCCCACGAAGAAAAAGATTTAGGCGTATCCATAGATCCATCATTGCAATCAAGCACCCACTGTGCAAATATTGTAAAGAAAGCAAATCGAGTACGAGTATTATAAGAAGAATATATGATGACAAATCGAGAGAGAATATTGTGCAGCTCTGAAAGTCGTTGGTTAAGCCTCATTTAGAGTAATGCATACAAACATGGAGACCATATTTCCAAAAGGACATTAACAATATTGAAAAAGTACAGAGGAGGGCCACCAAAACGATTAATGGACAGAGTCATCTATAGTATGAACGAAGATTAAAAATACAAAGTTAATGACATTAGAACTGAGCAGATTGAGGGCAGACCTGAAAGAGGTTTTTTAATAATAAACAATTTGTGAAGTCTGCAGAAAGAGGACTTTTTTTGATAATGAAGGATCCAAATCTCATGACCAGAGCACATGAATTTAAAAATTTCAGACAAAAGGTTCGATTGTATATTAGAAAATTCTTCTTTTCACAAAGAGTTATAGAGAAATGGAACAATTAATCAGTGGATACTGTAAATGCTTATTCCTTGAACAATTTAAAACAAAAAATCTCAGACACTTTATTAAAACGAAGAGGAGGGTACTGTATAAGCCCAAGAAAACTTCTTGCCCCTTTTATGAAAACCACCAGCAGACATAACAGTTGTTTATATTAAGTTTCTGGTGGTTTCAATGTAAATCAAATCATTGTTTTGAAAGCACACTGTCAGATTTGCTTTAAATATTGTCCTCGGTTTGTCTCGGACACAATTGTTCCGAAAAGCACAAAACTTGGCACGGTAATCATAGAACGGGTGTGGAACACCTGGTTTGGGATAGTCAACATGTTGCAAAATGTATGCAAATTAGGGTCATCTGACATTTTAAACGTTTCATATCTTCAAACTTTTAACGGTAGAGGTGCTATTCCAACTTTAATTCATCAGTTTGTACTATAGACGAATCCGATAAACCACAATCAAAGTTGTAGACTTTTAATTAATGCAATTTAGGGGTACTTGAACAATTTAAATGTTGAAAATCTTCAGAACTATCATATGAAGAGGTACAATTCCAGCTTGAATTAATAGGTTTGTGCAGCTATTGGTGCACCCAATGATCCACAACAGAAAGTTGTAGAATTTTAATTTGAGCAAATTAGTGGCACTTGAAAAGTCTAAATGTTGAATATCTTCAAAACTATTAAAAGTTGAGGTGCTATTCACACATTGATAATCTTCATAGGTTTGTGCTATAGGTGCATCTACTGAGCGACAAACAAAAGTTGTCGAATTCTAATTTATCACAATTAGCGGCACTTGATAAGTTTAAAATCTTCAAAAGTATTAAAGGCAGAGGTAGTATTCCAACTTAAAATTATAGGTTTGTACCATAGGTGCACCGAATGAACCACAACGAAAGGATTGTAAAATGTATGCAAATTAAGGGGCACTTGAAAATTAAAATTTAAATGTTGAACATCTTAAAAACTTTTAGAGTGGAGGCTACATTCAAACTTTAATTCACAGGTTTGTGTGATAGGTGCATGTGTTCTGGTGCAGATACAGGTAACGGACACGAAAGTCAAGATTGTAGGATTTTAATTTATGCAAGCTTTGAACGCACACAGACTGATTTGCTTTTGAAGCAAATCTTCTTTTCTAGTACATTTGTATTAAGATTGTGTTTATGTTCATACTTACACCATACGGTTATCATGCCTCATGGAAGTGATGTACCAATTAATATTGTGACATGTTTTGTTCAGTGGCTTTCTGGAATAGTACATGTGGGGAACGCAATGGGAATAAGCTAAGCAATGCTTTCCAGTGCCATTCCCTCCGTAGGCCTGGACTGTTACTCTCTGTTACTTAACTGCAGCGACGGATGGGGATGTGCTCTCGGTGTTTCCAAGTATGACCCGAAGACCTGTTCGTCAGTAGCAGATCACAAATGTTTGTATGTACATTTATAAAAAATTATCTTCGTTTATTTTGCTTTGACTCGTCCCAGTGGACAGTCCATCTTTCTGTACTGCTTTAGTTCCTTACGGACATCCATGCAATAAAGTTTTACTACTACTTTAATTTAATCTGATTATGTCTGGGTGCCAACCCAGACATTCTTTCTTTCTTTCTTTCTTTCTTTCTTTCTTTCTTTCTTTCTTTCTTTCTTTCTTTCTTTCTTTCTTTCTTTCTTTCTTTCTTTCTTTCTTTCTTTCTCTCTCTCTCTCTCTCTTTTCTTTCTTTCTTTCTTTCTTTCTTTCTTTCTTTCTTTCTTTCTTTCTTTCTTTCTTTCTTTCTTTCTTTCTTTCTTTCTCAGTGAATTTGTCTGACACTTTTCTCTGACACTATTATACATATAAAAACAAAACTTGGCATGGTTAAACCTCCATACAAGGAGTTTGCCTTTTTATGCAGAAAAATGAAGATGTTAACGATTATGCAAATTAGGGGCATTTAAAAATTCAAATATTGCATGTCTTTAAAAGTATAAAAGATAGATATATCACCCCAACTTCTACTGGAGGGATATTGACCATTGCGCATGTAATGAATCTAAAACAAAAATTGTAGCAATTTAAATTTTGATAATTAGCAGTACTAAAAAAATTTCAATCTTGAATATCTTCAAAACTATTATATATAGAGATGTCATTCCAGCTTCTACCGGGGTTTGTTGACCATCGCACACCTAATGAATTAAAAACAAAAGTTGTAGCAATTTATATTATGCTAAGTCGCACCATTGGGAATTTCAAATGTTGAATAATTTCAAAACTGTGATGGCTAGAGATGCCATTCCGACGTCTACTCCTATGTTATGGACAAGAGCGCATCTCATGAATTGGTAAGGAAAGCTGTAAAAATTTAAATTATGCAAATTAATGCCATTTGAAATTTCAAATCTTGGAATATCTTCAAAATGTATGCACACAGACAGATTTGTTCAGCTCTCTGATAGGTGATGACACCTGGTTAGAGAAATTGAAAATCCAATAGAGTGTGAAGGTTAACTGTGTCATCGAAAACATAATAGTTAGACTTACCATTAACTTCCATTTATATCTTCTATGACTGTGTAGCTGATTGATCCAGTTAAATGAAGTGAAATGAAGCAAATTCAGTTTCTGGGTGTATGCTTTCTTTCTTTCTTTCTTTCTTTCTTTCTTTCTTTCTTTCTTTCTTTCTTTCTTTCTTTCTTTCTTTCTTTCTTTCTTTCTTTCTTTCTTTCCTTCCTTCCTTCCTTCCTTCCTTCCTTCTTTCCTTCCTTCCTTCCTTCCTTCCTTCTTTCTTTCTTTCTTTCTTTCTTTCTTTCTTTCTTTCTTTCTTTCTTTCTTTCTTTCTTTCTTTCTTTCTTTCTGTCTTCTTTCGATCAAATTTGTCCTGAGTTTTTCTCGGACACTATTATTCCGAAAACCACCAAACTTGCCATGGGGACTGACCTACCAGTAAATTGTGCACCTGGTTTGGCATAGTCATGATGTTTAAAATTATGCAAATTAGGGGCCATTAAAATTTTAAAAGCTCCTAATCTTCCAAACTATTGTAGATAGACACAGAATTTCAATGTGCATGTATAGGTCTGTGACACCTGCCAATATAAGGGACAGTAAATGAAAGTTGTAGAATTTCAAAATATGCTAATTAAGGGCATTGTAAAAATTTAAAGTTGAGTATCTCCAAAACTGTTATAGATAGAGGTGCCATTCCAACTTCAAGTTGGAGGTTTGTGGCAAACCCACATCCAATGAACCACGACCCAAAGTTGTAGGATTTTAATTTATGCAAATAAGGTGAATGCTCAAAATTTAAATCTTGAATAGCTTCAAAACTACTATAGATAGAAATGTCATTCTAACTTCACTTTATGGAACTGTGACATAGCAGCATCCAATGAACCAAGTCGTAGAATTTTAATTTATGCAAATTAGGTGTATACACAAGATAAAATAACTTCAAAACTATTATATATACATAGAGGTGCCATTTCAAGTTCAATTTGTAGGTTTGTGACATAACCGCATCTAATGAACTATGAACCAAAGTTGTAGAATTTTCCTTTATGCAAATTAGGTGAATACACAAAATTATATCTTAAATAGCTTCAAAACTGTTATAGATAGGGGTGCCATTTCAACTTTATAGGTTTGTGACATGGGTGCATCGAATGACCTATGAACCAAAGTTGTAGGATTTTAATTTATGCAAATAAGATGAATACACAAAATCTAAATCTTGAATAACTTCGAAACTATTATACAGGGAGGTACCATTCCAACTTCAATTTGTAGGCTTGTGACATAACCACACTGTATGGACCATGAACCAAAGTTGTAGGTTTTTGTTTGTGCAAATTAGGCAAATGTACAAAGTTAAGATCTTGAATAGCTTAAAAACTATTACAGATAGTGGGTGTCATTCAAACTTCAATTAATAAATATGTGGCATGGCCACATGCACCAAAACCAAAGTTGTAGCTTTTCAATTTATGCAAATTAGGCTAATACACAACATTTAGATTATGTTGAACAATGGCAAAGTGTAGCATTTCAAACTATTCTCATTTTGAAGGCACCCAGACAGATTTGCTATGAAGCAAATCTTTTCTAGTTTCATTTTATTTTGTAATACCCAAATGATTTGTTACTTTGCATTGAGGCCTGTCCACATTCAGATGCCGTTTAATGATACTTTGTAACCTGTTATATGATAAATTTAATAAAATCTTATCAGCATTTCCACAGATTAGAAGAGCACAGTCTTTGTCTGCAGTTAAATGAAAAAAAGCTTGCCAGCAAATCAAACCTGTCTGTGTGTAAAAATTCTGCACATTTTAATGGGCCAGAATCTGTTGTTATAAAATATCTGTTACAACTTCACTATTCTCACTTTTCATCAATTCTAACAAATATTCTGTAAATCTCAGTAAAAAAAAAAACTAAGTAAACATGCCCTACAGAAAGACAACAGAAATATGTGGGTGGCCAAAAGAGGAAAAAAAGATGCTTGTTTGCAATGACATGTGATCAAATTGGTAGACAGGAGTCAAAATATTTGGTGTCCACTTTACAAATACCTAATTTGGGATGGGGATGCCTGTTTTATCATGCCCTATAAGCTTATGCTGAAACGTCATAGATATCACACTTTACATATCCCTAATTTGGGATAGGGATTCCTGTAAAATAAAATACCCTATAAGCATATGCTAAAAATGCCATAGATATCAAAGGTGTGTTTTTCTCCATAATACATATTCACTGCCAATATCAGGCAATGCGTGGAAATCCATATAAGTTCTATACTTGTGTCTGGTGTGTAGTTGGGGTGTCATGAATGTTACCTGTAACAATAATTTAATTCCAGAAAGGGCCTTTAGTATGTCAATGTCAAAGAGTAATTTTCCAGACAATGTAACGTTGATCAATTATTTTAATTTACAGCAAAAATGAGGCCATCATATTTTTGGTGCTGAATTAGAAATTCTGTGTTTAAGGCCAGTTAAGTGTCCAAATTGTAACATCTTCACTTTTGGGTTAAGAGCTATTAAAGTATGATACTAATACAACGTGGAATCAAGCATTTGCCAATGTCTTGTTGCACATCAAAGGGGAACTAATGGCCACAAAAATTCAAAGTTGATGATGAAGTAAAAGAATAATAAAGTGAAAATTTGATCATCAGCAGACCTGCTACAGGTCGGGTTTTTTTGATTAATTTTGATTCATTTATTTTATTTTATTTTAATTCAGATTTTGTATTTTATTGTTAAATGTGTGTTGTTTTTTTTCTCTGAGATTTTCATTAATTTCACTGGAAAAGCTAAGTGCAGCCTGACCATGCACCTCCCAGTTGATCAATTCCCACACTAGATGGCTCCCCCTTTCAGGTCTACTCCAGTCAGCGACTACAACCCTTTTTTTCGCCAGGTCTCCTCTGTATAAATGCCATATACTGACCATAGGAGGAACCACCCTCAGAGCCAACACAACAGACGGATTTGCAGGACTCAGGGCTCAGGACAATTATATTGGACCAAAAACAAGTGTACAATTCAGCTGGATATAAAACAAAAGAATTACATAAATAATAAACAATTGTAGGTCAGGGAGGCTCCTGTTAAGAAAAAAAAAATGTCGCTATCATTGGGGGGGGGGGGGGGAGGGGGACCCTAATGACTTCTTTAAGTGTGTGGTACGGCAATTACAATGTGAATTACAATTTTTACGTTTAACTAGTAGTTGATGTGTCAAATTACTGAACAAAAATTGCTGATATGTAAAAAATACTAATAGGTAACCTTGGTAGAATATAGAAATAATAAGAATTATTGGGGTTGACACACATAACAATTCAAGATTGTACAATGTTCTGGATACTTTTGTATATATGATAATTCTTGGCATAACTTGCCATACCTTGTAAGCTATGAGCGTGTATTTTTACATGAACAATATAGGGCAAATTATTTATAGTGTCGGGTATGTCAAACAAAACACATTTTTAGGATAGTTGTGGGAATATCTTGAGAGATGTACATTACTAGATATTCTGGTGTTGTATCTATGTATATCTTGGTTTACTTGAAAGGGTAGCCCTTGAAGATAGTAAGGAAGTTTATCATTGAGAAAATTTATGATAAAAATTTTATTTAAAAATAATGAGTAAATCTTCTATCTTTAGTAGCTTCAAAGCCTTAAGTAAGGGATAAGTATGGGCATCACATTTTTTGCAACATATTATTCTAACTGCCTTTTTTTTGCAATTTAAACATATTTGAAGATTGCGATCTCCATACACAAATCCCGTAACTGAGACAAGATAATGTAAAGGAGTTGTAAATCTTTGTTTTGGCGGTTGTAGGAAGAATTTGTTTTAGCTGATTTAAAATTCCTAGGGTTCTAGATATAACAAATTTTATCAACATGGGCATTCCATGTGAAATGTTTATCTAGTGTAATTCCCAGAAAGTTAAAAGTATCGACATTTTCGACCCATTTTAATTTAATTATTTAATTTATTTTAATATTTGGTACAATGACTCTTTTATTAGGTTGATGAAATAACAAATTTTTGTTTTATTAACATTAAGTGATAATTTATTTGCATTGAACCTTTCAGTATTTTTGAAGTTCAGTATTTATGCTATTGTTTATTTAGAGTATTTGATGTTGTACATAAAGTTGAATCGTCAGCATACAGTATTAGTTCAAACATATTACTAGCATATTGCTTGTAGATAATAAAAACAGGGGTCCTAAAATTGACCCTTGTGGAACTCCGGTTGTTAAAGTATAAAGGTTAGATTCTATACCATCAAATTCAATATATTGTTTTCAATTTGTTTTTAACTTGTTAAGTAGCTTTCAAATAAATTTATAGGAGTATTTTTAATTCCATAATTTGATAGTTTTTTGCATAAAATATTTATGCTCTATGGTGTCGAATGCCTTAGACAAATCGAGAAAGATACATGGTGGTATTTTATCTTTATCCATTTGTTGAATGTTTTTATCCACAAGTTCCACAGTAGACAATTCAGTGGAATGGCGTTTCCGAAAGCCATATTGACTATTAGAAAATAATTTATATCTTTAATTTATTCATACAATTTATCAAATATGATTTTTTTTCGAAAACTTTTGAGATTGAAGGTAAGACAGAGATGGGAGGATAATTTGTAAAATTGTTTCGTTTCCCTTTTTATATATAGACATTATTTTAGCAACTTGAAGTTTATCAGGGTAAATGCCGGTGTTCAAAGCTTGGTTAATGGTTATAAGTAGTGGTTCAGTAATTATAATTTTTATGAATTTCATAATTTTAGTCGATATTCCATCAACTCCGCAACTGGTTTTTGGTCGAAACTTCTATATCACTTTAACCACATCATCTTGGTTGGTGTTTCTAAAATTAAAGGAAGATGTGTATTTTTCTTAAGATACTTCACGAAACTATTTGTTTGGGGGCTATTTGTCTGATTTGTAAGATCCGTGCCTCCATTTTCAAAAATGTATTAAACTTATTTCCAATTGCAAGTTTATCCTTTATTAACTGACCATTGTGACTAAACGATGTAGGAAATTTGTGTTTTTTGTTTTGATTTGGATAATAGCTCATTTATGGTTTCCCACTTTTTAAAAAAGAATCATGTTCATAGTTTTTAAAGCTGGAGTCATAATATTTTTTCAGCCCTTCGTATATTATTCTTCTGCAAGTTGTTACAGCTAGCTAGATTAGTTTTTAAAGTATGGTAAAGAGGGCAATTTGAAAAAGTATTTTCCATCACCCAAGAGATAAGTTGGGTGCATTGAAGTAAGACTTGTAGCTTGATACAGTGAGGCTGCTTTCTGTCAAGTATGGCTTTCCAACATTGTTCCTGAAAACCACTTGATTACGCTGACTGATTTTATCTGTTATACACTGTAGTATAGTACCCATTGTACACTGTCGTAACATTGTCGTATCGTTCAGGCACTGTAGAACTGAGGCACCCATTGTACACTGTCATAACATTGTCTTTCTTTTTGAAGAAAACTTCTTAATGACTGATCCCACTTTCTGACCAATAGATTCGTTGTTGTTAACTTTTGTATCTCTACCGGAACTGGGGATTAATTTAATGCGGATGTAACAGAGACACAGATATTGTATTGCTATCAAATATATCAGTTTACTAGAATTAAAGCACCATTATCTTTTTTTTTTCCAATATTTGTGTATAAAGATGTGACAGATATTTCATGACATCAGAGTCTGGCTCTCCTAGCAATAATGGACATGCCTATATACATAGCACAAAGATATAAATTTTAATTTGAACTAAACCTCAATCTAAAATCTTACAAATTTTCAACATTGAAATCTTGTATATTGGCCTAATAAACATATCACTGTTCATTGAATGCGCGCAGAGCTCAAACAAACAAGCTGACGTTGGAATTGGGACTGTTTCACAATTTTACAGATATTCAGTGTGCTACACTTCTATTTTGTGCTTCGGCAAAAATTTTAATGACAGTTTTCAACCACTATTTATTGAATGCACCCATTGCACAAACATGCAGCCTAAATTGAAATTGGAATGGCACTTCTATCTATCACAGTTTTGAGGCTATTCATCAATATTCAACACTTAAAATTTTGTGCATTGCCCGAAATTTACATGAATCAATATCTGATCGTTTGCAGTCATTATTTATCGGAAGCGCCCATAGCACTAACATGTAAATTGAAGTTGGAATGGCACCTCTATCTATAACAGTTTTGAAGATATTCTTTATCTTTCAATACTGCAACTTTGTGTATTGACTGACATTTACATAAATTATAATCTCACAGTTTTCAGTTATTATTTGATTGATGTGCCCAGCCATAGCTCAAACATATAAATTGAAGTTGAAACAACATCTCTATCTATGACGGTTATAAAGATATTCATAATTATTCCACATTTCAATTTTGTGTCTTGGCCGATATTTTTATTATTTACCTCCTGTTGACCATTTGGAATGACATGCATACTTAGGTCAAATCTGAAGTTTCTAAGTTTCTGGCTTGTACAGTGTCGGGGTTTATGCCGACGCAAAAAGAAAGTGTAAAGATAGGCAAAAAAAAAATGAATGAACGAACGAACGAACGAACGAACGAACGAACGAACGAACGAACAAACAAACAAATAAATAAATAAAATAAAATAAAATAAAATAAAATGAATACATGTAAATAAATAAATACTGGCTGTCCAACTTCGCCTGTTGGCATGGAAAATCTTGATAGTATCGTGCCAACATCTACACACAAACGTTGTTTTCCAAAAATAATGTCAACTTTTATCGTTTTCAAAGTGTGCTTTTCCTTCTTTTTTTAAAGTCCACATGTTTTCGCCGGTTTTAACAGCGTATTGAGGATCATTTATCTTTTCAGGCCTATTAGGCTACTAGGGGTGTCGACGAATGAAATGGCCTTCATTAAAATAAAATGGCCACATTAGGGATTAACGGTTTGCTGACGTGTCTTCTACTCATGACACTGTGTCGGACTTTATCACCACAACAGCCGTCTCCATGTTGGGATCAAGGAGTGAACAGTAGACTTTTAACAGCTGAGAGGACCATTGGTGGTACCAGAGCCGTTTTTAATTACTACGAGAATGTGCTTTTTATTACAGGCTACTGTGTCAAGCAAACTACTACACAATGTAGCAAGTTATCATAGTACAGGCAACCCCAACTTATTTTGTATGACATTGCTGCACGTGGCAAGGGACATACATCCATGTCCTGGTCCGGTAACATATAACGTTACAAATACTCAGAACAGGAAACCTGAGTTCCCCTGTATTCCATGTGGTAAAACTGTCATTTCCACAAGCAATGCGATTAGTTGAGATAAAATCTCGTAATTACGAGATAAAAACTCGTAATTACGAGTTTTTAAGATAAAAAAAAACCTTTTGGTTGGCACCATTGAGCCTCCATAAGGTGGCTCAATGGTCCCAACCAAAAGTTTTTTTTTTATCTCGTAATTACGAGATTTTATACGTATCTCGTAATTACGAGATAAAATCTCGTAATTAAGTCTTTTTAAGATTAAAAAAAACCCAACCTTTTGGTTGGCACCATTAAGTCACCATATGAATGCATTCCGTTTGGAACCCGTAAAAAGCTGAGCAATGTACAGAATTTCAAAGTCAGTAGTAATAATAATAACATCCAATCAGTTGAATATGTGAAATATCTTGGTGTTGAGCTGGATCAGTGCCTCCCAGGGGCCCATATAGTTGGCACCATTGTGAAAAAGATCACTTCAAGACTAAAATTCTTATACGGACAAGGACATTTTCTTTAATTTGAAAGCTCGGAAATTATTGAGCAAAGCTCGAATTCAACCATATTTTGACTACTCAGTTTCTAGTGGGTACCCCTCATTATCCCGTTATTAAAAACCAAACTACAAGTGACCCAAAACAAGCTGGCTAGATAGATTCTTAATATCGGTCACAAAGCTCATATTGGCCCAACAGAACTTCAACGGGCTGGGTTGCTTATCATTCAGCTCAGAGCCAAACAAATGAGTCTAGATCACGTTTTAATATTTTTCATAAGTGCCCTTCCTGCATGAAGCATAATTACAAGGCCGCAGTCAGTTCATATGCATAATGCTAAAAACGGATCCTACAACTTCACTATTCCAAGGACGAATTCTCTTGGACAGTCTGCTTTTTACTTTAATTCAATCAAGAACTGGAGTGATGTACCCCAAGGGATAAAATCCCTGACTGGAAGGTACAATTAAAAAAAAAAAAAAAAAACTAAATTTTTTTACTAAAGTCAGAAATGGTCAATGGGCCAGACATGCCTTACAGAGACCATTGATTTTGAGGGCAGGCTACCAAGACAGCTGTTTGGGTCCGATTTCTGTGTAGGCCTATAATTTGTGCAATTTTATTTGATATTTACTTTATGTATTAAAGGTATAACATTTTTCATCTCAAATTTCTAGTACCTCTGTCAGATGTTATCATATCTCTTAAGATATAATTTCACATTGTACATTTTATATTTTTGTTTTTTATTATCCTTATGCACTATAAGTCAAAAGGGACCCCTTTGGAAATAAGTTTTTAATTAACTTTAAGGGTCATCCCAGGTAGACAACTATTTTATACGTTTTTACATATCTACTTTTATGTATAGTTTGCCTGCAGACAATAAAGTTAGTCAATCATTCTCGATTATTCTTGTCTGGTAATTTTATGTTTCTGGTCAACATAATAAACACCTGATGGCACTGGAGCCCCCGTTGTTTGTTGGAAACTGAGCGCAGCATTGCACACTTCGTCTTCCCTGGTGAGTACAAGATGCACTATTCTAAGCCTTGCATAGGCCTATAACTATATAGACATATCCTGAATTTAAGCCATAAGTTAGATTGTTTAATGTTGCCAGGTGTTTCATGTTTATATGATAAATCAAGAGTCAATCGAACATCTGTTACTTGAATGAGACAACATTTTTGAAATTTGAAGGGAGGTCGACCTTCTCACCGCTCCCAATAGTACGCTAGAGTGAAGCCAGCAGACAATAACCTAGCAGACGATAAGCCAACAGACAATAAGAAAACAATAGTACTTGAATGGTGCGTGGCAAAAGGGACACCTAGTGACAAAATTAGAGGCTAAACAAAGCCTGAGCCATACGTTGTTCAAAAGATGAATGATACGCTAATTACTGCATGTAAAAGTCCAGCTTAGGCCTAAATCTTGATAATCTTAACAATTTAAAATTCCACTCCTATTTTTAATTACAATTTACAGTTCAAGCCATGGCAAGTCGGATCAATCACTAGGCTTACAAGCGTTTGGCATATATTAGGAATTTAGGCCCTCTGTAGGTAAATTAAGTCTAAGTGTCTTACTCTCCACAATGCCTAGTTGTTTGTATACAAGCGCGTTTCAAACAGATGCAGCTCATACAAGTTTTTACAGCCCTCAGCAGCTGGAAACAGTTACGCGGCAAGTAGCAGCTGGACAGTCTTTTCAACAAGTGGCAAAAAATTTCCAAATCTCCAGGTCTACTCTTGAAAGACATGTAAATGGCAAGGTGAAAAAGCCTGGGAAGACCTGAATGAGTGGCATTTTGTGTTCTTTGGCCAGAACCCGAATCGGAGCAAGTGGAGCACATTCTTCTGTTAGAATCTAGAGGATTTGGCATCTCAGTGTATGACGTCCGTTCTTTGGTATATGAGTATACATGGTATAGGCTTAGCTCTCAGGTGCTGACTTCTCTTCAACAAAACGGACAGGGTTTGACTGGTGGTATGCCTTCTCTCTGACCGATAGGTGCTGCCCTCTATTCATCACCACGTGCCTTACCATGGCATGTGCAATGTTTTGGGGTCGGTTGCAGAAAGAATATTTAACGTTAGAGGAGGAAACATGAAAATATCATCATTTTTGGCACAAAAAACAAATTGAGGAGAGTAAACGATTTTAATGTTACATGTAAAGGCCAAAAATCCAACGTTCAAAAACAGTAAAATAGCTTGGCATATCACTGGATGAATGCCTGTCAGCAGAACATATAGTTAAAGCTAACTCCAGACTGCGTTTCATGTACAGATATAGGCCTACAAGTGTTTTGAATACAAAAACTAGGAGGACACTGTGCTCAGCTCTGACCCAATGCCACTTTGATTATGCATGCACATCTTGGTACTCTGGACTTTCCAAGAGTCTCAAAAAGATATTACAAAACAAAGTGGTAAGGTTTATATTAGACAAAAATAACAGATCTCACATAGGGCAGGAAGAGCTGACTAGAGTGTCCATGCTCAGCTTCAGCGATAGAGTTGCTCAACTAAAACTGTCTCATGTATATAAAATATTCAATGGAACCTCACCCAAATACCTTGAACAATATTTCACCAAGTTAGAAAGCCAACACAACCACAATACCAGAAATAGATCTTCCAACTTTATTACGCCACAAGTAACAAGCCAAACAAGCAACACGTTCTATTACACAGCGATTAAACGATGGAATGCCCTCCCGGAAAATTAAAAACAGTGCAATAGTCTACCTCAGCTCAAATATGGCGAAAAGAAGTTTTTAGCTCATCAGGCAAAAGAAAAAGAGGAGAGTCAATTCGTTTAGGTTCCATTGAATATTTTCAAAGTGCCAAACTCTAACAAAATGAAAACTCTATTCGTCTCTCAGTGACTAGACTGCCACACAGAGAATCCCGTTTTTATTTATTATGTATATTTATTCACACATATTCATATATATGTCTATATATACACACCTCATTATCACATTCATACATATTTATTCAGGACCCCAATGGAAATAAGTGATGTATCGACTTTTTGGGCTATCCTGGCAAAATCGACCTCATAAGTTCCATGTGTCATCTTTTATGTCGCTACTTTATATTTTAGTTTATATGATGCTTTATTATTGTACAGTTGTCTGTTTTATGTTTTTATGCTTTCTGTATTATCATTTTATATATGTATTATATTATTTTGCTGTATGTTGATTTTGCCAAATCAAATAAAA
The DNA here is from genome assembly GCA_964020975.1 of Hermodice carunculata. Classification (NCBI taxonomy): domain Eukaryota; kingdom Metazoa; phylum Annelida; class Polychaeta; order Eunicida; family Amphinomidae; genus Hermodice; species Hermodice carunculata. The sequence continues at coordinate 13,555,927 of OZ026617.1, forward strand.
TCAAATAAAAAATCAATATCAGGAAGAAAAGGTAAGTTCGAAAGGAACTTGTAAATAAATCAACATTTAGTTGTAGCCCATGCTCGGCGACGAGGTTGTAAATGTTTTAAACCGTCCCGTATCCAAAATTGAAAGCGGGCTGCCACTGAACAGAGAAAACTGAATATGGATTAATTATATATATATATATATATATATATATATATATATATACTGACAGAGAGACAGAGAGAGAGAGAGAGAGAGAGAGAGAGAGAGAGAGAGAGAGAGAGAGAGAGAGCCAATACAAATTATTTGGTATATAGATAGATAAATAAAGCAGGCAGGCATAATAAGCAACAGATAAAGTCATCTGATAATGCAGGGCTACATATATTTATTATCTTTATTCTAGTCCAAGATTTCTTCGACGAATGAACAAAATCATTATGTTCACACATCGGTCAATTTTTTATTCTAGGAAGGTCTCTCATCACGTGGCAAACTCTTCTCTCCGGTACTTTTAAATTAGTTTCTTATAAGATCTGCATGCGATTCTTGTTAGGGTCTGAAACTACATGCTTTCTATCCACAGATGTCACTCAGTGGAAGTGGGCAGTCAAAGGAATAATAGCCTTTGTCCCCAATCTCTCATAATTATTTCTTATTAAAATGCCACTCATTTTTCTTTTTCTTTTTTAATTTTCGTAAAATTTGATGTTACAAATGAAAGGCTTCAAATTACCAATTACGCAGAGCAGAAACGGAAATACACGTTTTCTGACACACATTGAAGATATACTGATGATACGCTATTTTAAACGAATTTTCTGTGAGCTATTCAGAAAGGTTTGTGACCCAGGTTAGATGGGAAGATGGAAAAAATCTGATATCAATGGAAGTAAATGACATGGTAGTCCCTCCGATATCACAAGGAATCAAAATGTACACGATCTACACATAGTCTGAAATGGTGTAAATATCGGATTGGGACAAATGATGCTTCATATGCACTCAACTGAATTTGGACACTTTACACATGTAAGACCAGACGATAATGGATTAGGTCTTAAGGACCATGAAATATGTGGCATTTTTGTATATATGTACAAAGAAACAAAGAAAATAAATTGGACCCAGTGCTATTTAGTTGCATGTTTCTTTACTTATTTTCACATTGCAAGCAGCTACTGCTCCTGGTGACAAATTTGTGAACGAACATAACCATTTTGTCATCTCACAACTGGCAAGATGACAAAAGCTGACAGGTAAAAAACCTTCCCCGTGCAAACAAAACGACATGCACATCCCCCGCTGATAAATAACATCAAACTTTAAAAAATCGATACAATCAATACCACTATTGTTGTGGTAACATATATCAACCAGAAAAAAAATACATGCATATCACACTTGCCCAAGAGAAGATGCAAGCCAAAATTGATTTAATGACGGGCATAAATCGGTCAATTGACCTGACGAATTGAAGGATGTGCCTCTTGTCTTCGAAAGAAGTTTCCTTTTGACATGAAGTAAAAAGGCTAAAAAGTCAAACACCTGAAGTATCCTTTCTGTTAACTCAGTGCTCGTACATGCTATAACCACACCGTTTCACGAGGCACTCCGAAAAAAAAAGACGTTGAAGTACGCTTGATGACAAATGAAACATTGATACATAAACTGGTTGCCTGTGCAGACAGACCCTTCTCACTCGGAGGGCGGGAAGAACCTGAGAACGAAGAAAAGGTAACCCCGCTCTTCCGCCGTTCATGCTGTACACGACGGGTTGGTCTCGCTACGAAGGCAATAAAATGGGACCCCATATGCCTCTTTTATGCCACAACCCGCATTTGTTTTAATAATTTATTGTCATTTTGCTGATTTCAAGTACAGATTTTTAGGGTGGGAAAGAGGGCAGGAGGAAGGGGAGGGCTGGATATAGATTGAAAGAAAAGATAGGAACAATATCGTCATTTGAGAAAAGCACTCGAAAGTTTTCACCGGATATACCCCCACCCCCTAACACACACACTTGCACGCGTTACAAGGGAAACTCTATATCTCTGTGTGTCAGAGGGTAGGGGAGACTGGGGAGAGTTGGAACACGGGGTAAGATGAAACTTTAATGATAGCTGCTCCCCACAAATGTATTTCAATTTTGCACCTGTGGGTAGCACCTTTGGTTCTAAGCTCACTTTCCAATGTGAAGCTCAGTTTGGTAAAAAATAATGTGTTTGATTGGGAAAGCGATGTTTGTTTTTCTCCCTCTCCGGTAAATATTTATTATCAACATTTTTTGTCACATTCTTTACACAATTAAATATTCAGCTAAGTTACTCAGTGGTATAAAAGAAGAAACAGTTTCAACCTACCCCTAGAGTCGGATGGAACATTTACAAGTGGGTTATAGTCAACATTTATTTATGTCCACATATGCATACTTGTTTACACACACATGTATCCAGCAGTAAACAAACATACAATAAAGATTAGTAAACATATAAACATTCATATTTCAAGAATGAAGAAAATTAACACAAGGAGAGACTGGGGAGAGTTGGAACATGCAAGAGTCCATGTTCTGTATTATCATATATATTCTGTAAAATATTCTATTGTTACATTTAAATGGCAGGCAGGTCTGGCTGAAATGAACACTAATTGACTTGTTTATTTTGTTGAGAATGTTTCAACGTACCCCATTGCATGCCTCATCTCACCCCTTGTATTCGGCGATATGAAACATTTGACTTGTCGAAAGTTTTCAATATATATCGTGATACTGGTTCATAATATCTGAACAAGACAATGCCAATTTTTGCAGGACCCTTGTTTGTTTAAATTTTATCTTAGAACAACCCAGTAATTAAATACATCTGACGATACAGGGCCCTGACTCTAATATGTTCCAACTCTCCCCATTCTCTCCTACTACGGCGTTTAATAGAACACAGGAAAAAACCGCTGCCTTGCACCGCACTTGTGTGCGAAATAGTGTGCAGAATTAAGTTAGAACCGAATGATCTCTTATCAGATATGTGCATTTGGGATATTCCAAATGAAGAATCTTAACTGCCCTTACGTAGTATAATGAAAAATGCTGAAACTTTTCTTTCAGTGTCATTGGATGCACAATGGTTAATAATGTACGGGTGAAAGCTTGGATGACATCGCTATCAACTTTAATTTTGAAGAATTCATGATTTAAAATTTGTAATGCCACTTATTGGCAGTACTTTCGTCATCTATACTCCTACACATATAAAAACCACCACAATGTCATCCTTTGGTCTACTGTGATACGAGTTTCTAAGTAAGAAAGAATAAAACAGGTCAAATATCGACCAATAAGAAAGAAAGACAAACAAATAGAGATTTTTTTTTGTAAATGCAACGTACAAAATCTGTATTGACAGTATGTTATTATCACTATCTAGCAAACATCATTAGCGTGATCATGTTGTTTATAAATAGGTTTGATCAGTCGGCCACCATGCGTTCAGAATGAGCCGTGAGCATGCTGATCGCCTGTTTGTTTCGCTGTTGTTTATTAAAAAACAAAACAAAAAACAAACAAAAAAAACCCCAAAACACCCCGCCAAAAAAACCAATACCCCCCCCCCCCCAAAACCAAACACCCCTAACAAACAAACAAACCAGGAAAAAAAAGACACACACAAAAACACCCCAACCCCTCAAAAAACACCCCCCCCCAAAAAAAACAAAACAAACAAGCCCCCCTCCCCCCCCCCCCCCCATGACGCTGGACCATTTCTGGAAGAATGTTGCATGCAGATGCATCAGCGTGTGGTCCCCCAGGGCTAAATCCATATACTATGAGGATATAGACGCGAATTCTTTGTAAAATAAGCTTATAAGAACATTACTATGCTGTGTGTGTGTGTGTGTATGTGTGTGTGTGTGTGTGTGTTTTAAATAAAGTATTTCATAGCTGTTTTTTCAGTGGGCTTTCCTTATAGCAACAGCCGTAAGTTAAGTAGCCTAATATTCCTATTTTATAATGCTTCAGAGTGTATTCATAAATGAGAATTTTTAGAAGAAAATGATATACGGTAAAAAATGACTTACAAATCAATTTTATATAAAGTATGCAACGTAAAAATGTTCATAGCGACCCAACATTATGAACTAACTAAACGGTTCTCTGCATATGTCGGAGGCCAAGCCGCAGAGACCACACATTCACAGGACGTGAGAAAAAAAAAAAGTTCGCTTAATAGAGCCCGTATGTGCATGTGGCAGGGCAGAAAAAAGCAACTGGGGACCACATTAGTATAACACATCAGCGTCGGTCGTGACCCATGGAGCCGTCTGTCAGATGAGAGGGCTGATCATTGTCATATGAGATCGAGTCCAAATGTATGATGTGCGTTTTCGAAAAAAACAAAAACACAAAACAAAACAAAACAAAACAAAACCCATGAACTTATACTAAAACGGGCTGACGGTTCATGCCGAAAAATGTCATATGAGATTGAGTCCAAATGTATGATGTGCGTTTTTGAAGAAAAAAAAAAAACAAAAAACAAAAAAACATGAAACGGGCTGACGGTTCATGCCGAAAAAATTTATATGATCTTAAGAACAGTATAAGCTTCAGGACCAACCCCATGATGCAATTTAGGTGTTGGGTATATGCGGGGTTGAGAATTTGTCACAGCTGACAGACATTAAAAGCAAAAGCAGTTCAATTTAGCGGCAAGTAAAAGTGGAAACACAAGCCCATTACTATCATTATTCTTATTAGTAGTGGCAGTAGTAGTGGTAGTAGTAGCAGTACTAATAGCAGAGGTAGTAGTAGTAGTAGTAGCAGTAGTAGTAGTAGTAGTAGTAGTAGTAGTAGGAGTAGTAGAAGGAGTAGGAGTAGTAGTACTATTGAGTTGGGTGGGGATTAAAATGAAGGCCAAGGTGAGGGTGAGGGCGGTGTGTGTGTGTGTGTGGAGGGGGGGGGCGTACCCAAATGATGGCCAGCAACGACGACGAATAATTTGGATGTTTCATATTTCCCAGCCAAATACATTTCGAGTGCACCTGTAGTTTCCTAGGGAGACGACCTTCTAACCACCAGTCATTAAAAGCAGAGCTCTTCCTAGGTAAACCCAGGGAGGTGCATCATACGCCTCCCTGGTAAACCTGACTCGCATTTTGTCTTTTTAGATGTGTGTGTGTTTCTATTTTTTATCCAGCAACATTGCTGTATTAGTCCTAAAAACAGGAAAATATGGACTGGATAACCTGATCCATATCATCCTAAAGTGGAAATCCATATCATCCTGGTAGGGCGTGAGTATTACTTTTTTAATAGTGCGCCTCTGAATTATGTATGTGTGCCAACGCATTCTTTCTTTCTTTCTTTCTTTCTTGCTTTCTCTTTCTTTCTTTCTTTCTTTCTATCTATCTTTCTTTCTTTCTTTCGAATTTTGTCCGACAATTTTCTGGGACACTGTTTGAAAATTATGCACGTTAGGGTTATTTGAAAATTTAAATCTTGACTATCTCCAAAACTATCATAGGTATAGGTAACCAATCCGACTTCAATTAATATGTTTGTAACACTCTACATTTTGGAATTTACAAGTGACCTCTAAAGGTCAAAGGTCAAGGTCATTTTGCCATTTGAAATTTTCTTCTAGGCATAACTCTGTCAATTTTTATCTAATTTTGATCATGTTGGGCTAAAATGGTAGATATTGTAACACTGCATATTTTTGTAAAGTACATGTGACCTCTAAAGGTCAGAGGTCAATGATATTTGGACCTTTGAAATTTTCATCCAGCCATAACTCTTTCAATTTTCATCCAATTTTAACCAGTTTGGAATTTTTATCTAGCCATATCAACAGCTTTTGAAGGCACACAGACAGATTTGTTTTGAAGCAAATCTTCTTTTCTAGTTTGATGTGTTTTTATCGAACATAATGATGAAACCTTGGGCGCAGACGTGTTGGAAAACATGTCAAGTTTCCAGCTTTCGTGTGGCTCAGAGAAATGCCGTTGATTTGATAACATGGCCACAGCATGCATGGGTCAACTATTTGTTAAAATCTCCTATCATCCTTTCATACATGAAAGGTTACAAGATATAGATTTTCTTTGAACCTATACGGAGACAAGTGTCTGCACGCGAGAAGAGACCATTCTGTCGACAACTTAAGTCATCTCATGTATAACAATATTACGGCATGTTTTCAACTAAGGCCACATAAAAAAATGTCCCGGATAATAGTCAGCGCCCGCGTGTTTTTTGTACCGCACCATTTTTTTTAGTTTTTTATTTGTAAATATTTGGGAAAAAATTCCTGACAAAGCTTCAATTAATGCCTTGAG
>OZ026617.1:13567253-13577253 GCA_964020975.1 Hermodice carunculata
GTTATGCTTCAAGAGGAAGCGATTATTTTCCTTTAGCACGATAAATTTCTTGGTCCATAATCCTTTATGTCAAATAAAATACTCACGTGGTAAATCGAAAGAATTTTATTGCGTACAATACAAAATATCAAAACAGTGTGGAAGAGTATGCTGAACTGGTCTATATTGGTACATCTATTATCAGACAGGTCCTTGCGTAGACATCAACTGTCTTAACTCTTTCAGTGCCAAATTTTGGACCGAGTCGACAGCTTTTCTCAGCACGCATTGGGCGCAATGCCCCCAATGCGCGCCTAGAAAAGCTGTTGACCTGGGATATTCTCTCTGGAACTATAGGCACACTGGTACTTGAATGAGAGATTTTTTTTGAGGAATACGAATCTAGGATCTAATGATAATTTAGACAAGTTTGACTTCAGTATAGATCGACTTTAGACGTGAATGGCACTGAAAGAGTTAAAATTTGCAGATAGAAAAAAGGTTTACGGAACACGAACCGAAATATCTCCTGATCGGTTATGCAAAGGAGAACGGAGTTAACCGTTTTCCAAAACAATCTTTGTAAGGAGGAAACTATACCCAATGGTCAAAACCTTGTCGTTCAGTTGCAAACTGGTCAACAAGCCAATTTATTTCACATGTCAGGTCTGCTACTTAGACTTTCAATATATTCATTAACGAAAAGTGTAGGAGCAAATCTTTCAAACATAAAATGTATTCACCAGATTTGCCCATTCTGGATGCTGACCAATAAATCTTATATATGTTTAATTCCATTTTTTTTTGAAACGCGATGTCTTCCGAATAAATCAATTAGAAACATATTACTTGAACAGTTTCTCTCAACAGTAATGACTAGATTAGTTTGTATTTGATCAGAATCCAGTCATTAGTGACACAATATATCCATATCAAATTGAACATTTGTTGTAGTTGGCCATTGTTGATTATTATTATTTCGAAAGTCAACACGGCCTGCTGGCTATTGTTTTTTACGAGTTTTACATGTATTAGGATTATAACTCCTAATGGTTGAACTTTGATTGCTTCCATATCTTTCACCCTAAATTGCATGAAATCTCAAAAATGGTGAAATGAACAGAACTGTTTTTACATCTCACTGCCGAATATTTAACTTAGACAAGGAGCCGCTATTCAAAAAGACGTGTACGGGTATAGGCTCCGAAAAATGTTCTGAGTAGTTACCCGCTGAAGACCTATCAGGCCTACAATCAGCATCCAGAGCAGATTCTTGGTCCACAAGGTAAAGATCAGCTGCATGTCAGGGAAGTTCACTTTTAGCGCTAAAGGGAAAGAGGGTGTCAAAAGGTCTAACGTCAAATGCCGTTAAGCGTGACAAGTGACATGGCCCCTCAGGTGTAGAGTGGTAAAATACACGGAACTTAGTGTGTGCAACAGGCAAACAAAATATTAGAAAGGGTCCAGGTCCGATGTTAAAGCCTTGATAGCGCAACCTTTCACAACAGAAGCGGCTGAAGTTATGTTACAGAATGATTCATTTTCAATGTTCACGCGTGGATGTTTCACAAATACTTTGTATTAATTTGAGGTTTGGAGACGAGACTCGGGAGTACGTAATTAAGCTGCCCATGCAGACAAAGATCCACGTCAAAGGCGCCCGATTGCAGCTTATCTAGATAAAGCGTCGCGATGATCAGTTTGGTGAAAGTGACACGACCTGTGTGTCTATGAACTTCCGTAACCATTGGAAAATTGAAGGTTGTACCGCCTGTCGTGATACATGTGGCTACTCAACACAACAAAGCATTGGCGGTTTTTGTTTTGTTTTCTTGTTTTCTATCTTCTGAATCAGAATAGTGCGTTCCCCAATTAGTCTCTGTGTCCATTAAGAGAGAGAGAGAGAGAGAGAGAGAGAGAGAGAGAGAGAGAGAGAGAGAGAGAGAGAGAGAGAGAGAGAAATGCTGTTTAACTTGGTTTAACCTGTATGTTTGAGTTTCACATTTGACTATACAGAGGATGCGGCACTGTTGTACCTGTTGGTGTATTTTTTTCTGTTTATAGTGACTCACTTTTTATTGATCAGAAAATGGCATGAGAATGCTTGAATACAGGACATACACCCCATTAATGACAACATTAGTTGCAGTAGTAAACGAAGAATTGAACTTCAAAGTGACAGCTGTGTGTCAGAAGGGAATCACGAAATAATTCCCAAATTTTTGCGTTGGGGTACTGCTTTAATCTGGGTCACTATCTGCACGATTAAACGTCTAGAGAATACTACAGTGGCTTATTCGTGTCAAACACAACTTTTCAATTCATAGGTACGAGTTTTCATTTCGTAATATCGACTTTTGTCTCGCCAATACAAGATTTGTGTATTGTCATTCCCGACTTTTGTCTCACCAATACGTGATTTGTGTATTGTAATTCCGAGGTCTACGTATCTCGTAACTCTGACACATATTTAAACATTTAATCGCACGACTGTAACATTTTGAAGCTCTACATGTGCGTATCCCGTAATACTAACACGAAGCCCTGTACGTATCCGGTAATACTGACACATATTTGGAAGCATGGATGTAACGGTTTTGAACACGTACAAGTGTCATCGATAAAGCGCTTGGTACACTTTTACAGCACTTTTAACACAGCAAATATGACTTTGCTCCAAACATGTCCTTGTATACACAAGACTTCTTATATAAGATCAAAGTAAAAGTATACATTTGGATTAAGCTACTGAAAATGATAAAATTTCTATAAGTGTTTAGAAATCGAATTTTAATTGCTTAATTAACAAATTTTAATTTTACCTGTTTTGTGGGGGAAAGTAGCGCATACACAAAAAATGAGAAACATTATTTCCTAATGGGAAATGAAAAAGTACACTTCTGTGCACCAAAAACGGTATTTTAAATTTTGGATAAGGGTTTTAGTTCAAAGTTTACAGGATGTTTAAACTAAAGTGAAAATTTTTAAATTAAAAAAAAAAAAAAAACAGTAACAAAATGAGAACGAAGCCCTTTTATAAAAAAAAAAAAAATACGGTTTTCGAGAGCGTTATGAGTTCTTCAATTTGACACAGAAAAACTAAATCTGATTCTTAGTTTTTGAAATGCTAAATAAAGAAATAAAGAACTCCTACAAAAACAATATGTCTGGATTGGCACCCAGACATAATGAGCGTCAGTTCATAGAATGAGACTTTTCTGTCACCGTATTTATGCCTATAGCTTGGAGGATGGTTTAAACATATTTTATTGGAAAAAAAATGGGAATCAGGGCATAGCCCTATATTAATCCCTCTTGCACAAAAACGAGAAAGTTGGACATTGCACAACAAGAAAGACGATACACTGGCTCGACACAATTGTAAAGAGATGTAACAATACGTGACAAGACAGATAGAGTAGCACTGCCATACAGCTTGAAGAAATGAACCAGGACAAATTACTACATACAGCGAAAGGGTTGGGATAAACTTTCACACTTTATCTTGATTTAGATATTACATATAATAACTGCTTTGTGTTTAAATATACAGATATACTGTTGTACCAACTTTCATGTTATTGTCCCGAGTCAATTTGTGTCATTCATATATTGTTGGACAGCATTTTCAAGCTGCCGAGACTCCTGTAAAGAACAACCGTCCCACACAACAATACTGAACCACACTCAAGAATCGGACGGACAAAGCTGTAATAAATAATTTCTAATGACTTCCTCCTTAAGCGATTTTGTCAATATTTTATGATTTGCGTGCCTGTTGTTAATGTGACTAGTCCACTTCAACTCTGATCTTATAATCAAGCCTAGAAGCCTATGTTCGTTTCCGTTCTGTAGGGTTTCGTTCATAAAGACTAAATCAGGATAATTAAGAGATATTCGCTTCTCAGGTATAACCATACTTTTTGTTTTTGACGGGTTAAACGAGACCGGCAATTTATACCACCAACTCTCCGTGTCCTTCAGATCCAGATTCAGAGAATTGATCGCACAAGTGGCGTCTTCAACTTCAATAAAAAGGGTTGTATCATCCGCAAACAATCTAATAGACGTACTTACCACAATAACGACATCATTCAATAAGTATAACGGGGACCCAGAATAACGGGGACCCAATACAGATCCCTGAATGACTCCGTCTCCAATTTTTCTTCCAAAAGAAGCAGATCTCTGCAAGACCACTCGTTGCATTCGACCTTCTATATAATCTTCGAACCACCTGAGAGGAAAACCACTAATTCCAGCCTTTTTAAGTTTTTGCAGGAGACCAGGATGGTAAACTCAGTGAAACGCTTTGGTGATATCGCAAAATTCAATTTTGTAGATCAATAGCTTTACAAAAACTATGATATAACTAGCCAAGCTCGCTGACCGTACTGTCGCCAGGGGTGAATCCAGACTGAGAATCAGATAAAACAACATTATCTGTAAAATAATTATAAACGCGTTTAAATGTTGCCCGTTCAAGCACTTTACTCATATAACTCAATAGCGAAATATGCGGCTAACTACTACAAAGACTAGGGTGTCCTCTTTTGAAGACTGGAACCACGTTTGCTCTCTTCCGTTCGGTTGGAAATCTGTGATAGGACAAGGAAATATTGAATAGTTTTGTCAGAGATTTCGCAACAACAGGTGCAGCCTCTGTAACAAGTCGAGAACTGATTCCGTCCCGGCCAGTCGCCTTAGAAAAATCAAGACTTTCTAAAATGGCTAGATTAAACCTGTCCTTCATTAACAGTTAAAATTTCGAGAGCATCAAAGTTGGTCTGAATAACTCGGAGGATGGATTTTGAACCGTATCTCTTATGAGACAAAATGTCGTACAATATAAGATAAAACTAGAAATCACCACACATTGGCGCGAAAAGTTTTAGCTACGTATGGAAAACTCGTAAGTACAGCAGTTAAATGCATGCTCGTAAGTGGGAGATGTAAAGCTGTAAAATGTAATACACAGCTCGTAAAACTCGTAATAATGAGATAAATCATAGCAGCTAAAATGTTGTAAACTCTTCCATGTAAATATTTACTTGCGCGTGAATTGTCACGAATTAGTTACCGTATTGGCTTGTATAATTAAATCTACAGTAATGCTTCCTTATATCACCTCAGCGTTTATGCAGTGCTTTGGGCTTACTCAAATTTTTGTGTGTTTGTTCATTGCCTGACTGCCAACAATAGCAGCTATATTGTGCTTTTAGAATGACCATTCTAACTTGTTCCGAATAGATTGAACATAAGAAAGAATTTTTGTTATCTTTTTGGCCATGGAGCACACAGAGCAAGAAAGGCTACTGTGCCTTCTTTGTGCTAGAACAGACATATCTTTGTCACTGTTTAGAATTGAGATTCTTCACTAAGCCGAAAAGTCAATCACATTGTTGGCTAAAGTGCTTCTAATCTTTATTCTAAGTTGTCTGAGCCATGACACAATAGTTATATTTAGGACAAGCAGCGTAAAAATTTACCCACATTTGCCTCTCAGGCCAAATTATGAAGTTGTTTTCGGATCGACAGCTTTCAAAAGTTTGCTACTCAGTAGGGTAAATCTGCACTTGCCTGCTAAACAGACCGATTTCCGTGTTTTTTCCCACTCCAGCTGGGTCTGCTTAGCAGGCAAAATCTACGCACGAAACATGAAGATAACATTTCAAGACAGCATCGCATATTGCTCGAATGATCATGATACCCTATGTCAATTTTAATGTAATTGGTTGGAAACTATGCGTATTCAGTCAAGGCTGTTATTTGTAGCTAAGCTGACTCGTCATTCAACTGAGCTGTTATCCTGGTCACCCATCTGTTGACAATTTCACATTTAACAACTTTTTCTTCGAACTTGCTTGCCGAATTTCTTCAAACTTGGTGAGATGTGCCTTGGATCTCTATTTTGTACCAAGTTTGTTCAAAAGGTCATGATCCAATGATTTTCTGGTCATTTAGAAATTATTTTTATGTTCATTTTGGGCATAATCTTTAAAACATTATCTTCTAAACCGCTTTGCCAAACCTGCTCCTGTTACCAGCAATGCTAGGTAAAATAACATTATTACTGGATTCAATTCTTCTTCGGCAACTAAAAATTTCTCTGCGTGTGAATACATCACAGCTGGAAATACCAACCCTAAAAAACAAACAAACAAACAAACAAACAAACAAACAAACAAACAAACAAACAAAAAAAAAAAAAGAGAGAGAGAGAGAGAGAGAGAGAGAGAGAGAGAGAAAAGAAAGCTACTAATACTGCACGTACGAGGCAGGCCAAAAATATTCTAAGACAATTGTTATAGGCTACCATAGCCACCTGCCCCAGCACCTACATTTGTCCACAGCTGACTGCAGTATTACCAAGCTATGTTTTAAATAGCTGAAGCTATTTAAAACATAGCTTGGTAATACTGCTCTTGTTTCAGAAGAAAGTACTTCATGTAACAGAAAGACTGCATTATGCATTATGTTGTGGATTTCGTTCTTATCTCGAGGCCAGTGCAGTCGACAAAGCAGGTGTCACATGGAACACGATACCCTGGTGTAAACATACTTTCTTTTGTACCTAGGAGCCTGCACGGGCTTCTAGGCCTTGCCTGGTGTCGCCCGTCAGAGCGGCAAGAAAAATGATAATATGGGCTCATATACTTTTACTTTTCTTGTTCACGTATGCATAATTGGTTTTTATTTTAACTATTTCTTAAATGAACGTTTCAAAAATGATAACAGTATGATCAAAAGTGAACTGATCAGGTTTGGTACAGCGCAATTCAAAGTACATTTTCGTTAGGAAATTTTAATAACGGTATTGAAAGATATCGAATTAAATAAAAAAGAAAAAACTGCCCTAGTGCGGTACCCTAATCCGGTATGGCAATCAGTAAAATGAAATGTCGTTTTTGAATATGAATGTGAGAGCGGTTTAGGAGACGCAAAGTAATAGTAGTCACAAAAATAGCCAGATCAATGTTTGTAAAATGAGTAGATGATTCACTGAAATTACAACATCAAATCGCCAACAGACTTAGTAGACCCAACTAAGATGCAACTCTAACACCTTTGAAGTGCACCTGGCCAAGCAGTTAACGTCAGTGCGTTGGAGATTTGAAGGATGTCAGATTGAGGACAGGCGGGAGGGAAAGAACAAATGTCGACAGACTTCACCAGAGATACTAATGACGTGGTCAACAAAGGACATGGTGGGTAAAGGCACTTTATTATAATGATTACAGAGATGATGATAGTACTCAGACCAACAGGATGACTGTAATATAACTTTTAAAAACTGAGAAAACTTCAACTTGAATTAGTTTGAAGTTACAATTCTATTCAAGGCCAAAAAAAAAAAAAAAAAAAAAAAAAAAACATGCGTGACCATAATGAAGGTTAGAGCGTGCTCCCGTTACTGATGATCAATGATAATGATGACTGTAATAGACCTCTGCCACCTTTCAGACTGGCTTTGATGTTCGTGCATATTGTATTTAGGATTGACTTATGGAATAAAAAACCGATCAGGTGTCTGTCACGTCACAATATTGATGAAAGTCAATGAATACTCTACGGGGATAAATGCAGGTAGGGGGCCTAATGGACCAAAGTTTTATCATTTATCACTCTCGGCTTTCCGGGTAAACAAAGTTGGTTCAGCGATCAGAAGGATTTTGCCCTTAGTATTGTGTTAGTTCACAACTACAAAATGTACACAAGGACCTAGTTTTTGTGCTATTGGTCATTCATCTCTCCAGGAGCAAGTCCGATAGGACAGTGACAAGTAGCGGTGTAAAGGGCTTTATAAAAGCCACCCACATATACGAAATTGAGTACGAATTCAATCTCAGACAAAAACTCCTGAAAAGCTTGATCTCAGATACAATTAATAAGCATCAGAAATAAGGTACACTGATGTATTGTATGGAACTGTACTTTGAAACCTACCTCTCAATGCCATCACACCAGCACAGTGAAGCACACTGCGCACTTTTTCACTCATTATGAGCCAGTTGTAGGGAATAGAGAGGAGTGGGAGAGGAATAAGGAAAAGAGATGAGAAGAAAAGCGACATTTCCGACAGCCAGCCGCCGTATTTATTCCTCTGTTCGAAGGCGGGTCGATGGGAAGACTCGGACAGAACAATTACAGAAGGCCAAGATTCTTACATGTGCTACAAGGGTCAGGAATTGACATAACTGCATGGTAATATCCTTATTTTGACCTGAACCTAACCTTTCATCTGACCTCAGGAGCAAGAGAGCAGCACATAACACACACACACACACACACACACACACACACACACACACACACACACACACAAAGCCCGCCCTTCCCCACCCCCAAGAAATAGAGAGAGGAAAGTATTTCGTTTCCCCTACATATTTATTTCATCGAAACGAAATAAAAGTGTTTATTTTATTCGAACTCATATAGTCAATCCGCAAAAGCTTTAGGTCGCCTCCGTCATTATAAATGGATTCACTTTTTAAGGAACAATGAACGGCCTGACGTGTTGAATTGCAGATCATGTACAGGCACGAAGAAAGTGCCGGAACACAGTCCGAAAAAGAGGGGCTTACGCCCAGTTTTCTGACGAATTCCCAGTACTTTCTGAGTGCCTACACCTGCAAATTAACACACCAGACCATTCATTGTTCCTATCATGACATGATTTATTCTTTTCATGGCCAGAAATTGTGTTAAATGTGTCCATATAGATCTATCATTTAAAAACACTTTTGAATTCACCCATTGTGTTGTGCTGTTGGGACAACTCTATGACTACAACAGTGAACAAAAAAAAAAAACCAAAAAAAAAAAAAAAAAAAACCAAAAAAAAAAAAACAAAAAAAACAAAAAAAACAAAAAAAACAACAACAGTGTTTGATCCATCGTTGCAAAAAAAGTTACTGTGATGTAGTCTGTTTATATGAAACAAGTTTTCATGGCAACATGTCTTATCTAATATTATTACAAAACATAATCTGTTGAATTCATATTTTAGAAACAGCCATTTATTTGGGCGTGTGATTTATACTACCCAGGACATCAATATATATATATATATGTAAAACATGGTCCAATACTTACGTTTCATCGGATTTTTTTTAGTCTTGATTAGAAAGTTAGGTCTGCACTGGTCAGTTTTCTCCATTAACAAGTCAGTTGATCTTTAGAATAAATATACCTTTGGCAACTATTTATATATTATTAAAAACCCATATTTTTATTAAACTGTCGCTGCTGGAAATTCCTAGAATGTATAGATAGTCAACTGAGGTATTCTGGCTTTGGATCCAACTGTACAGCTGTACAGTGAGATGTATATCAGCGGCAATTACGAAAAGTAAAAAAACACTAAAGATTTTTCCTTTATGTTGTAGTCCAAGAGTTTTCCAAACAGAATAACACAATGGTTATATTCAAAAGTGTTTTTAATAATAGATCTGAGCTAGCAAAGTAAATAAATTTAACATTTAAGTTAATGGGGACTTAAATGATTTGGTGTCCATCACAGCCTCAATCTGGTTTCTGCCACCAGAGGTCAGTCGTGTTCCAAATATGGCAGGGAATAGGATGTATTCAGACATTTTGCAACCTTTGTGCGCCACCGGAACATAGTTTTGGGGCCCGATTTTTTTTTTGGAGGGAACGAAATGTTTTCCCAGCTGCATATCCCTTTGTGGGTTTCCTAAACATATGGCATATTTGATTGCAAAAACGATCGGTTGACCAGCGGAGCGAACAGGTATATTCAGCATTCTTGAGCTTACTAGAGCACTAAATCAGCTTGCGACTAACAATAGTAACATGACTGAGGGCTATTCATTAGGAAAGACAGACGCAAGCCCCCCGAAAACTTTTGTGACTGAACAATATATCGAACATCCTTTATAATTAGTATCCAAAGCAATGTTGTTTATGTTGTTCTGTGATGCAGATGAAAATAACAGGCATTGGAGTAGGCCTAACTATGTTCAGTTCCTCAGTAAGCCTGTTTTGGTAATCCTCTCCA
>OZ026617.1:13582253-13720847 GCA_964020975.1 Hermodice carunculata
GAAACTTATGAAATGTGACGAAATTGAAATTATATGGCAATTTACAAAATATATATCGGAAACAATGAAAATCAGGGGTACACTATAGTACTCTAAAGTCATTTAAAACCTACAATACTTTGAGCTGTTTTTGGGGGGCGGGGGGGGGGAGGGAGCTGCCCCTAAGGCATACGTATCAGGAATTGTTGTAATGTACTGTGTTGTATTGTGCTGTTGTGGTATAGCGTATTGTTTAGTGTATTGAGTTACAGATTACCATTTACTGTATTTATGGTGCAGTAATAAAGTCATTCATTCATTCACATCTGTAGCTTTCGACCCGATCTCAAGGGGCCGTCTTTTTGTAACTTATGGGATCTTGGAGTACAAGGAAAGGCTCGGAAATTTGTGAAAAATTTATGTTCACTATAGCCATGACTGATCTTATAGACATCTTACAGAAGGAAAATATTGGTGTAAAGTGCTTTGATAATATAATATCGGCATTATTGTACTCTGATGACATCATCCTCATGGCGGAAAAAGTACAATTGTCTAAAATGTTGGCAGTTGCAAATTAATTTGCTGTAAAATGTGGTTTGAACTTTAACAGTGAAAAATCTAAGATGAAGGTAATGGTTATAGGCCAAGGACTCGTCCCATGTAAGAAGTGGGCAATGGGAAATGATTTACCAGAGGAGACCAATAGTAAAAAATATCCGACTGTATTGTTTTCAGGAACTTTAAGCGATTTAAACCAAAGAAAAAAATGAAAGGCCTACCGAAAGCAAGACGGCTGAGGGGATATGTAGATAGTATGATGGCAAAACATCAAAATGTCAAAAGGACCTCTCATAGCAAAATTTTATATAAAAAAATTGTAACATCATCACTTCTTCATGGAGGAGGTGTCTGGATGGTAGACAAAGCCACCAGTGACATAGTCACTGTAGGGGATGTAGGCTGGCTACCCTTATACCTGGAGGCTGATGAACGTAGACTCAATTATTTTGACGACCTGAAGCACACTCTAAAACGGCAGACTTTATCAACAGGTTTATTATGAACTATTTTCAAGATTTTAACGAGGAAGGCAGGTCACATAACCCTGTTGTAAAGACAAAAAGGAAAATCTGGATAGAGCAGGCGTGGATAGGGCCATGGACTATTATAATGAAAAGTGGCTATACCTAGGCCTATTCTAAAAATTGAGGGCAGAGTATTGGAATGCTGATTTTTTCCCCGCCAAATTGATTCGAAACGTTCTTTGGTCACGTACATGCACTTCAAACTTTCAGTTGCTACAGAAAATATGTTTTTTATTTTCAAGATATCCGTGGTGTACAAGTAAAATTCACGGCACGTACCGCCACTTTAGGACTGAACGCGGATCGTGAACGTTGGGATCAATGCAAGGGAAAGTGCGACTTCTGTCTCTCAGCTAGTGCGGATATTGTCCACTTCTTTTTCATTTGTCCTTTTTCCAATGATTTGAGAGAATTGTTATTTTCCGGAATTGCACAAAAATATATATGTATATAGCATTTTATCTGTAATCCTGAGGCGTTGTTTAAGTATTTATAGCATGCTTATGGTAGCCAACCTACATCCCCTACAGTGGCTATGTACGCTGGACTTGCCTGGATGCGTCTCCGCTATTGCCCCGGTGGATGACATCCCCGCTGTAAATGGGATAAATAAATAAAATAAATAAATAAACAAACAAACAAACAAACAAACAAACAAACAAACAAACAAACAAACAAACAAACAAACAAACAAACAAACAAACAAACAAACAAACAAACAAACAAACAAACAAACAAACAAACAAACAAACAAACAAACAAACAAACAAACAAACAAACAAACAAACAAACAAACAAACAAACAAACAAACAAACAAACAAACAAACAAACAAACAAACAAACAAACAAACAAATAAATAAATAAATAAATCATCTCTCCTTATCAGCTATGTGGGTATATTAACTAAAAGAACCAATTTTGAAATTCAAAACTTGCGACATATTTTCCGCACATTTTTCGACATAAACGTCTTGGCCTATCCCGAATCAAATCACTTTGAATCGCGAACATTTTTATGTTTGAACTGCTTCGAATCTTTTACACAAAACATGAATAAATAACAATTCTTTATAAGAACAGAAGTAAAAGGAATGTTACCCGAGATACTGTTTAATTTTGTACAACATTTTTTTTTTCAATAAGAGAGAGATAAAAGGGTTTTCTATCCGGGTGTACTGGACTTTTATTTACCGTATTTAAGTACTGGAAGTCCGTTTATTTTTTCGCACTTCGTACCAACCACTATTTGTAAATATTCTTATTTTATATACCTTGTACTAGGCCACAATTGCTACCTGTACCAGCACGGTGCCCCCCCCCCCCCCCCCATCCATACCTCTTCCCCTCCCCCGCCTTCGAAATTAAGGCCACTGCATGGGCTATCGGTTGAGCTGTTCCCACAGGTTCAGCTGAGCTCAATCGCTGGTCCGGAGCCCTGAGTTGTGCCTATTCATCACAATTTGCACTCACATGTCAAGTTACTTATGAGGTGGGCCCACAAGGACAATAGCCACGTCTTATGGGCTAACAGATGCGTTTGGTGAGCCCACGATAAATATGCTACAATGATAAATCCAAGCTCAATGTGTCTATCAAAGGATGTCCAATAGCTCCATCCCAGTCATGCCATAGTTTCTTGGCGCCCTGTAAACCAAACTTTCTCTTCCCACGAGTCAATGCAGTGTTCACAGATTACAGCACATGGTTGCACGGCGTTGGCGGTAGAATGTAAATACATCACTTCAAGTGTGGCGGCATAGTAAGTACCAGCGGCCACATCGTAAGTCAAGGTCGACACGTGTTCCGCCGGCGTTCGTGGCGGCAGGTATGCTGCAAACTTAGCAACTTTACAGGAACTGTACAGAAACCCTGACTATACGTCCACCGACACGATGTCTCCTAGTTGCATCCAGAGTCTTCTTGGTGTGATTCTTATTCTTGTCATAGTAAGTGGTCACTTATCTTTTTCCTTTTAATCGACTGTGGTGCCGCTGAATCTCGAACTGATACACCCAAAATGTATTTCAAAGTCCATATTGTGTGTAAACCCAAAAGGTAAATAACACAATTGGCTTTAAGAAGTTTTATATATCCACAGTTTTGAAAAGAGTTGATTTTTATCTTCTTCTTTTTTTTTTTAATATTTCAGGGAGTCCAATCTTGGACGAGATCCAAATACATTAGGGGACCATACATACATGCCGCTCACCAGCGCATCTCCGCTGAGGTCAAACAAATATTGTTGTGCATTCATAAATATATAGGTGGCGTATTAATTATCATGCCCCTGAGATACTTCTACTCAAAATACATGTAATGACCACAGGCGCTGCCCCTTTATTGAATATAAAATACTTTCAACGTTAAAGTACTGGTTAAAAGCGCTTTCGTGACGCTTCTTAGAAGAAAGCAAAAGATCATTGTTAATACCCGGGTCTATCCGCATTGATGGGTAAATTGTAAACCCGCACATAAATTTATTGCGATTCAAGCATGAACTTTAGAAATACGAGCACTTTTTTCTGTAGAATGTATTTATACGCGTGGCCTGTACCTGTCGAGTTCAATCTGTCTTTCCACAAATTCTTTGAACAACAAGTTAACAATACAGCGCAAAACTGACACCAGGATTTACTGGCTGCTAGGGTTGCAAGTGCGGCCCTACACACAACGTTACTCTGATCCACCAGGAGTAGTAGCATAAGTTTCCTGTAAGTTACTGTATAACAGTAACATGACAAAGTACAGTTATGCAAGTTACGCTTTCAGTCATTCCCAGAAGGCCCCATGAAATACAACATGTAAGAGAATTTAAAGAACACTACAAAATACACATAATATTCACACACTATATTCACATATCAGCAAAGTTCAGGAAGGACTCAATTGGGACCCTTCTGTTCTGTGAGAAGACGTGCATTGGCCTATATTTATATCCAACCCAGAAAAAACAAATGTATTTTTAATGAAATTTCGGGCCATGGGCTGAGAGTCTGAAATTTAAATAAATTGGGGGGAACAAAGGACTATTAACACCACAATTACTTTACATTGTTTTTTTTTTTTTCTAGAAATAAATGACACTGATGTACGCCTGTACGCGCCAAGTTATTCATCATAAAATTAAAGTGATGATATAAAATCATAAATACCCGTGAGATCATGGATTCAGGCTTTTGTTTCTCCAACCACACTCAGAGGAGACCACGGATATGTAAATTGAAGAACCGAGAACCCTGTCAAGTATAACTGATCTTGTTTTTAAAAATAATTAAAACCTGTTGTGTAAGACTCCACAGCCTCCCCGCATATACTTTATTGAGAATGCTTAGATGTCCTGTTTGAATGTTTATATGTAAAAACTACATGCAGTATGTGATTTTCACAAGGAATAGAGGTGGTCATATAGGAAAGGTGATGTCTTATTGAGGAAAGTCAATGATCTGAAGCAACTATCAGAAAATGGACTGATCTGTCTTTAAAAGTATATGCAAAGGAACCAGAGTACAGGATGAATGGATTACAACAGTTTGGATGGTTGCGTACCTGAATGTTGGCAAGCGCTCAGCAAACAATGTCAAATACCGCAATAAAAGAAGGTTCCCGTGTCAGCCACACAGGCACAACCGAATATATTTTTATTTGTTTTCTTCCTTGTGTATGATTCTATTTGAAAGGGGTCCTATTTAAATAGAATCACACATAAGGAAGAAAACAAATTAAAAAGTCAACATAAAAAAAAGAAAAAAAATTAATAATAGGCAAGCATTGTCAGTGTAGACTATGTTGGTTTCACAATAAGTTTAAACTGCTTCTTTGGTTTCTCATTACTGAGTGTAAACGTAATGAGATATGTTCAGGAAACCCACCGTGAGTGGGTTCATCTTGTGAGCCAATTGTCAATGCTTATACATTGATGAACTGCTGGTTTGCGTCTTTGAATACTGCAAATACATTTTAATTTCCCACCAAAAGCGCTTGTTCTGTCGCTAGGCAACAACGATAAGCCTTTGCCATGATGCGGGCGTATTGATGGATACACCAGCGGTGGCTTGAACATTTCTGGAAATAAATAATACATATTTTAAACAAAATAATGATTTCAAGCTTAGTGGGTATTTGGCGAATATACCCTGAGGAAAAATGCAAGAGCAACACATTTTGCCGTCTAATACAAGGATCTGCCCGCACATGTTGGTACTTCCTTCTTGAGTTATACGGGCTAGAGCAGCCTCGCAGCTAATATGAATGTTTCGTATTGTTTTTGCGGCAATTCATGTGCGTTTTCTGTTTTGCTGCATTTTGTAGCCTTTGGGCAGGGAGGTGGATGCACCTCCGGACAAGGCAACATTATTTGACACGATGGTCATCACAGAAGAACAAAACTTATATGCTTTGTCATGTTCCGTGAATATTTTCTCAATTTGTCACAGTATTGCAACCGCGTGATGGCATAACTTACAATCACATATTTTTCCGCCAGCATAGCGGGAAAAACAATACGAGAGGCACATATTTGGAGCCCAAACATAACAATAGCTGATACGTAGGAAGCAGGAGACACGAGGCATTCTCGGGCGAAGATGTTAGAACTATTTTTTATATAATACTCAACTTTTTTTTAACTTGTGTCTTTCAGAGCTCCAGGAAAATGTAATGAAACAATTGATTTGTCTCATTTGCTTCAATGCTGGGTTTCTGGACAGGGAGTCTGAAACAAATGTTATTTAAAAAGGAAAACGAATATTCATCCCGAACGTGTGACTACCCTTTGTATCAAGCTCCGTGTGTTTTTGGAAAACACGACTTTTATCTGATTTTCTAAAGTTCATTCATCCAAGTAAATAGTTTTTCTCAAGAGTAACGTGTTTTGCCATGTTTGCCACAGGAATCTGTCCGAAAAAACGGGAACTTTGTTGTTGAATGATAGGGGCCACAGCAGCACCGCAGCTAATATGAAAGTCCTGTATTGGCGCCCTATATACTTCAATAAAACTAGAGGAGGTGGACCAGGACCTCTTATCCTCTCTTTCTAAGTCTGACTTGATTATATTGTATTCATGCTGACGTTTCGTTTTCACCATTTGTGGAAACGGTTGTAACATATGCCATTTGTAGTGACTTGGGAGCAGACTGGATGCCATTGGGGTTAACGAAGCTATGTGACAGCCGTCACACATGAACAGTCCTTATGTACCACATACATAATTAGTCTATGGTGTGTTCGTGTAACAAATTTTGTAAGCTAACATAATATAAATGTTGGAATGACGTAACCTCACATAACCATGCACACGGACTTTATAATTACAAGAACATTTGCCAAATTTTAAACCACGTGACAACGTAAGCATATGGAATGTTATTCTGCCCATCTCATGAAGACGTGTATCATAGATAAAGTTACGGAAACAATGGACTTTGCTGCCCTTAAAACTTGGACAACCAATGACATTTTAGGTCCTCATGTGTTAAAGGAAAGGAACGATAATTGATCGAAAGTTGTCTGAGCAAGGCAAAGGGAACGTATTCACAATAAAAAGAATTCCTTATCGCAAAGGCGTTTGGAAAATATAATAGGGATGCACAATGACAAATCTATATAAGCTGAGGGATGGTGATGAAGACGACAATGATGGTGATAATGATGATGATTTTGTTATCAGTTTTTTTTTTTCAGATTGCTTGAAAGTAGCAAAAAT
Source organism: Hermodice carunculata (assembly GCA_964020975.1). NCBI lineage: Eukaryota > Metazoa > Annelida > Polychaeta > Eunicida > Amphinomidae > Hermodice > Hermodice carunculata. The sequence continues at coordinate 13,589,025 of OZ026617.1, forward strand.
ATTTTGTTTACGTCAAATTCCTTGAAACAAGATTTTTTTGCGCTGTGTCAGATTGCTTAAAATGTACCAGTCTTTTTTTTGTCATGATAGATAAAATATGGTATGGGATCAGCAACCTTGACACATATGAAAATGAACCCACTTTTTGTGGATACTGTGTCAGGTGTGTTAAGACTGTGACCTATTATCTCCTAAGGCACGAATTATCATTTAAAATTGTATTAGCGGAAAGTTTTTATGGGGGTGAGTTATGACAATAGCTGAGGCAGTCAGTCCTCATAACCACCTACTATTCCCTGGTCACTAAACTGCACGACGATGGAAATAATTTCATAAAATTTCTTTAGCAAAGAATGTGAGTAATCGTATGGGGGGGGGGGGGGGCGTTGGGCGAGGGGCATAGTGAACTACAGTTACAATCTCTTCAGCTCCGCGGGATCACGTGGTTATTACGATATTCACTCGCCAGCCATTGGTTTTGCGTGTCAACCCTTTCGGCCCCGCCTCGCGTGGATATCACGACATCCATACGGTATCGCACATATGCAATTTGTGCGAGATACCGTATGGGTGGCGGTGGATATCGTAATAATCAGCTAAGGCGGAGCCGAAGAGGTTGTCACAATGTTCACCATGCCCATGCATGCAGTATCTCGCATTTTCTATGCAACTCAAATTTTATGCATTAAGCTCGTAAAATTCTCTTCATCGTCATCTAGTTCGTTGTATACGACCAATATCTGTTCGTTCAGTGGCCCGAGAAAAAGAGGTGGTCATGAGGACAGTGACAGGCTTCCCTACTGTTATAACTCACCTCCATAGAATATGTTTCTTTTTCATACACATTTTGGGCGCCCTGGATAATTTCCTGCACTGTCCCTTGAACCAACGAGGGGCCTATCTTCTTGTGCACATCAAGGGGGGGGGGGGAGGGGGGGGGGAGAGGGGGGTCATCAACGGTCGTACAACATCCATCGCAGCATGTGTGCACGAAACGGGTATTTAATGGATGTAGCTATGAGAATAGCCTCAGGTTACATAGGTGATTTTTTTTACTATTTCTCAATCTGAACAAGGTAGTTCCAATATGACATTTTGTCCTATTTACAGTAGGGTTGCACATATTGCAAGTGACTGGAAGCAAGGGATTGGCTGGACAAAATAGGCAACACAATCAACATGGACGCTAGTATTTATAGACTTATCAAAGGGATTATACTGCTGACCGGTCTTGCGTCCAGCTGCATATGTACTTTACATTACTATTGTGCACTTCAAAATAAAAATAGCCTTGAATCACATATAGTTTTTTTCAGATGTGGGTGTCGGGAAAACAGATCAACATGTATGGTTTTTCCCCTCGAATGAAAAATATAGTGACATGTAGGTATATATATATATGAGCATGGTTATCTTTTTCTTTTCAAACATTGAAAACACCAATCCTAACTCGTTTTGCTGAAACGTCTCATAACACACAAAAAAGTAAAATTAGCGCGCATATCTTTTGTCGAGCTCATTAAGTTTACTGATGCGTATGGTATGAAAATACCACATAGTTAATGTTTTGTTACCACGAAAGATGTACTCAATGTATGGGTGATTAATTGAGCGATAAACACAAACGATTGTGTTCATGTTTTACGGTCTGAACTCTAAATCATGATGAATATTGCACCAAAGCTTTTTTTCCGCAAATAAATCGTGGATTCCAGATAAAAAAAAATCGCTCCAACCGTACCAAAGAGTGATGTCATTATCGACAATTGTGTGTGTGGAAGTTATTTCACGTATTTGTAACACAATGGCCATGGCTTTTGGGTCTCCATGCATTCAGAAAAAAATGTACGATGATATCTATATCTGGGACGGAGGTTTGTAGTCTGTGCAATATTTCTCATCATGATTTGTAGAAATCCATTATCATATTAGTGCCAGCATCGACTAAGTTTTTCTATGTCAGCCCCACACAAAGACACGATCTATCGAGGGACGGGACAGGACAAGGAGTGAGATGAGGGTCCCGTTCACGAGTCACGAAGAAAAAAAAATGATGCTTTCACATTTCAAAGTGTAAAAGTATTTATCACACTTCACAAAAAAAATCCTGCTGTCACAGTTTACGATTTATTGAAATATCAATGCACATTTCGCGATTTGTTGAAATATCAGTGCATATTTCACGATTTATCAAAATGCTGCATCGTGTTTCACAAGTAATAGGCCTTTCGCGGTTCACGACAATAATATTTTATACCCGCACAGATCAAATTAAAAAGCCACACTCATAGTTCACGATAGAGGTGTTGCTTCCTCTTTATACGAACACAACACCATGTGGCTTTTGCGACAAGTTACTGGTGAGAACAGATGGACGTTAATCCACCATATGTTAAGCTTTACCGGTAAAACTAAAAACTACGGAGCAACAGAGACATACACTCTCCAAAGAAGTCTAGTGTCAGCTCAATCGTGCTTGCTGTACTAGATCATAGCGCTGTCACTCCATTTTGTTGTCCAGACTTTCAATATTGCCTTTGGCAAGAAACGTGACGCCTAGAGTTGTGCACATCATGATGATGGAATATGATGGGATGTATCATTACCTGGTATTATCACCGTACAATATCAAGTGATGCTCAAGTAGATATCTCTACTTGAACCCCGAGCGTACATACATAAACGGATATATCATTGTGTTCTCTTTGTTCATAGTGTATGGTCGAATGAATGCTAATCAAAGCTTTATTAACATATTAGGGCGCTGTTTGTCTCCCAGCTGGAGCCAGGTCTTTTTCACAACATGGGGTTTGGCATAAATCTACCTTAGTTCCACGTTGATGACCGGTAACTTAGCCGTACCTGAATACTGTTATGCTTAGATGTATCTGTCCTGGCTTTTGTAGATGACACTGTATAGCTGGAAGATACAGGGCTCGGACACTCATGCCGTATCATGTTCAGTGTAAAGTATTTTAATATATACCACGTTACTGATTCCATTCGTCAAAAACTGTAAAATATAACGCTGAAATCCACTTTGATGACAGGTTCTCAGTCACTCGGCTGTCAATTTAAATTCAATTATCTGCCTCTCTCCCCTAAAAAACAACAAAAAAAAAAACAAAAACAAAAACAAAAAAACACACAAAAAAACAAAACACAAAAAAACAAAACAAAACAAAACAAAAAAAACAAAAAAAACCAAAAAACAAACAAACAAACAAACAAAAAAAAACCTCCCCAAAAAACACCCCCCCCAAAAAACAAAACAAAACAAAAACCAAAACACCTTAATTAATGTGTAACAACATTATAAAATACCCATGATAAACTCAGATTCAAAATTTACCTCAGCAAATACTGAAATGAAACCGTCATGTGATACGAATATTTAATCCTCGCCGACTGCACTATAAAACGTGCTGTAAATCACCGTCAGCTTCGTTGCCGGGACAATATACCATACTTTTTTCCCCCGAGTAATAATACAAGGTGGCTTTCCAATCTTTAACTGTAAATTGGCAGTAAAACAGAATATAAATACGCGTTGGTGAAGTTACGTGAAAACTTTGCTGCACAATGGTAAACGCACGCTGACAAGTGGTCTCTCCCATTTGAACCATGCTTCTATAGATCCTACTAGTGGATTCTTCGTCAATGATTTCTGTTAAACCAGTACTCATATTTTTTTGTCTGTGAGACTTTGAGACTATTTGGGGTAGCTGGACTTAAACATTTCATGTCAATGTTTACAAAAACTAAAATCAAGGGATCCAGCGAGATTCGAACTTTTCAAAGAGCTGTCTTAACCATTGCACCATAGGGTTCGTTCCAACTGAACGGCGCTTTTATTTGTGTTGGACGAACCACTTGTGCATGCAAGGTGACGCCATTACGCAAGGCGTGCATCGGAAGGGTTACAAAGTATAGTTCAATGCGGTTTCTACGATTATTGAACAACACGAACCTCAAAGTACGAACAGATGTTACTCTGCTAAAATCACAAACAGACAGCAAGGAGATGCCACCCCTGGTCGTTGATTCTTGTGTCTTACACCATACTTATATTGTGTTTGCCAGCGGTTTATTAAAGTCTGTGTATCATCACACACTTTTCTGTTTTCCCTGAAATTCATTCATTCATTCATTCATTCATTCATTCATTCATTCATTCATTCATTCATGCATTCTTTCTTTCTTTCTTTCTTTCTTTCTTCTTTACCAGCAAAATTTGTCCAACACTTTTCTCGAACACTATTATACATAAAAACTCAAAACTTTGCATGATTGTTCCTCCATACAAGGAGTTGGACCTTTTTATATACAGGAATGAAGATGTTTAAAATTATGCAAATTAGGGGCATTTAAAATTTTCAATCTTGAATATCTTCAAAAGTATTACAGATAGAGCCGTCATTCCAACTTCTACGAGGGTTTTTTTTTGACCATCGCGCATCTAATGAATTAAAAAAAAGTTGTAGCATTTTAAATTATGCTAATTAGTAGCATTTGAAATTTTAAAACTTGAATATCTTCAAAACTATTACAGATAGAGATGTCATTTCAACTTATACAAGGGGCTTGTTGACCATTGCACATGAAATGAATCTAAAACAAAAGTTGTAGCAATTTTAAATTATGCAAATTAGCAGTATTCGAAATTTTCAATCTTGAATATCTTCAACACTATAATAGATAGAGAAGTCATTCCAACTTCTACCAGGGGGTTGTTGACCATTGCGCACCTACTGAATTAAAATTAAAAGTGGTAGCAATTTAAATTATGCTAAATAGCACCATTAGACATTTTAAATCTTGAATAACTTAAAAGCTATAATAGATAACGATGCCATGTTAACTTCTACTCCTGTGTTATGGAATAGTTGTACATTGCCCATTGCCATACCAATATGTTTTGAAGACACACACTGATTTGCCATACAGCAAATCATCCTTCCTAGTTCTTCAGTGATTTTACTTAATCCACTACTTATTTTCGCTGGTCTTTGAGACTATTTGCGGTTGCTGGACTTAGACAAATGAGGTTTTATCTCCACTTTTGACAAACTTAAATCCAGGGGATTGGAACCTGAAAAAATTGTGTAAATGTTTCGCAGTAAATGACCTGTCTTAACCATAACGTCATTGGGTGTGTTGGAACTAAACAACTCTTTTTTTGTGTGTGTGTTGGTCGAGCTATTGGTACTTGCAAGTGGACGCTTATATGCAAGGAGATCATCAGAGGTCGGAAACTATAATAATAATAATAATAATAATAATAATAATAATAATAATAATAATAATAATAATAATAATAATAATAATAATAATAATAATAATAATAATAATGATAAAAATAATAATAAATTTATTGACACCCCAGTATAGTTCAATGCTGTTTCTAAGAGTGTGGAACAACATGGAATTCAAAGGACGAACCAATGTTACTCTCCAAAATATCATGTACCGCATGGCTTAAGAAGGAGACACCATTTGTGGTCATTGGTTCTTTTTTCAGAATAACATACATCTCTGAACTATTTATTCTTTCTGACTTAGGGACTCACTCCTACTTATGGTGTCTCTGTGTCATAAATCGTTGTTACGGATATGCACTGGCTATTGCTTTTTGCAATGGCTCATAGTACAATACTGCCCCCCCCCCCCAATGAAGAATGCAGTAACTGCAATTTTGTCGAAAATGAACTAAATATGCCATTTTACTTTGTGTCACCTGCGCTACCTATTGACACATAGAGTTACTAAATTTACCTTATATATACTGAGATAATGGGATGGTGAAAGCACAGTATCTACAAAAGCAGTCCTCCAAACCACTAAAAACTGCGGTAAGTACACATACTGCACTTTTGAGTGGTGCTATGCTATAGTTCGTGTAGTTACTGTACTTTTAACTCGTGTCAGTGCTTACTTTGAAAATGAGGCTGCAGTTACTGCAAGCGTCCTTTGGACATCGTGTTGTGGAGGGAACATACAATCAGTCTATCTCAAAGATATTTTGCAAATTGAACACAATTATGGCACTATTTCGGGGGAGACGTATGATGGAAATGGCGTTGGAGAAGTCCCGGACATCGAAGGAAAAGAAAAAGGGTCAGCAAGAAGATATTATTTGTCACTTTAAGGGTAAAATTACAAAGGCCTAATTCTAAGATTTCGTCCACGACTAGGCCTACTTTGGCTAGGCCTACATACATGTACATGCGGTAAAAGTTCACTATCTGATTGTCCCTGTCTGAATATGGGATGGCGTGTTACGGAAGAGCTTCTCAGAGTGTCCATAATGTATAATATATGAAAAAACAAATCAGGTGAAATGATTCGCATATCCCACAAGTATGAGTCATTATTATTATTCGATCCAAAAAATTGTAGACTACTAAGTATTAAAGACTATGCTGTGATTTTCTTTTATTTTGCTTTTGTAATCTTTGAAGGGTGATTATTTTATTGAAAGTATTCATACCACTCCTTGTTGAGTTATTCATCTTGATTTTCAAATTGAACCGCAACACATGCTCTATGGAAACACGGAAGCACGTTAACTGAAAGCCCCTTCCCGAATATGAATTCGACAAGCAACTCTATTGTATGAAGATCAAAGTTGTCTATAACAAAACCTTGTCATACCGGTAAAATATCCATGAAACAAACTGTGTTAATATCTAAATTCCAAATTTTTACCATTTTTAATCAGTATGATGATACCAAAAACAAATTTCTCATACAAAGACCTTAATCATTTTACGAACTAACAAAACATGAGGAGTATGAGCAGGTCATGAGTACCCGTCGGGTCAATTTACTCAACTTCTTCAAGTGATTGCCAGGTACATTATTTCATAGACCAGCAGCTAGCCGCCTGTATATTTTTCCACATAGATCTGCTATCACAAACTTGAGGACAAGTTGGGTCTGGTTTTCTTTCTCTTGACTCCATGCATGTATCAGTTTTCCCCAACTAGGACTGTGTCGAGTGAATACACTTCAGCAAATAAACCCTAAATATAAATGACAGAATGAGAAAGGGTGGCCTAATTTCTAGGTGCGTTATGCAGACTACTGAAATATACAGGAGTTTGAGATAACAAACAAGCCTTTCATGTTTCTGCTGCTGTATCTATTTATGGGTCAGGGCTGACCCCTGTCTACTGACCGACACATACATTCTCACTAGATTTAGCCATGTCACGTGTTGATTTATTTTAATGTACATTGTACATGTATATCTAACGGCTAATGAAGAACCCATGTTTGATTTTAAAGGTGTATGTTTTTTGTTTTTTGTTTTTTTTTTGTTTTGTTTTTTTCATATTTTTAGTGGCCGAATTTTCAAGGAAACAATATGAATGAAAAACAATCAAATATTGAATAAATTTGCCAGAAATACCAGGTTAATTATACACCAGTAAAATTCTTGTTTCCTTTGAAAAAGCTTTATTTGTGGTAGAAAGAATATAACTACATTTGCAGTTTTTAAAACTCTTTCAGTGATGAATTCGAGACTGAGTCAACAGCTTGCCTCGCTGCACTTTGCGCACAGTGCGCCGAGGCAAGCTGTTGACTGAGATCATGATTTCTGAAACTGAGTTTATACTGCGCATGTTGGCATACGAATGAAAGGTCTTTCCACTTGGAATTTGAATATGAAATCATCTTATAGGTAAAATTCGTTTGAAGACGACTGAAGTCGCATTTGGCATTCAAAGAGTTAAAATGCCTTCACCCCCATCCTCATTATGGTAGGCACCATCACTTTGTTTTCGTGGAATTATCATTTTCAATTGTCAACCAATGTTCAAATCAATATATCAACTTCTTTCACAACATCACTAAATTCACCTATTTGCTAATTCAAGCAAAAAATTCAAACTATGTGCAATATCCATTATACACGAAGGGCACTGTATGTGTGTATGTATGTATGTATGTATGTATGTATGTATGTATGTATGTATGTATGTTGAGTTCTAATATCTAATACTCGCGTACCTGATTTTTCAGGTACTGCAAGACGGGGTACCCACAAGTATTACCCATTTAAAATTAACGCTGCAAGTTGTCAGTCAATTTGTTATCTTATAATGATCAAATGCGAAGGACAATATGTATAATAAACAAATTCCTTTATTGAAATTCCGAATAAGATGTGTGCATTTAAGTCACCAAGCCTAATTATTCTATGACATGATCAATATCAATTTAGTGCATTAGATATAATATTGCTCAGTCCTCTAGGGCAGTTTTAATGAATGTGAAGTTATGTAACTACCTTTTTTTCCGTTATAAATCAATTTTTTTTTCTGTTAAAATATGTATTGTTGGGTATCCGGGTATTGAAAATGTCGGGTACCAGGATACCGCTTTTGAAGAAAGGGTTCGAGTTTGATCATCCACCAAAACTTTACACAGTTGCACGTGGAGTGCCCAGGCCCCCCCCCCCCCCCAAAAAAAAATAGTACAAAAACTCTGCCCACTGATGCCAGTGACAAGAAGATCTTTCTGGGAGAACTTGGTAGAAAATGACTATGTCAGCTTCGAGGCTTTAGATGATTAAGTGCAAAAATCTTCAGGATATCTGCAATTTCATTGTTAACCATGTGTCGTGTTTAAACTGAATCAAGGTGGCATATTTTTATTGCAATATTGTCTTCAATATATAGATTTAGGCATACAGCAGTCTATTTTCACTCTTTCTTGCTTTGAAAATGTCAATACTTCAAAAGTTACTGCAGTCCTAACTTGAGGGTTCATGTAGCCTTGTCCCAGCCAAGAGTGCAGTAACTACGTATTTTGTAAATAAGGTCATCCAAAAATAGACATCACCGAAATTTTTCACTTCTAAAAAACTTTTGTGCCACAAAGTAATATCTTCAAATAATAATTAAGAGAATCACAGAAATACTTTTCTGTGGCTGAACAGAAAACTTAAAGTGCGATTTTCTCAATTTCCCAATTTTGCAGTTACTGCAGTCTTCATTGGGAGGGCAGAATAGCTGCATGGATCACTGCGTCCAGCAGAATATGGTAATTATAATGTGCTCATGTAAAGCAGCAGATTAATTCCTGTATATATGGTTTTAGTGCTGCAATATAAACCCGAAATTTAATCACGCTTAAATCGCACTGATGAAGATGCATGCAAGTATTAATTGTTCAATAAAAACAAGCCAAATTCACATTTAAAAATGAAAACAAGGTAAAGTTAAGTAGTGCTGGGATTTTTTTCACTTCTGATAAACTAAGGATATGAAAAAAAGCTCAATTTGAAGAACAACTTTTTACACAGACAACCAGTTCCATTTGAACACACAATTTACTGATCAGGTTATATTTACACCATGCATATTGATTTTACGCAGCCCTAAATGACAAACATCATCAACAGAATGAATTTCTTGAGGTCAGTCTTTTTTTCGAATTAGTTGTTCTACACTCCTCTGCAATGTATCATCTTTTCATTATGTCTGGTTGCCAACACAGATATTCTGTTTTCCCTAGAGTTTTTTATTTCTTTCTTTCTCTCTTCTTTACAACCAAATTTTGTTCACCACTTTTCTCAAACACTATGGCACTCAGAAGCTTCAAACTTGGCATGATTACAGGTCAATACATGAATTGTGCCTCTTCATAAAGAGGAGAAAATATGTTAAAGATTATGCAAATTAAGGGCATTTGAAATTTTAAATCTTGAATGTCTCCAAAACTTTTATAGGTACACGTAACCAATAGAATTTAAATTCATAGGTTTGTAACACTGCACATTTTTATAATTTACATGTCACCTCTAAAGGTCAAGGTCATTTGAAATTTGAATTTTTCATCTAGCTATATTTATAACTTTTGGAGGCACACAGACATATGTGCTTCAAAGCAAATGTTCTTTTCTAGTTTCCCAATATATTTTCCTTTCATATCCTTATACTCTTGTTCTTTTCTTTTAATTCTTTGTTCTGTGCCCCCTTGTAATAGGTGTAGTTTCCAAATAAAATTTTCATCATTATTTACTATAGTACCTTGCATCAGACCCTTGCTCTCTTTCTAAAGAAGAAATCTTTCAAAGTCTACTTGAATTCCCATCCCAACTATTCATCATCAAATACACCCCATTGAAAAGTCTCTGCCATATTTTGAACACTACTGACCTCTGGTGACAGAAGCTAGATTGAGGCGGGGGGAGGGGGGGGTGTTCACCAACTCAAGTCCCCATTCACTTACACGTTTAATTTGCTTACTTTGCTAGCTCATATCTACTATTGAAAACACTTTTGAATATAACCACTGTGTTATTCTGTTAGGAAAACTCTATAACTACTACATAAATGGAAAAATCTTCATTGTCTGACTTTTCTGATATACATCTCAGTGCAACTTTGATATCCTGTACAGTTGGACCCAAAGCCAGAATAACTGAGTTGACTATCTATACATTCTAGGAATTTACAGCAGCAACAATGTAATAAAATATGGGGTTTTAGGGTTATATAATTAGCTGTCACAGATATTTTTATTCTAAAGCTCAATTGACTTGTTAATGGATCAAACGTATCAGTGCAGAGCTAATTTTCGAATCAGGACTAAAAAAAAAAAAAAAAAAAAAAAAAAAAAAAAAAAATCCGATGACACTTGAGTATTGGACCATGTTTTGTTTTGTCCCAGGTAGTACAAATTGTACACCCAAATAAATGACTGGTTCTAAAATATGAATTCAACAGATTATGTTTTGTAATGAGATGATATATAACACGTTGGCATGGAAACTTATATCATAGTAACTGACTACATCACAGAAAAGTGTGCAACAATGGATCAAACCCTGAAGACCTGTTTTTCCCCTCACTGTTGTATTACTAGAGTTGTCCTAATAGGATAACACAATGGGTGTATTCAAAAGTGTTTTTAAATGAGAGATATGAGCAAAAAAAGTAACCAAATTTAACGTGTAAGTGAATGGGGACTTGCTTTGGTGTCCCCACAGACTCATTCTGGTTTCTGTCACCAGAGGTCAGTAGTGTTCCAAATATGGCAGCGACTTTTGGGTGTATAATTGTTTGTTTTTGCCGGTTGGAATTATTCCTGACTGTCGTAATCTCTAACGGACTCTTACGCTTACAACACGCCTATACTATTTCATAGTCTTTTACTTCTAGCTATCGATGCACCTCCCAATCCTACTTGTAATAATCTTCCAAGCTACCGGCTCAAACTGGGTAACGCAAATATTCACATTCCCAAAAAAGCTGGCAAACTCGATGAAATTCATTTGTTAGCCCAATCAAATTCAGAAGTAAAAGACTATGAAATAGTATAGGCGCGTTGTAAGCTCAACTTTAACATCAGCACATTCGTCTCTTCTTGATAATTTCCAACAGATTTTTCATAGAGATCAATTTGCAAGTAGAGCGGACGGGGTGTTAGGTCTTATCCACGCATCTTTGTCTTGTCTGAGGGGTTCTGACTTGGAAGGTCCCCATTGTCAATGCATCTGGATAGAAATATCAACATAATATTAGGAAAAAGAAATGGTTGGAAACTATTATCATTCACATGGGCAGCGGGCAGAGATTCGTGGCGTGTTTCTTAATTCTTCAGCCATATCAATCTGCACAGTTATACAAGGCAATCCATATATTTTAATAGTCACGGGTGACTTAAACGACAAGTGCGCAGACTGAAACTTCTCCTGCTTACAGAGTGAACGTGGTTTACCTCACCAGCCCTCTGTCTCAACACAGCCTCTTTCAGCTCATAGATGAACCTACAAGAACAAGCGAATACTGTTACAGTAGTAGTTTACTTAATCGTATAGTCACTGATACACTGTGACTTCTGTTTGATTTGGTGTTTTGTCTCCACTTTCAAATTGTGATCACTCCGTTTTTTTCTGTCCCGCCCTTTCTCCTTTAGTGTTCAAAGATAAACCTTTCACAAGAACTGTATGGAACCTTAAAGGGTTAATTTTCTTGCTCCCAATGCAGGCCCTCTCTGAGTCCCCTTGGGATATTGCCCATGAAGTTTTGCGATTCTGTTGATGCATTGTATTTTACTGCTCCAGTCTTTTTGTAAGTGTACCCAAATATTGCATCGCATTCAAGGAAACAACCATTGGGCCCTGGGACAAAACCTGGATCCCCGGCCTGGATCACTTTTGACATGTATGTATGTATGTATGTATGTATGTATGTATGTATGCATGTATTATGTATGTGTGCATGTATGTATGTGTGTGTATGTATGTAAGTTTCTATGTATGTATGTACCTATGTGTAGGTATGTATGTGTGTATGTATGTACGTGCGTATGTATGTATGTATGTATGTATGTATGTATGTATGTATGTATGTATGTATGCATGTATTATGTATGTGTGCATGTATGTATGTGTGTGTATGTATGTAAGTTTCTATGTATGTATGTACCTATGTGTAGGTATGTATGTGTGTATGTATGTACGTGCTTATGTATGTATGTATGTATGTATGTATGTATATATGTCATGCACGCCTTTTTGCAGCGTGCTAGAAATGATTTATAGTTTAAACGTGTATCTAACCACGTCCGTATGACTACAGTGTCTACACTTAGCGCTTAGATTGAAAGGCTACAGCAGCTGTACGAAAAGTTTCGAAATAAGGCAGTCAAACTAGTCCGACTCTCCATCCGCCTGTACATGTCCAAATTATGACAACCAGATTATCAGGTCAATCATCGCTAATTATGGCAGAGTCTCCCTAAGTCTCTTTTTAGCGCGTAGGATCCACTGAAAATACCCCTGCCACCGAGAACGACAGGATGATGTTCAGTAACTGAGAAATGTAATTTGTTTAACGCATACTTTGCTGGCAATTACAACCGCGCCGGAGCAGATGTCCCACAACGGGCTTAGGTCATATTTTTTTTAATTGAAGCACGTTTAAAAAGCATTCCCTTTCACGAAAAGTGCTTTCTTCCTGGAAACTTACTTCTGCCTCTGGTCCTGACAACACAAGAGACTTGTAAAGTACCAATTCTGAGAATTCTCTCTGTTAGTCTTAGCAATTGTGAGACTGACAAGTTGTAGAGTGTTCAGTAATTCACGTTGGTTCGTTTACATGTAATGTCAAAACATCTGTAGCGGTAAATTTCCGAAGTCTGTTGCCCGAATATGTAAGGGAATCTGCATTTAAGTCGCCCGAAATTATAATGTTATTGACATTAGTAGCATTTGCCAAATCGATATTATCTTGCAATTTGTCCCAGAAAGCAATGTTGGAATTAGGAGGTCTGTTAACCACCCCAAATAGAAATTCATTGTTATGGAGCCTAATTTCGCTCCATAACAATTCAAGGTCAGAAACTTCTAGATCAGTACGTCGAGTAACTAACATGGATCGAGATACAAAAAGTGCACCCCCCCCCCCCCGGGCTATACGATTAGGCCGGTCCCGACGTAAAATCAGCAGAAATCTTGGTAATGAAAATTTTCGTCCAAAGAATGATTGGACAAAAATATTTCCAAAATAGATATAAAATCAAAATTGTCAGCAAGGTCTGAGCGAATACAGCTGAGTTTGTCCTGAGACAGACTACGTACATTTAAATGAAAGAAAGATCTTGGTGCTCGGGCGCAGGACTAACATGACTGTCGCCCGCCAGTAGGATTAATATTGGGAATTCTCCATCCCTAGTACAATTTAAATCTAAACTTCAAAATAGCCCTTCACGACCTGTAATTTTTCCACAACTTCATAACTTTGGAAAAAGATTTGCAGCAATTCTCCACACCAGATTTCGCCTGGGCAGCAGCCAGTTGAACTATCTGTCTATTCAAATTAGGAATTAAGCCTACTGCCACTTGTAACTGCGGGTAAGCAAATGAAGACAATTGGCAATATTTTTTCGTCTGTCCTTAGTGTACAATAGCACGATCGAAGTTCCATACAGTCATTGTAAAATATGCTCCTTTTATCATGCATACAATATTTTATGGTTCACCGAAATGTACATTGCACGAAAACATGCAATTTTTTTTTCCAGCGGCTTGGGATTACATTATTACTACATCTAGGTTCTCAAACACGAGTATTGGCTAGTTCTGGACACAACAAAGAGTCCCGTCTCTGCCGCTGTGTGTGTGTGTGTGTGTGTGTGTGTGTGTGTGTGTGTAGAGGGGGATGAATGCCGGCGCCTATCTTTGGGAGTTTTTCGTCCATTTGCTCTGCATTCGCGCCCGGCCGAGATGGGATTTTCTCTAGTGTAAGTCAATGCAAGTTGTCTCACAGAATAAGAAGTTTAATATGATATAATATATATTCATACATGTAGTAAGAATGTTCAATTTGAAGCAGCCCCTCTATCTGTCCTTGTTTCCCGTGGGTGTTCTGTTTTGTTTATTATCGTTGCATGGTCGGGCACACATCACCCTCCACTGCCCGTGCATGCAGCTAAAGTGTGCCTACTGTAAAATCCTGTTTACTCGTTGTCCTATTCTTCGCAAGAGGGGTTAATATAGGGCCTGGCCCTTCTCCCCAGTTCCCACTTATAATATGTACTCATGGATATGAGCAGAAGAAAAAAATGTTTAAACCAACTTTGAGACCCATATTCATAGAGTGGGACCAATTAAAAACAATCGTCCGTGAACTGCAGCATAGTGATTATTATTTTTAAAGTACAGACTCTGAAAGTAGCCCTGAAACACGAGAAATACCCTTTTCCTAATGACACTAGCACGCTAAACTCGCCTCCTCGGTGCATGTTACTTACAAGAAAGAATCTATTCCATCCCATGTCAACTTATGAAGGTTAACGGCGGTTTCAAACAATCCGCTCACTTTTGAAACGGAATCTTCATTGCTACAGGAAATGTTTGAGCCGTAATAACAAACTTGAAACCACTTTTTAAAGGGTCAGATGAGCATTATTTGACGCTCAGCTGAGTTTTTGGACTACTTTTTTTTTTTATCAGAAAGCATGCTAAGCTATTTTAGTGAGACCCTCATGAAGTCATACTGCAACAAAATCAATCCACCACTAATATATCTATGACATCGCAAAACGTGCCCACAGCAAATCATAACCATCAGCCTGTTTGTGTTGCTTGGGGTGACAGATATTTTTTTATGATGAATTTTGTAAACAGAGGGCAAAACACATATTCATACACAGTGACGTAATGCTGTCAAGCCGTGCTCGGAGCACGCGTTTCGTGGCTATGGCAGGTACACACTGACATCACTAACTCAAGAAATTTTATACGCTTTTATGCTAAGATGAAAATACGAGTGTGCAGGGAATATAATGGTCGTTTCATCCCATTGACATACGGATGTGTACAATGCTTTAAACAGTATATCCATTCTTGAAATAAAATATACACATCCCGACGGTTACGGTATGCCAACTCTTGGTTGAAATTGACAGTTTACCAATCAGTAAGTCTTTCAGTTTTTCGGGCTTCACTCCTCCCTTTTACCCATTTATCGTCCGGTCCACACGAACACAAAGTGCTGTCGATGCAAGTTTGCAGGGAGCAATGTTAATCTTATGTAAATCAGACATAGCTCCTAATCATGCATAGAAATAGGCTATACAAATCACAGAATATAGTTTCAGAAAAGCATCAAGAAGAAGCAATGCCTGATGAAGTGCTTTCTGCAGTCAACTTCGCCCAGCCTCGACTCCTGTGCTCTACTCTTCTTTCTCTTCTCTGCTCCATTCTTTATATATATATATATATATATATATATATATATATATATATATATATATATATATATATATACATATACACATATATATGTTTATATATATGTATATATATATATATATATATATATATATATATATATATATATATATATATATATATATATATATATGTATATCCTCCTCCCCCGTTTAAGTGATTGACAGCACCATGCATGCTTCTCCCAAACATACTGCTGTCATGACTTTTGTTTGTTTTATATATATATACCTACCGTGTTACATGTGCTGAGTTGGTAGCTTACATTTTCAATCCACACGATAAAAGCAAAAGAAAGGATATATATATATATATATATATATATATATATATATATATATATATATATATATATATATATATATATATATATATATATATTCCTCCTCCCCCGTTTAAGTGATTGACTGCACCATGCATGCTTCTCCCAAATATACTCCGTCTTGACGGAAAAACGACAACATCCAGGGTTCAGGAGTCAAATGTTTTCGGAAATAGCTACAGTGGCCCAGAACGAAGGGTCTTATTTTTTCTGCAATGGATGAGGTCAATGCTATCAGTTGCAGACAGGACCCTCACCTGTCAAAAGTCACTTTGACACAAGCAGAATGTCAATATTAGAGACCAGTATTAGGTAGCTTTTCCCCGCTTAATTGAATAGGATACTTTCAAGGGATTATAAAAAGATCCCCCAACATTAAGACTTTTACAGCATTTTTTGCATGGGAATGGAAGAAAAATGAAAGCGGAAAACAAGCTCCTGTTACTTTGAAATTACATAGTACTCTTTATATTTCACGACCCTTAAAGTGCCAATAACAACCAACGGGGGTGGGTGGGTGGCTACTAACTTCAGTGGTTTGTCCTCGCAAGAACAAAATGTGCCTCTGATATGCATTATTAAACTGCACGAGGAACATAGAATGATAGTTCTGATGCAGTGTGTTTCATTTTGATCCAGTTGGCATATTAAACGACAGAGCACAAGCATTGAGACAACTAATGAAATAAAATCTGCATATACTTATTTCGTTTTCGCAAATGAGATGATCAAAAGAGAAATATGTTTTCCAGAATAGCGCCGCAGAAGAAAGAGTCCGCAACGTATGGACATCGTGGTCTGATTGGTCCAGGTGCTCAATGACCTGCGGGCAAGGTACCAAATCGCGGCGCAGAGAATGTGTCGGTCAAGTCGGGAACAAACTTGTGAGACTTGCAGAAGCCAAATGCAATGGATTATCGAATGAGCATGTCGTTTGCGTACTGCGAGTAAGTGCCCAGTGTGCAAACGCATATCTTTGTGGTGGTTAATCATTGGACAACACACGGAGAATTCCATGGCGAGATAGAACGGGCAACCTTACAAAACTAAATACATGAATAAACAAACGATGAATAAATCAATAAAACGATAAAAAATGTAGTTTTATATGCTTCGTTATCATAGAAAATTATTATGTTTGGAATTTAGCTGTTTTGAATAAAGAAAATTTAAATATGGGAGACAATGCGAACAAATGCTAAAAGGCTACAGCATGCATATATTTTGTAACCTATTTGATACCAACTTGTGGAAGTATTAACTAAATTTATTTCTTCGGAGAATGGCGTGATATTAGAGGTCGATTTCTTTCAACTTTTTGGTTTTTGATTGGAAACTTGCCACGGTGCACAGTGTCACATTGCCGGCGATCGCTCTGGTATTTATATCAATTTTTCCATTGCAGGATTGCTACGGGAAATTACAGGATTTACGTGGGTTGCAATGCTCTGAGCATGACTCGGAAAAGTTCCTTGGTCATTACTACAAATGGATTCCACACAAAGGTGAAGTTGTCTCGTGTTAATTTTAAAGATGACGTTGATCTGAGCCCAGTAACAGTGACCACAGATTTAAAACTCATTGAGATAAAAACACAATGGAATTCAACATCCTTCGTAAAACCAAAAACAGACAGCGCGCGCCCGAGAGAGAGAGAGAGAGAGAGAGAGAGAGAGAGAGAGAGAGAGTCCTATATGTGTAAATTTAAAGTTAACATATTACATGGTACGCGTTACGCATATTTGTCGCATATTTATGGCATGCTTGTTGTGCTGACACCAACCTTAAATTTCTTTTCGTAGGGCCGAACATATGTGAACTGACATGCAAGGCACAAAAATACAACTTCTTTTACCACTTTGGACATGTTAGAGACGGGACCAGCTGCGGAGATAATGGAGAAGTGTGTGCCAACGGTGTCTGTGCTGTAAGTTTTGTTAGAAGTGCATTGATTGAACCCTTAATTCCTGTCGTGCCAAAATTGTGACTTCACTCTTTAGTGGATATACATAACTTATAGATGTAGTAGTTTCTCAGTGCTGCTGATCTTGGTTCTGACTTTTAAAGTAAGTCGGAGGTTAATATTTTATCAGTTCACATCTTAAAATATACCGACGTCTTAGGGGATGTTGCTTTACGATAGCATCACACTGTAATGGAACCTCATGGAAGATAGGAATCCGTTACAAGGGTTACCGTCTTGCGTCTCTTCCAGCCAAGCTCTAGAGCCAATTTCAAGCACCTGGGTTGAAAAAAATGGCTACACATTAATTTGTTTTGAATCATGATGAAGATTAGGCTGTTGTACACGCAATTATGCATACTTTGCGGCCATCTGGCGCACAAAATACACCATGGAGTTATAATACAGTTTTACAAATGATGTTTTTCTTATTTGTGTCAAATCATGAAACACCGCGTACTGTGGCGAAACTCCCCATAATTCATTGTTAAGTTAAGTAGCTTTTGGTTTTTACGTGTAGTGTAACTTAGTTTACGAGAACTGTCTTACCTAGCTTTTAATCACCTCGAGTGTATGCGTTCTGTTTTCCTGTTTCGGTCGACTACGCAGAGAAAAGACATCTAGGCAAAAAATTGATGGTAATGTATGATATTTTCTGTTAATGAGTCAAAAAGCTAATACAGACGGGTATATTATGTGTTTTTTTCTGTATTTTTTTTCTAGACCATAGGATGCGATGGTCGTGTGGGATCTAATGCAGTTTTGGATAAATGTGGCGTGTGTGACGGCGGTAATGTTGACTGTGTACACGTCAAGAAACGTTACACAGCCAAATACGTTGGCTCAGGTAATAAGGCGCAGACGGAATAAGAATGACGTATCCCACTATTATGCCCACATTTATATATACAAGAAAGCACGAGTGTATAATGGTAAAACTTGCCAAGTAGGAAATACAAAAAGTCAGACTTGCCAAATTCCTTACTGTGAGTGCTTGCCTGCCATTTTGGAATAACACAGCTGTTATTAGTGGAAAATGTTTAATATTATTATTTTAAGCTTTCCAACTCTCTCTCTCTCTCTCTCTCTCTATCTGTATATCTGTCTGTCTGTCTGTCTCTCTGTCTGTCTGTCTGTCTGTCTATCTATCTATCTATCCTGCCACTCACCCACCCACCCACCCATCCCCCATGCATCCATCTATATCTATGTATCAGTGTGTGAATCTCCCCATCAAACAACCTACCTAACGCTATATCCATCCATCTACTCAGGAGTGTAAGGTTCCTGATTCAGAGCATTTGTTTTCGAGTGTATTGGGCAAAATTTGCAAGTGTGCTGTACAACTGTTGAAAAAAGTGATTGTCTGCATTTATAAAATGAAGCCTTTGGTTTTCCAGTGAACTATGGGTACAACGAGATAACGAAAATTCCAACGGGAGCAAAATACATCTTGGTCGAAGACAGAAGTTCAAATTTTCTAGGTAAGTGAGCAGTTTAGTGGCTTGTAAAACATATTTACGCTGTTTAGCCCCTTCCCCCTTTGAGCTTAGACTGAGTCAACAGCTTTCCTTGACTATTTTGTTAGGCCCAAGATATCTGTTGATCTGCAACATTTTATCTTAATAGGTCTCATTTACAGTTCTCGTTCATTTTTTTAAAATTTTTGATGAAATTAGTCAAAAAGTTGAAGCGTGGCATATTTTCACCAGCCAACTGTGTTGGCGGTTTATATCTGGACAAATGGGTGACTAGCTACACACTGTGAATACACGGGCAATTACAGTCAATCCGTGTACATCGTGTATTTACATTTACATCTTAAGGTGGAGTAGCTAAATGTTGCTTACACTTACGAAGGACTTTTAAAAAACCGGTCTCTTCACTTCAATCGCTGGCAGATAGTAGAATTATAAATATCCCCATAAATCGTTTCATGTTTGGTTTATTTATCATACCACTCTTGAATAGACCAACATTGGTAGAATAATTGCAGGGCTAAAACGGAGCGTGTGGGGCATCTGGTAACAGGAACTTCACGGAACAGGGTACTTTTAAATTCATTGTTCGAGCATATTAAGTGGGAGTCACTTCGCGAAAGGAGACACAACGTAATTCATTTTCAATTACAATTTTCGTCTTGACTACCCCGCGTACTTACAAGATAGAATCTTCCTCCGAACGAGTCTGGCTTCAAAGAAGGCGCACAAAATATCACTTTCATTTGATGGAGTCAATTTCCATTCGGTTGTCAACTCATGGTCTGATTTGGATGCACAAATACGAAATTATGAATCTCTGGCAAGTTTAAAAGGAAATTTGAATAAAAATGCTGCACCTTTCAACTACCATTGTGACGGTAAGGCAGAGGTTCACCACGCCAGCATGGGAATGTCGCGCATCAAGAGATAGTAGTAGTAGTAGTAGTAGTAGTAGTAGTAGTATAAGTAGTCGTTTATTGACTATAAAGGTCCAAAGCATACATGTACATTAAGGCATATAACAATCAACATGAAATAAATGTGTCATAGTAATAATCATTTAACTTAATTTCATCTATCTATCTATCTATCTATCTATCTATCTATCTATCTATCTATCTATCTATCTATCTATCTATCTATCTATCTATCTATCTATCTATCTATCTATCTATCTATCTGTCCGTCCGTCTGTCTGTCTGTCTGTCTGTCTGTCTGTCTGTCTATCTATCTATCTATCTACCATCTATCTATCTATCTATTGATCTGTCTGTCTGTCTGTCTGTCTGTCTGTCTGTCTGTCTAACTATCACGTGCATGTTTCGATGGGGTTTGGCAAACTCACGTGATTTTTCATGTGGAACAGAAATGAGACTGTTAGTCATTATTGCCAGAACTGGCAGAACTTTGTCTCAATAAGATATCGATACTTTTGCTCTTCTTCTAACCTTTTGTAAAGTGAATTTTTTATCTCCTGTTTTGCTGATCCTGAGGGAAATTTTTACTTTGAATACAATTTTAGCTGATTCTGTAGAAAGTTTCATATTAGAAACAAAACGTTACGGATGCCTTTTCCACATAATGGAGAACTCATATCAATACACTTCTTGCAGCACGAAAACAAATGAGTATGTTATATTTCAGTTTTATGCAATCAGACATAACCAATATTGTATAAGGACCTTATCTCTATGCAGCAGCTTTGCTGGATTATTCACGTGACATCTGTTTTTTTTGTGGCATGAAAGATGAAAGTAACTAATATAATTTTTTCGTTGGATTTCCAATGCTGTTCCGTTTTAGAAGTAAAATACGTTTAAACCTAATCTTCCATGGAATGTTATTGCAATTGTTTTTCAAAGATCACGCGCACACACACACACACACACACACACACACACACACACACACACACACACACACACACACACACACTCAAGAAACCCTAAAAATTCCCACTTGAAAGGACCAGGCGTCCTCGTAGTAAGAAATAATGATAAAAAGGGGAAAAACGCTCCCCGAAAGAACATATATATGTTTAAAACAAGTGGCTGTTAGCTACAGTGTGAAAGGGGAAGTAAAAGTCCTTTGGCTGACAAAATACAATCGCATACTTGGCAAGCCAATGCGCGTTTTGGAGCAAAGCACGATTGAAGATTTATTGAACACAGAGAGTAAAATAACCCTTGCTGGCCAGAAAATGACCAAGTAACAGTTTGCTGCGCGATTGGGCGCATTGCTCCCAGCCCATGTCAGGAAAACTGTTGATCTGAGGCATGGTATCGACATTAACGCAAAATTAAAATGAAAACACTAAAGTAGACGATAATTTATTTACATCCGGGTGCTTTTTGGCAATTTCTGGTATTATAAAGCAGCCCTAAGCCAAGGAAAGATTTGGCGACCTGAAAGTATGTTGCAAATAAAAACAGACAACTGGATTTGCGCACTTGAATGTGTCATGGGGTCAGAGGGTTAAAATAGTCATGGATTACTCGAGTATCCCCATCTCCCATTTCAAGGGCTAATGCCCGTAAGTAATTCAGAAGTATCCACTAAGTGACCTCTTTACGGCCATCTTGTCTCTTTTATTTTACAAAATCCTGAAGGAAATTTAAAGTGTTTTCCGAAAAGCATTGATCCTGTTCCATTACGACCGCTTACAACATTTACTCAACAAAAGACGACATTATACACACAACTACATGTAATTAGACTAAGTTGAAGACTTTGTGAATAGTCTACTTATAGTCTACTTATTACATCCAACGAAAAATACATCCCACCAACCAATGTGTTCTACGTACAGATTGTGTTTGTTTGTTGTTGTTGTTTTAACAAAATGTTAGCTAAACAGTAAATGTTACGGATCACCCGGAGTGTAGTGTCCATGTCAGAGGGCGTGGAACTTAGGGGCCAAAGATTTGCTTTTATGATAGCATGTAATCCTCTAAATATCGAACTGGATTTTAATTTACGTCTTAATAAATCATTTTCCATTAGCGTTAGCAGACTCAGCGAAGGGATACATCTTCAATGGCCATTTTCTGGTTGACTGGCCGGGAAAATACAGGGTTGCTGGAACTACCTTTCATTACAACAGAATTGGTCACGACAATGAGACTCTAAAGGCAGATGGTCCAACGACAGAGGATTTGTATCTCATGGTGGGTAGCGACAAGGTGGTTCATGAACATTTTTATGAAGTTTGACTGAACGATCCAAATATTCCACACCCTTGCACGGGGAAAGGAATAATTATATTTATCTGAACTATTATTGTCCCGTCTTTTTATGAAATATTTGGCTCATATATTAACTTGCAATTGCCTTCCTCTTACTGAAGCTGGAATTCATACTTAGGCACTTACAAAGAAGGAAAAATCATCGGATATTTCAGGTATTCTGTTTAGAAAAGCAGAGCTATCAGCGACCAAGCAAGGTATATCCGACAGCCTAGTCCATTAGTCACATCAGAAATTCAGCTCGGCACTGTTATATGAAATTCACTTTACATGCACGTTAAATGATTCGTTTTACCATAGAGGGTAGACCCTTTTTGGTTTTACGACCTGCAGGATATGACAAGAAATAACAGTAAATTTGCATATGGAACTATTTGTTTTCTAGAATAATGGATTAAAAATAAACCTTACAAAGATGCTGAAAAATATTCAATAAAAAACCTATTATCCTCAATTTTGCAATCTGATCAAAACGCCAAATTTGTCTTTAAACTTGTTACTCACTCAAACGTCTTAACTTGCCCATGAATAGTTTTGGAATATTTACAGTTCATTTTTCTTCTGTTTAAAAAATTGATGTGTATCTACCTGGCTTGAAAACAATGCTAATACAGCAACGTTCTCAAGATATCATATGGTGGGCAGCTTACAATCTGTGAATTTATCCGTTTCAAGTTTCACATTTAAAAATGCAGCTCTTAGAAATTCACGATGTATCACTTTACAGCTATATTTGGCATTCCAATTTTAATGGAAATGAAATTAAAAAAGGTTGAATTGACATTCGCAAATATAAACCGGTTGCATTTCATCTTTATCTCGTATTACGCATATACAGTGAGCCTTCGCATTAAGACAACTTCAGTAATGAGGCTTCTTTGGAAATACAAGTACACTGTTAAAAAAAGTCTGTAAATTTTACGGAAAATATCTGGCAGCAGAGTAACCAGATAATTTCCGTAAAATTTACGGTTTCCGTAATTCCCAATTTCTGTATTTTTTACAGAAATCCGTAAATTTAACAGAAATTCTCTGTAATACATACAAATGCTGTTCCGTATTTGCTACAGACAAAATCCGTAAAAATCAGCTGTTTTAAGCAATTTAGTAACCACGAATTCTTCTTTCAATATATGTGCAAATAGTTTCAGATTGAAGATCGCTTCCACATAAATTGTGGCTGCAACCAGAATTTGTCTTGATACGTGGGTTCCGCACAAAATACCGACACTTTTATTAGAGCATCACGGGAAGACCCCATGGTCACCCTGTGTTGTAGGTCTTGGACCAGTAACCCCTCAAGGTCGGGTCAACTGACATTTGATTGAGTACTGAATACTGCTGCTGTGTTTATTGGATGTTAATATCACAGGAGCAGAGCATCCCAAATTAAGTCCCATCGTGATTTTACATAGGAAAATACTCATCAATTGTGAGTTTTTGAAAGGCACTGCTACTCTAGAAATATTATAAATAGTTTGATAACCTTGTGTATTTTTGGAGACATATTCGGCGCGGAACGGTCAATCATTGAGGTAAGGTGTACAAATGCACCTGTAAAAAACTCTAATCACATGACCCCCCATTTTCTGGATTGTAACTTGCTGCTACCGGTATAAACTTGAAGTAAAATGCAAAGGAAGTTGTGGTTTTACGTTTCAAATAGGAGAAATAAGCCAGCGAATGTCGCTATTTTAACATGTAGATGCATTAGGCCTAGGTTACTGGTCCAAGACCTACAACAGTTTTCTGAAAGTCCGCAAGTGAACATCCACTTTGCTACAAAAAAAAAAAAAAAAAAAAGAAAAAAGCAAGTCCTCAGTAATCTGTCCGTTTCTACAGGCATGTCTGAGGCGGCGGTTTTGGTGTCCGTAGTTGACGGTCTCTTTGTTGTTTTGTTTTTTTAATCAAGGAATATGCCGTTCGTGAGAGAAATATGATATAATCTTGCCCATGCTATCTTCTCTATTTTCATGGCTATGGAAATACTCTTTTTTTTTTTTTTTTCGTTTTCGTTTTGATTGGGTAAACTGTCATGACATAAACTTCCAGTATGATTACATCAGCAGTTTTTTTCGTTGGTCAGCCTGCTTCAAAATGCCTTTGGTATATCACGCGTGCGAGTGCAATAAATTTGCAGTGGCCTGTGGTGGTGTTCCTCTGTGACCAACTGATACCCACACAATGTGGAACATTAAATGTGCAGGTTTGCACCTTACTGGACAATTTAGATTCCAGATAAACGCCATTCAATGTATTAAGATGAATCATAGGTTCAGCTTGCGTAAGAGGATACGACACCTTTGATATTGTAAAGTATGATGTATGCTGGGTCACCAAGTGCACGTGTCACAGCTTTTTCTGTTTATGTTCATGTTCTGGTGCCAATTTTTTGTCATGTGCCATTCAAGGATATTATATATCAGCTTGAAGCTCGCATGTTGTGCAGCTCCCCGTTGCTTTGTATCATGATTCAATGGTCTGCTGACCACGATGTTAAATTTGAACAGTTGTGGACTATCATATTGCATTGTGGCCGTACATCGAAGTTTGAAGATGCTGACAAAATTCAAATGTAACGAAATGCTCCAGAAAATCGAATATTTGACAAAAATATCCACGGTAGTTTTGCCAGTGCCATAAATTTATACACGGTGTTTTGTTGTTTGGGCTGTAAACGCAGGACATGTGCAATTATTGCATCACAAGAGATGTTTTGGGAAGGGATATAAGGGGGTTGCAGAGAGACCCAGTTCACAGATTAACTCTTAGCGTTTATCACAACAGTAGGCGTGCTCACGTGGATAATCATAATGATTCCCGTTTGAAATTCGTTCTAAAGAGACATTTCATTCCAGTATCAGCATGCCTGTATTTCCTTTAAAAAGCAAAAAAAAAAAAAAAAAAAAAAAAAAATGATCAGCAGCGTTCATGGGAGCACCTTTGTTGACGTAGCCTTCACCTCAGCGCTGAAAAGGTTGACTGTGTTTTCAGAGGTCACACCGAGGTGCATTTTACTGGCATGGCCTTTACGGTTCACGGAAAATATTAAATTAAATTCACAAGTCACAGACAATGAAGTAGAATAATAATGATCCACAAAATACTTCTAGCTCCATCTCCCGTTTCAACTTCACAACGGTCGGGTTACCACCCCGGGGTTACCACTTGTTACCTTCCAAATAAACTGCCCCGTAGGTAGGTGGTTGAAGGGAAAATTCACAATTTAAACATGTCTGCAGATCTGTATTTTAGCTGATCAAAACTTTTCAATCCGTAATTCACTGTCAGTAAGTTACAACGGAACTCTATTTTGTCGTGTAGCTGTAGCGATATATTCCATGCAAGTGAGGGAAGCTTACCGTCAGTTTCCAAAACTGTTTTCCTTTTTGAAAAAAAATGTTACTGGCAGCAATATGACAGGGGAAGTGCTATACATTCGTGTGCTGTTTTAGCTGTTTACTCACCTTTAAAATGTTGTTTGAAATTCGTGGAATTAAAGAAATAACATTTTGTAGGTAGCAAAGTTTGCAATACACTTGGAACCCCTAAATACGAAATGTCGGGTGTGTTGTAATAAATCATCCTGGTGTACAAGTATGTCATAACCTCAACAAATTGGACATAGTTGTGACTTGTTGCTATCTCTCTATTCTAAAAGGGTGTCATATTACCTGATTGAATTGTACGTTTGAAGTATGAGATTGAAAAGTAACGTCTATACGGGACCTTATTTTCGGTGTGGGGAGTAAAACTTTACAGGTTTAACATTTACAATGAAACGCTGCACTTAAACTGTTTATCTTTAGAGAAATTGTACCAACGATACATGCGAAACGACCATATAATCAAAATATTGGTACCTTACCTATAATAATGTGAAAAGAATAAAAAGATCAATGGTCATAAATGACACATTGTCACTTTAAAATTTTGATTGTGAACATGCAAAATTTAGAATCAAATTGATGGCATTTCCCCCGTCAATATAATAGCATAAGACTTGCTTTTTCTCTCATGTGGGCTGTCATTTCTCTTTCCATGTAGCATGATTTAAAGTGCATATGTACTTCGTACGGATGTATATTTTCATGCTGAAAATATGTTATTTTGTCTCACATAATATCCTTTTCCATTCTTATAATGAATGAAGTCTTCAGAGCAGAACGACGGTCACATGCCATGATGACGTACCCCGCACTCTCTTTCTCTGTCTGTCTGTCTGTCTCTCTTTCACACACACAGAGGAAAAATAATCAGCGAGGTTTTGCAGTGTTTTAGTGTGGCTTAAATTTGACAGATGGCGCAGCAGACTTAAACCGGTTGCAAAAACATAAAAAGGTCATTTTTATTTCTTTTCTTATTCCTAATTGCGAACAACTCAAGACATTGATTTGAAATCGTGTGTGTTTTGTGGCATACAACGGTCTGTTCCCACACTGTCTGTTTTATTTTGGATAAAGACTTAAGTTTAACATGGACAATTTAGAACAACTTCAAAACAGCGGTAAGACCTGAGTGCTATGAAACAAAATCTTGAAGTATAAGACACGGACAGCAGAATTTAGCTTTCCTACATCTTCTAAAAAGTCTAAGCTGTTGTCCGTTTGAGGATAGGGTGTGATAGGAGCGAGTACATGGCTGATTGAAGCTTGCGATGTCTGTGTGTGAACACCGACATATGGTTTACCCAATATCCTTTCTTTCTCACCTACCTTTCCTTTTTAATTTCGTGCCGGCTTAAACTCAGACACCATACTAGCCAGAGACCTTAAATTTGGCAAAGGTATAGCTCCCGTGGCGAAGTTAAGCGTTTCGTTCAGTGAA
Source organism: Hermodice carunculata (assembly GCA_964020975.1). NCBI lineage: Eukaryota > Metazoa > Annelida > Polychaeta > Eunicida > Amphinomidae > Hermodice > Hermodice carunculata. The sequence goes on from OZ026617.1 coordinate 13,616,614, forward strand.
TAGTGAAATGTTGGAAAATTATGTAAATTAGGGCCATTTGAAAATTTCAATCTTTTCTGGCTTCCAAAGAATCTAACATACGGGCCCAAATGTTGGTTTTGTTGGTACATTTTGTTAGTGCTGTCACGGTGCATCTCTTGGACATATTACGACAGTTTTTTTTAAAAATTAAGCTAATGAGGGGCGCTTGAAACGTCTAACTGTTGAATATCGTGAAAAGTATTATAGCTAGAGGAACAATTCCACTTCATTTTTTGGTACTCTAGGCGCATCCAATAAACCACAAAATGTTAGATTATGCTAATTTGGAGCGCTTGAAAAGTTTAAATGTTGAATATCTTCAAATCTTTAATAGGTAGAGTGCTATTCCAATTTAATTCACAGGTCTGTGCTGAAGGCGCATCCAATAAACCACAAACGAAAGTAGCATTTGAATTATGCTAGGTTTGGAAGCACGACAGATTTACTTTGAAGCAAATCTTCTTTTCTAGTTTGTTTTGTTTTGTTTGGTTTTTGGGAATTTGTCGCCATCCAACCGAAAATGCTGATAGACCATGTATCTAAATTTTTAAAGGGACAAACGTTGGTTGAATCTTTGTGTAAATTCTTGCAGAGCATTTTTTTTGAGTTTGTGTGTGTTGTACTTATAGTAAAAGCAACCCAAATATTGGGAAATTTGAAACGGAAATATCAAGTTTTGGATGCAAGGAAGCGCAGTTATACTTTCGACCAGAAATGCTACATGGTCAAGAACTAACTATGGCCTTTTCCGTTTAGTTTTCGCCAGTGTCTTACTCTTCTTCGTATTAAAAGAAATATGTGAACAAACGTCTGGTTTGGGAATACTGATGTGCCACAACGCCATATTTGTCTATGAAAAATCAAGTCAGCACGTTTGCTGTGTATAAAGAGGTTGCATATTCACCATTTTTTGGTATTATTTGGTTTGCTGCATAAAACAAAATACAATTAAAATATGCACAAAATACAAGCTACCTTGTCACTTCATGTTTGAACCAGTAAATAAATGTAACACAGAATGTGCATGATTACGCGTGGCGTACTGTGTTTGCCGTGGCGTACCAAAATCCGTTAATGCGAATATGGATTTACCTTTCATAATTCAAGGAATTTTATTGCATTTTCAGGTAGTCCTCCGAGGAATAAACCCAGGTATCACATATGAGTATTGGGCACCCACACGAAGTGTTCCCTTACAAGACAGGCCTGCAAGCAGAACTGCCGCTTCCTTCAGACATCGCCGTATCTATGGTAGCAAGGGCGCGGGTGATGTCAGCAACCGTCACCAAACCGGCACACCTCGTGGCTCCACCAATCCAGTCGTTTCCAGCAAGCTTGGTTCTTCCAGTATCACAAGTGCCTCTAGCAATGATCGTGTTTCAGGTGACATTTATGGTTTCAAGAAAGATCGTGCATCTAGCAACCATCGTGCATCTAGCAACCTTGGTGCTTCCAGCAACCATGCTACATCCATCATCCATCGTGTATCTATCAACCATCGTACATCCGGAAACCATGGTGTTTCCAACAACCACCAAGATTATCCTAAAGAGTACCCTGAACATCATAACTCGCGTGATTTTGACAAACCTTACGTTTCTAGCAACAACAAGGAACCTGGGCAATCACTCAACCAGGCTTATTGGACCCAATCAAAACCGAACTCTCCAAACAAAGATAAGTTTCAGTCCAGCTTCTTAGGAAACGGGAAGCAATCTGACCGTTTCGATTACGATAGCAGGGTCCAGGGACACCAGACAGGAAGCCTTTTTGGTTATCAACATAAGGCTCCATCAGCAGGTAACGCAAGGGACAAGTTACAGGATAACCAGCAGACAACAGGTCAGAAGAGGCCAGATATACACGGGAAGTATAACAAATTCAAAGATATACAGGAAACAAGTAAACAACAAAGCCAAAGTTCAAATAGAGACAGCACTACACATCGTTCACTTATTGATCAAGGGGAAGTTGACAAGAAACACGACACATCTGAGCACTTGAAGAGTACGCTGACATCTCATACGGGCCATCATTCCAACCAGAAGTTATCACAAAATGGCGGCCATCGATCTGTTGGTGAGTCTGCAGGAAAACATCACCAACATGGCAGACAGTCACATGCACATGGGCACAAAAGAAAACACAGAAACTTGGAAGTTTCAGGTAAGCTTTCAAACAAAAGCAACGCATGTTGTCTCCTGTCATTATCAGAGACATCAATAGACTGCTAGTGTACAGATTTTAATGAGAAATTGGACAGCTGAAACGTTGTCCACATCTGTGAAGCAAAATATGAGTCCGCATACGACAGCAAATGAAGGGCATGTGTATTTTCCCCACTCTGTAAATTCTGTAATTTCAAATCTTATTTAGTAATTTTCACCCTAAAATATACACACCAGAACCCCCCAAAGTATTTATGCTCCATTAGGTCGATAAAGCAACAATTGGCCCCAGAACGACTGCCTTTGAACTGTACAACATTTTCTTTCTCACATATTTGCTGCGTTGCGTCTTTGGTGTCTTGTTTTGCCGGTGGTGGAGACCTTCGAAACAAACCAAACCAAACCAAACCAAAGCAAGCCAAGCCAAACCAAACCAAACGAAGCCAAACCAAACAAACAAACAAAAACAAAAACAAAAAAACCAAAAAACAAAAAACAAAAAAACAAAAAACAAAAACAAAAACAAAAACAAAAACAAAAACAAAAACAAAAAACAAAACAAAACAAAAGGAAATGACATAATTTGTATTTACATTTTAATTGTTGAACCTGATGATAGAACAAAACACATACACATGAAAGAAACCGAGCCTGTTCCCAAGGTCTGATGGCAGTATATGAGTGCATGGCACCATCATGCTAATACTAATTTTGATTTTCCCCTCATTTTCAGTTCAGCTGAGTAACAAATCGGTTGATCTTTTAGGATGGATGGTCGTCCATCATACGTTCATTGACAATTACATTTTCATTTTTTCTCCACAAAGTTTTTCGGTTCCTTGTCCATCCTGTTCAAGATGTGCCTCGGGTATATCTCTCTTAAATTTGTTCAATGGATGTGTTGATTTTTAAAAGAAACCGCTCTGCCAATTGCTATGATATTACATAGGAACGCTTTTGGGTTTTCCAAGGTCGAAAAGTGTTGCGCACATTGCCACGACCGATGTCTGGATGCCATTCAAAATCGGTGGAATTATACATTAACTCATTCTGTATCGAATATTTACAATATGTGCTGCTGTTATTATTTCTTGATTTTAGACTTTAAAATGTAGTTATAATCAGTAAGAGTACACAGACACAGACACAGACACACACAGGCACACACACACACACACACACACACACACACACACACACACACACACATATATATATATATGTGTGTGTGTGTGTGTGTGTGTGTCTGTGTGTGTGTATTTATTTATAATTTATTGAAACCCCCATGATTGGGAAAAGACATACAAATCATATTACAGAAATATGAGCCATAGTACAGTACAAATCATATGGGTAAAAGTTCAAATAAAATACAAATGCGATGACATATATGACAAGTAGAATAGTGTGGTCTGGAACCTAAATGATGTAACACCCCCGTATCTCTACCCCCACAGGTGTCAAAAATAGATAGCCCCACAGGAGAGATATAAGCTCAACACTGGTTCAAACTGGAAAGTCACATGGCTTGAGGTCATCAAAAAGTTGAATAAAAGAAGGTTGATTTTAGAGGTGTTCATCAGTTCATCTGAAGCTGCGATCAGTTTAACATAGATTGCAACACATGCAAGGGCCATTGACGATGTCATGAGAGGGCAATTTGGCCAAGAAATATTTATCTAGCACTTGGTGTAATGCTACCTGGAAAAACACATCTCATAGCTGGATGGTACATACTGCTAAGTACCTGAAGAAGCCTACTTTGCCTCCCTATATTTGTTACCGATTATGCTGTGGGTGTTTGGAGAAACCACACAGTCCTAGCAAAGTGTACATACATTGTAGACATCTGTATCCTGCTACATGTGATCCAAGGGATGGTGCTCCAGATACCAGCTTCCATTGCAGTGACCTCGGTTGGGAGTAGACTTCCTAAGCCAAGCAAAGGTCTTCTTAAGGACCATCCCATCCTCATAAGAGGGCGTTTTGAACGAATAGGTATCAATGTATAAAGTATCATTAATTTAATGACAGAAAATTAGTTATTCACATTGTGTTAGTCCAATGTAAACCAAAACCAAAACTGTTTTCAGGACTCATGTTCAAGAGAAGAGAGTTCATTTTAAGTGTTCAGAGGCAATAAAGTCTATTTAGGTGCCCAGCTGAGTCGATCAACCAAACATATAAAGACAGCAGACTCAGAGTCAGACTCAGATTCAGATTCAATTTTATTTGACAAAAAACAAGTGGTGATACAAAAAAGTAATACATCTCAATTTGTAGAGTGTACACCTATAATGCATTAAAAGGCATGTATTACATTAAACTGGGCTGTCGGGATGATCCCTGCCAAGGATTAATGATCCGCTATCGCAGGGGCTACCTTAGTATGATAATTTAAGCAAGTAGATGTACTGACCGGCTTGACATATATACACAGATAGCTAAAGGTACAAAATGTTTTTGAATAAACTAGTTACATGTAGGAGCATATAGAGAAGAACATGAAAACTTAATTATTACAGATTTAACAGTTAACAATGGTGCAATCCTCAGAATATTGGTTGATGAAATATGTTTTAGCATATTTTGAAAAATCATATTATGAATGAGTGTCAAATTTGTTCTTGATATCGCTGTTGTGGCATGATATATTGACAAAAGGGATTAAGGCTGCAGTCTCTCAATTAACCCGATGTTTAATCCTCCGAAGTTTATAAGATGTAAAAGAAAAATATTTAAGTTGCATCAGATCTTTTAAGTATAGGAAAGCCCTTTCGAAACTACGGCTAAGTAGCCATGCAATTGCAGTTGGTAGATATAAACACGAATTAGTTGAAGACAGAATATGTGAATTTTGTGATTCTGGCCAAATTGAGTCAGAAGAACATTTTTTACTTCACTGTTCGTTGTACAGAGATGAGAGAAACGACCTTATATCAGCTTTATACGTCTCAGCTCTGGAATTATCCCTAAGTCTATTTTTCCCCTTACTGCGAGGTGGCGGTGCCAGTCGGCAAGTGTGTATACAATATGTTCAAGAAAAGAACGAAAAAATCATTAGATAGGTAGTAGGATTTTAGTTGTGTGTACATAATTTTAACAATTTTTGTTTCTTCAATTGCATTTTATTTGTATATATTTTATTGTACATATTTTTGTATGCTGTAAATCCACATTGGGTACAAATAAAGCAATAAAGTATTAGTATTAGTATAAGAGGGATGGAGTGGAAGTGGGGAAAACTATCGAGAGTTTGGAGTTAGCAAACATAGATATTGTTAATTTTGTTAAGCTACCCGAAAGTCAAGCTATACAAAGAATGCATTCGGTCAGATGAGAATGGGCACAGAGAACTACAAAGTAGATATTCAAACAGTCAAATTGTGGATATGTACCGTCAGTATGGCTCCCACGCCCCACATGGAGATCAGTTGACGTCTGCAAAATTTCACCGCCAAGTACCCAATCATGAAGTCAGACCTCATGACACATACTGTTGCACAAGGTACTCCATACACACATTAAGCTGGACAACTTATTCCAGGGTCGTGGACCTGCACAAATCATAATTGGCTTGTTGGCTTCTAAATCTGTGAGGGCAAGTTACACTCACAACCCATGTAATTTTCATCATTACAACCTGAATTATCTACAAGTGACAGTGGATAGGAACCCCTACCGAAGAAGAGCACTGGAACCAGCCTATGAAAACAAGCTATACATAGATTGTTTCCTCACTTTGTTTATGGGAGCAGATAAATGGAATACAAATGATGGAAATAGCATTGGTCGAGATAATTATGCCAATGGCTACTGTCGTTATCTGTTCAACATTGACCCATCCAAACAGATGCAAGATGTCATGCCTATAAGTAGAAAAGGCAACATCAAAGTAGAGGTCAGACCTGCTGAACTATGCCAGTTTTTCAGACATCATTGAGGCAGACTACACCCGCAAGGTTTACCTACAATGAATAATCACCAATTAAGGTCACCATTGCCGAAAAAGTGCCTGATCAGACAATATTTTCACGGTGTTTACCCTTCAGACAGACTGCCATACAAACTGCTTTAACACCGCAGTCTATTGATTGTCAATATGGACCCCTATCACATGCCTAGCAAACATTGGATAATTATATTTGTCCCGTGATATAGACCAGTGGAATTCTTTGATTCCTTTGGACACACTCCACCCTACTACAGTTGAACCTTTGGAGATTTTCCGAGACGAATGGACTGAGGTATCAAGCTCAACAAAAAGATACTGCAGGCATACAACAGTATTATGTGTGGGCCCTATTGTCCCTATTATCTCTTTGTCACCACGGAACGGCCAGGTGTCGAACCAGCGACCTTCTACATTTCATTAAAAAATACTTGAGACTCTAGAGAAAAAATGTGATGAAAATGTTAACACTAACAGCAAAATGAATGTGTGTATGAGGGTAGGGCTGTGCAGCCCTGTGTCCAAAGTTTATAGGTAGGAGTGAGTTTACAGATAGAAAATTGTATTCAAGATGGGAAAATACAGAAAACAGTGTCCTCTTTGTGGGAAATCACATTACTACATCTATATACACACCTCCATGATGTACATGGTTTTGATCATGAGCAAAGGCAAAAATGGCTGAAGTAGGAACTTCTCAGTTCAAGCGATACGGTAAATCTTGGAAGTCAAGAGCCTCACTGAGAGGGACATAAGGCTGCTCAACGAGGATATTGCGCAATTCTTTAAGAGGCAAAGGACCACTGACCAATGCAGAAACGCGTCACTTTTAAACACCCTTTCACGATGATTGTGGCGGCTCCTACTGGTTTTGGCAAGGATGTATATGTGTGCAACCTTTTACAGAAAGCCAACCTGACCATTGAACCTCCACCCGAGAGATTAATTATTTGCTACACACATTGGCAGTCCTCCTATGAGGAGGTGTGAGACAATATTGCAAGCATTGAATTTATCAGAGGTACACCCTCAAACTTGGAACAACACAGTTTTCTAGACACAAGCACAAGAAATCTGATCGTATTCAGAGATCTGATGACCGATATTAGCAAAGAAGAAAGAATGATAGATTTATGCACAAAGGAAGCCATCAACGATTGGAATGTTATAGTGCTCATGCAAAATTTCTACAAGCCCTGCACACTGACCCTGCAACCCATTCGTAACCGAGCATGATGAGCATTACGAAACCGAGATATGTACAGATGTAGACTAGTTAACAGTCCACTTTGCAAATGCGAAGTTGTTTCTGAAACAGCCTCTCATTATTTTTTGAATTGTAACTTGTATATCAAAATAAGAATTGAGTTGTTCGAAACTTTAAGTACTTTTGTGCAAACTGCAATAACTATTCAGCTTTTACTTTTTGGAGACGAACGACACAATTTCAACTGGAACAGATCTTTGTTCAATCATGTCGAAATGTTCAATATAAAGTCAAAACGATTTTAATACATTTTTAAATAGGCCACGGGGAATGTTCTTTATTTTCACGGTTGATAAGATTTATCTGTCGCTCTTTACTAAAATAATTTTCTCATCATGTACTGTTTACCATACACCAAATAATTATTATCGCTTTTCTTTATTTGATGCCACGAACTATAATTATTATTATGTACAACCAAAACTTTGTGTTTTTAGTAAATGAACATATCACACTTGTTTACTCGTCCGTTTTCTTATATTAAAACATGTTACAATTAATTTGTGAGACACTGATCGGTTTTTGCCAAGCCTTAAATCTTTATTTCAATATACTTATGTGTAATCTACATATCTGAAGTTCCTTTTACTGTTTACTAAATGAAGATTTATGTATGGATTGTCGGGAGCGGAATTAATATAAGTGTTATCGCTTGTTTTCCTATCCCTTTTCCTTTTTTTGCGAAATAAAATATCTCAAATCAACCGTTCACCTGTATTGTACAAAATCGCATATGACAAATTCAATTGTTCTGAGGGTCAATTTTCAAATATTCGTTATTGTGACATTACATTACATTTTCGGACGTCTGCTTCATGAAGATGAAGCAATATACCAGGGTTTTAGAGCCTTCAATCAACCATAGTAGCTTTTTGGTCAACAAAAAAGGAGGAAACGTGTTCAAGAGAAGCAACAACTGATTACCAGCTATATCTCCCGTCGTGGCACAGGACCTCCAGATGAAAGCCAAGCTGCTAAAAGACGAAATAGGAGAAGCGCACGAAGACTAAACAATCTCAACACCACAGTGATCGTGGCATTCCTTGTGTAATTGAGGAAAATACAGTGATGACCGACGATAGTTGGTCCAGTCGCGTTCATCGCTGCGGTATCCATCATCACCATGGCATTGAAAGTACGGAAAATAAGTCTTTCAAAATTTAGTATAGTACGAAGTACATAAAATAAGAGGGCTTCCAGTACGACAGTACGCTAAATAAAAAGCCCCAGTACGCCATTACGGGAAACCCCTTTCCCACCCTCCTATGCATATGTCACAATAGGCTTCATCATTGTCACGGGTTTTGAGGATAGAAACACGAAGTTCCTCTCCCTTCACAGGCACAGATCTGGCCGCATCATCACATGTGCCATTGTCAGCTTGTTTTCCAGCACATACTTGTGCCTGACCATTAGATTTTTTGCTTTTGCTTTGCCTTGTCCTAAAAGCTCTAAATGCTTTTGGTCCCCATGGTGCTGCACAGATGTACGCCGCAGGTTCAAGTGGATCACGGTTCACTGACACGCACCTTGAACTTGGCTTGCTGTCGGCAAAAGAAGCCCAAATCACTCACAGAATGTCAAATTCTACAAAAAGACACAAATTCAAATGTTCTGAAAGTATGCAAAACTATCACCAGCAGTCTCTGGTGCTTAAAATAGTCTATCCAAAAAATTCACTTGGAAACATTCGATTAAACTTGAGAAAACCGAGGAAAAAGTGTTCAGGCTTCGGAGCACACGTGCCGCTGTCTAATTGTGACGTGATATGTATGTATGTATGTATGTATGTATGTATGTATGTATGTATGTATGTGTGTGTGTGTGTGTGTGTGTGTGTAAATGAATGTGTTCGTCGTTTTTTCATTGTATCCCCTTTATACTTGATGGTGTGAATTTCCAGGAAGCATGCACACATACACGCACACATTCCCATACATGCTAGCAATTACCGGTTTGAGTATATAGCATCAGCACAGGACTGACACAGTTTTCTTGGTTATTCTCCTGTTTACATGTAGCCAAACGATTGTCGGGTTGAGGGAGACATGTAATTTTTTATCTGTATTCATGTTTGCAGGACAATTTCTTTATGTGGAGCACGGTAGGTAGTTTACCGTCAGTTTAATGTCACGAAAATAGTGGCAATGTCCTCCATGTATGTTATATGTCGGTTGTGCCTATCCATTTTCCTTACCCTAATGTTAACATCTCGTTGTGTTGCAGGAAACTGTGGCACGTGTCTGAAAGCCAAAGGGAGAACAAAGCACTATTGCCACAGTGATTTCGGTGAGTGTACCGAACTTTGACATAAGGTCATCCTCTTCCCATTCCATAAAATTTTACTGTTATTCGAAGCGTATAACATTTCACGACATAATTTCACGGAGACCAGGCATTTTATTTCAGGTCTGCATTGCATGAGTTTTATTAACAAGTTCGGATACCAGCAAAAAAGTAAAAAAAAAAAAAAAAAAAAAAAAAAAAAAAAAGGCTGTAAGTACCGGAACGTAATACGAGATAATCGAATACGAGACATGCATATTAATTTCCCGCCACAAACCCCGGTGTTCCCGCCTGTTTATCACGGAGCACATAACAGGCATATCACTGTCACAGACAGGGCAAGAAACCCCTTTCTTACAAAATTAGTGTCTTTTAGAGAAATTTGAGTTTACAAATAATGAATTTGTATTCATCTAGTATCTCCTAGATTGGTTACAAGAACAAATTTCCATTTGCCTTCACTGAGTATTCTTTATTTCCAATATATTAGTAACATTCCGCTTCGCCGCACTGCCAGCGGGCTGTATCTCGTCAGGCGAGACTATGGTCACTAAGACAAGCAGGTGTCCAGATGTGGCGGCAAATTAATATGCATGCCTCGTATTCGTACGCACAATCAGCTGCTAAATTTCTGGTGTATATCACGTGTAATGTGATTTTATGGGTAGTTTAACAACTTACAGTCATCACAGCATAACAGAAAAGATAGATCTGGGCCCTATGGTTTTTGGAGTCAATTTTAAATTTGTGTGTTCCACTGGAAATATAATCACCATTCCATGGTAACAAATAAGCGCCAAAATTTACCACTGGCCCATAACCTTCTCTCGCTGTGTGTGATTGTAGCATAAAACATAAATTATCAAAGTGGACCAACAGAAACAATTTGCTTTATCGTTTCCAGTCATACGTGGCAAAATACGTGCTGTCAGACGCATTGGTAACGAAACAAGGTACGACGTCCAGGTAATTGATATTTACCGAAATTCTCTTATCTTGTTGGAGAGAGAATTTATTTGGACACCCGACAGATGTCGCTGCCCCTACATGGAGAAGTACAAAGAATATATCATAATGGGGAAATTCTTAAAACATGATAAGTTGCGAGAGAGCCGTCTTGAAGTTCACAAAGAGGACTTTGTGCGGGATTACAGTGCCTCGTTTGGTACACGTTTACGGAAGCTTGGTACTTCGCTTGATTGTACCAAAATAAGTTGAAAAGCATAAAAGGCGTAACGTTTTATAATAAAACACTGTAACAGGTTGTTAAATTTGTACACAAGGCATATCACTGCAGATCACCCTAGGATCACTGCAGATCACTCTTGGTGGGGACGATAATTGTCAACTTATTTCTTTCACGGAAAAGTGTACCAGATTTTAAGTGTAAAGTTGACATGTTCTCAAACATTTCAAATGGACGAGTGGAATAATATTACAACACCAGAAATACAAATGTCACAAGAATCACAATACAAACCTGTATGTTCCGCAGTGGATTGTCAACACTCCAAATGGTACAGCCGTCGTTCACGTGTGGCAGACGCGCTGCTTCAGCCAAGGATTTCTTATCAGCTAGAAATAGATAAAGAAAGGAGAGAGAGAGAGAGAGAGAGAGAGAGAGAGAGAGAGAGAGAGAGAGAGAGAGAGAGAGAGAGAGAGAGAGAGAGAGAGAGAGAGAGAGAGAGAGAGAGAGAGAGAGAGAGAGAGAGAGAGAGAGAGAGAGAGAGAGAGAGAGAGAGAGAGAACAAAGTGAAATACGTAATAATTACAACTTAAATTCAGGGATCGAGCCTACACATGGATTAACACAACACGCACGTGACATATGGTACCCATAAATGGGTCGATTGTGCCTTGGTTCAATTTTTGTGTTAATTTAATTTGCATAATGGCAGCAACATATTGAAACGCTTATACTGGGCCATTTGGGTTTATGATTATGGGATTACAGTACTTGAAATTGTTGGTAGGATGAATACACCAAGAAAAGGGTTGAAGTGAAATTACTATCAATATTGATACAGTTGGCTTATATGAAATCTTGTGATTGTGTTCTCAATTTACAATTTGTAATAAATTTGCTGTTAAATGATATGATGATAATCTAATGTCACGATTGCATGCATAGTTATATTTTCGTAGTACTTTGCAGCTCTTCTGCGCACTTGCATTACTCAGTACTCAAACTTCAGGGCGGGCCTCTTTGCTTGTGTACTACCTAACAACGATGTGACATTTGTGTCGCAGTTACTGCGCTTAATATTCGTAGATTCATAATTTACATGCCTACCCCCACCCCTGCACACCCTTGCATGTTAATATGAAACATATTCAGGGTTTCATGGCATAAGAGAACCCTGTAAACGTAAAAACCTAGCAGATGTCGGGCATAGGCTATGCCCATGCTGGACAAGAGTTCTTAGCCCCAGAAACCACTAATGCCAGCACTGATGAGTTTAAAGGCTACATGTTAAAACTATGCACTGTCCTCTCCAATTTCAAAAGATCATAAAATAGAAAGGTGTGTTTATTTCTCCAATAGCACTAAGGAAACCAATCAGATGTCTCTCTTTATACCACGTGCATTCTCTGTCAAACTCCATATTGGGCAGCTGAAACCATGATATGGGACAGCACGTGCATGTCACACGGTAAAACACTATGCATCAGTATAAAAAACGTGACGTTACAGCATGCACTCCACGTGACGTTACCACGTGCACCATATGGATGCCAGAACTTCACACCACGCATTGCAGATCCATGTGGTAGGCCTATTTGAGTCAACCAAACAGCAATAAGTGCTGGGTTTGTGAGTAATAATGGCTGGATCAAGGGTATATCACTACTTAAATTGCAGAATATAACAAATGCTGGATGGTGTAGGTCGTTTAATACGAAGTTTGACGGTACTCCATAAAGTAATATTGGGTGCGGCGAAATATGTTGGTAGGCATTTTTCATATCGCGACGTCATGAAAAAAATGCCTACCAACACCGCGCTGTTACATGCCAATGACAACAACAGAGACAGACTTCATTTTTTATATTTATATTCATATTAACATTAATACTAGAATTAAATTTGTCATGAATATTTGTGCGTAAAAGTTTTGATAGCCAGTGCGAAGGACCTTTTGTTTATCAGTGGGAGGAGCTATGGGTGTGGCCAGCCGCTTGTTATGCAGCAAAGTAGGCACTGGCACGTGCCGTGCTGTACTTGACGTTACCATCGACTGATGAAAACAAAAATTGTCCCTATTCTTTCAATGCTAACAAAAACTCCGAATGTAAATATAATTTTGTACACGACATTGATAAATAATCAGTTTCATTTACAAAACTTTTACTTTTTTTTTTTCCAGAAGATCAATAGTTTAAATCTATATTCGTGGACGATATTAGTGGCCTTGCACGATTTTGTGGTAGACGTAGGCCTACACAATTGCGTGGACAAAATTTGATCTTACTTATTTTATACGATTTTGTGGGCAAAAATGACTGAAAACTCGGGCGTGCACGAATCTTTTTAAATTAAAAAAAAAAAAAAAAATCATCATCAAAATGAAATAAAGCGACCACGAAATAGAGATGCACTTGATGTGCCGTATGTTGTGCCCCTACTCCATGACGCTTCGTTCCATAGTCGGGGAGTGCTCTTTGCTTTCATTGTTGGTTTTGGAATTTATGAATATGGGTCATGTTTTTTTCTGTACCATCCAGTATGCATCCCATCACAAGTCTCACAGAAAGCATGTTGTGCACGATTTTTTGCCCCGCCTCGCCATGAAAATCATTATGACATAATTTGTGACCGGATCTGTCTAATCACGTGGACAAATGGAAATCAGGGAGGTGTATGTCATACACCTAATAATAATGATAATAATATTGTGGCTCTCCGCTTATGCGCCGCGGTCCTGTGTGGCACAGATGGCCTAGGAAGAAAAAAAAAAAAAAGAAAGACCTCTACCTCCCTGTGGAAATGCTAAGTTCCGGACGATACGTTGTTCGTCTTTCATTAATCTGTTGCTCGCTGTCCACTTTCATGCTCTGATGTTGCATGCATCACGCTACGTTTGCCGAAACAAACAGAAAACAGTAAGTTGATCATCTCAAAATGCACCAAGTGGTGGTAATCTCTGTGGACTGAGTCGCGTTCTTCCAAAGCCTTTAGTCTGCTGGTATTGCCCTGTCCACTGGAAACAAGTCCACGTGGGAGTGGGAGTGGGAGTGGGAGTGGGATTGGGAGTGAGAGTGCAGTTGGGGGTGGTGGTGGGGTGGGGTGAGGGTGGGGAGATGGGGAGGTGAGCACCAACTCATACTAGTGATCATAGTAGGTATGTGGCACTCTGATGGTCCCTTTCTTGGCAAATTTCTATAACAAAGGCTCCCTTATTTTGCTATAAAATCTTAAGTAAGGATAAGTTTACCGTTTCTTGGACCCAAAAATTTCGAAAAAAAGTTTTCATTTCATGTAGCACTTTTCATGCCAATTTTTGGCAATAGTTTCTTTTATTTAATTTATTATATAAATTTCCTTACAAAGGAACCGTTATTTTTGTGAAAAAATGCCCCGAAGAAGGACGGTTTATCGAAACATCCAGCTGCACACTCCTACCAAAAATTGGGGAGGACCCCCGTCGTGGGAATTCCACGTCTCGATGCACGGACTTTTCATGGCCACCCTCCAGAACACAGTAATGATGCATCACGCTTTTAACGTGACTGTATGATTTTATGCTTAGTTTTTGTTGCTGTTTTTCTTCCTTTTTTTTATATTTTTTTTATTTTTGACAGTACAGATGTAAATTTAAAAATTCATGTCCACCCTTAAGAAATTTTTATTCTAAATGTGGCAATCATGGTGGATAAAGCGGCCAGGAGGAAGAAGCTCACAGTTTGAGTTGGCTGAGGCCAAGCCAATAATTGTCACTCCAACAACCTACATAATATTCTGTGGCACTCCGCTTATCTGTCGCGGTCCTGGCTAGCTTAGTAGCTGGTCAGGTGGCCTTTAGTACGGGGGGGGGGGGGGGGAAGCAAGCCCTATCCCACTGTCGCAACTTTGCGCTCGGCATGCCCACAGTCCCTGCTGATGATGCCACCTGGCAGGTCATGGGAGCCCTAATAAGGGCTACCTTCTCCCTTCCCTTGCTAAGTTTGCCCTCTATTCTCTTCCGTGACTAATCCTAAGATATTATTCCTACTGTCCCAGCACTGCACCAAGAAGCCTTTCACTGACTCTAAACCAACTGTACTTCCTGGAAAATCGCCCTTCAATCCTAGTATCCATGCTAACCTATCATTCTCTGCCATGTCCCTTACTTGCTCTAAGCTTTTACACTGCCCATCTGTTGTCCATTGTACAAACAGCTGGTCTCTAAGCGCTCTATAACCTGTACACCATGTCATCATATGATCAACGGTCTCATCCACATCCTCCCTACACACCCTGCACTTCCCATCACTCCCATTCGTCCACTTCTGTTTCCTCTTCTCCAGATTGATCACTCCTGCTCTGCCCTGAAACACCAGTCTAGAACCCTTGCTACCATCCCAACATTTAGTCTTCACTGGCTTGTCTACAGCTCTATATGCTTTCAGTGTGCTTTTTTCCTCAACCCCTCTTTTCCACTGCTCCACATGCTTCTCTTGGATCACCTTTCCTATATACGATTTCCACGCCACTTCAATCTAATCTATATTTCTCATGTAACTTGTCTATTTCTTGAACCCATTTTGTCTTTTCACTAACAGCCACATTGTACACCTTCCTACACCATATTTCTTTATTCACCTGTTGCAAATATCCCCAGTAGCCTAGCTAGCCTTAGCCATTCTATCTCTTATTGGTAACCATCCCAACTCTCCCAACACTGCCTCTGTTGCTACACACGGTGGTGCCCCAAGCACCGATTTCCCCATCTCCCTCTGTGCCTTCTCCATCCATTCAATATCCTTCTCACTAATGGCTATTACATCTATCCCATTCAACATCCCAGGTATGGCTACACGTTCCCACAGCACCCTTCCTGTGAATGATCTATTGAAGCTGTTCCCTGCTGTGACCTTTATCATACCTTTTGCTCTATTCACCTTCTGTCTGATTTTCTCAACATGGTACTTAATCATTCCCTGTCCTGTGACCTTAATGTTCACCCCTAAATATTCGTACTCCTCACCCTCTCCAATTCTGATGACTTTCTCTTGACCCTCTGGCATCCTAAACTTTCCTACCATCCATTTATCCTCTTGCCTTCTCTTCTGCCCCAAGACCATGACCTGACTTTTCTCCTCACTAAACTCTAATCTCCACTTTTCTCCATAGTCCCCTGCTATCCTCAAAAGTTCCTGTAACTCTCTACTTGTATCTGCCATTAACACAATGTCATCAGCGAAGAACAACCCTGGTATCTTTTCTCCTCCTATTGTTACTCCATTATTGCTCTCTATCAGCTCAGTTCCCAGTTCTCTCATGTATATGGCAAACAAAATTGGTGATAACACACAACCCTGTTTTAGCCCGATGTCTAACCTAGCCCTGTGAGTCTCCACATCTCCTATACTGAGACTACAATTTATATCTGCATACAGAGCCTTTAAAACTTCCATAAAGCCACCTCCAAAGCCTAGCCCTTCCATTTTAGCCCACAGTGCATTTCTCCAAACCCTGTCGTAAGCTTTCCGCACATCAAGGAAGGCCATGTACACCTTTCTTTTCCTTTTCCTTGCTATCTCTAGCACCTGTGATAATGTAAACACATGATCGACAACCCTCCTGCCTGGTCTGAAACCATTCTGAATCTCTCCTAAGAAACCCTCCCTCTCCACAACTCTCCCCAGTCTCATGTACATTACACGTGCAAAAATCTTTCCTATGTTTGAGGCTAATGCTATCCCTCTGCACTGATCTAGGCTATCCACTGATCCTTTCTTCTGGATGTATGCTATCTTCAGCTCCCTCCATTCTCTTGGGGCTTGCTTTCTTTCAACAACCAAATTAAACAGAAATTTCATACTCTCCAACAATTTTTCCAGACCTTTCTTTATAAACTCATTTAGTACCCCATCTGGCCCTGGGGATTTTCCTACTTTCAACCTGTCCACTACAGTTGTTGCACAAAAGATGGAATAAAGATATTTTAATTTGGATTATAAATAATTGATCAATAGTGGAATAACACAGCCACTTTTAAATATATGCAGTGATTCTACAAAGTAAGCATTTAACCAAGTTTATCATGCGTGCTACAAAAACATGTGTTTGTGATTACTGTCTAAAGATCGACAAGTTGATTGATTCAATCACGAGCGTTTGTGTCAATACGTCTGCTACAACACAGCCATGCTGAAGCAGCAACGGCGTTGCATATACTCCCACAGAACAGCTGTTCACAAACTAGATGCATCTTGCCCACATATCACGCCTTAATGTATTAATTTAAGGTGAAGCTGTCATTTAATATTCTAAAAAATATATCGATTCAGTATCCTTTGTGTATCACGTTATTATGTTCATCAAGATTGGGGCTGTTATTCAATATACTAAGGCAAAGCTTATATTTAGTGTATTCAATAAACTGTGATTAAATGACATCTAGTTGAAATAGTAGACCGTGGGCCAGTTGGAGTGAATCGTCCGCCCCTACCAGACAATTTATGATATACACACACACGTTTAACTCTTCCATGGTGAATGTAATATATATATATATATATATATATATATATATATATATATATATATATATATATATATATATATATATACATATATATATATATATATATATATATATATATATATATATATATATATATATATATATATATATATATATATATATATATATTGACATTTATTTCAGCTCGAGGTTTCGAGATAACCGAATAATTTCGGCTCCATTTTCTTTCTTTGTATGTTGACATGCATGCTTTTTCATAGTGTTTGAGATCTGATTGTATATTTTTTCCTTATTAACTGAGATCACATATTTTACATCATGAACGTGAATCTGTCTACCATTAGCAAGTGAAGTGTGAACCCCACCCGACTACACACTTCTGGCACACCTTTTAAATATTCACATTTTATATTTAGTCCCCAGTTATTTATTTATACAGTGCATGTACATGCACATGCATGCAATCTGGAAGGATCAACTCAAGGTAATGTTCCAGCTAAAAAAATTCCGAGGAAATAGGTTTATTTTCCCATAATTGTCATTACTTACTGTCGTAAGTTTACCTTTTTTAACCGTTTAAATATTTCATAGTTGACTTTGTCACTTTTCTATCCCATTCGTGGCTGCTGAAACCATAAAAACCTTGCGAGATCCGGAACGAAGTAACTCAACAGATTAGTCTAATCATCAGTTCACCAAGGCCACTTCCGGGTTGGTTTAAACATTTTATTAAATCAGTTGGGAAACAGGACACAGTCCTATATGGACCCCTCTTGAAAACAGAAGAGGAAAAATTAAACACTTGACAACATGTATAGGACAAATGCAAAGAGAAACGCTACTACAGTGACTGGTACAGATAGAGTGGCAAGCCACACGAGAAGAAGAGTTATACACCTCCAGACATGTTTACAGATAGGAAGAGAATTGTTTGGAGTGGGCCTTAATACCTGTGTAAGTTAACTTAGCATTTCTAACTGAAATTTACAAGTATATATATCACATCATCAAGTGTCAAATCTGGCTGTTGAGATTATGTACCTATGTACTGCTTTTAAAAATGGAAACGTTTTCATCAAAAGTGCAGTTTTGTGACCAAAATAGAAGCGTTTGAACAGTAAAAGATGAAGAGATAAGATCGAACTTTGCAGTTGGTCAACATGTTTCTTATGTCAAGTTCTGCCTACATTACAACCCAAGAGGCCACTAGGCCCTTCAGGTTTTGTCAGAGTGGTGACCTAATGCTGAGGTTATGTATAATGATGATGATGATTATGACAATCATTTAGATAAAAATAAAATCATACATACAGTAAACATCAAAACAGTAAGGCATCTTATGACATCCTGCCATTCTAAGATGGTATTATAGTTTTCATGTCAATGTTTATTTGTTTTTTGACCACGGAACGGCTCCATCGAAGCAGTATGCATGAATGCCGTAACCGACGGTCCAGTGCATTGTACTGTATTCGGATTTGTCCCACATCGGGGAATGCACGTTTGTGAGTCGAGCATCAAAAAGGCACCGAAAACGTAATATTGTTTTTTTTTTTTTTTTACCTCGGAACGGCCGGATATCGAACCAGCAACCTTCGGCACAAACCACCTGGCCGAAAAAAGGAAACGCCTAATGAAGCTTAGGGCCTATGTGGCCAAGGTCTAAAGGAAGCTGCATGGTTAGAGGCTGAACCAGCTGCGGGGACTAGGTTTGTGATTGAAATTAATGCTTCCACCACTCCACTTAACACGCCTGCCAATCTGTGCTCTATGGCCGGTCAGTGGTGCCAAACTAAGATCCATTGTTGAACCATCAGTTACTTTTTTTTTTCGTACTTACGACTTTTTATCTCATTATTGCGGCTTTTATCTCGTAATTATTTTCGTCTGTCACAATTACGACTTTTCATATCTAGTAATACTGACATAAGGCTGGCACCAAAGAGCCATTATGGTTGTCTATCCAATAACAATATTGACAATAATTAAGGACACTCTACTAAGCTAGCCTTCAGTTGTAGTATGGTCGACTGGTTCAAGAACTGCAAGAGACTTGCCGGAGCTATGGTGTATTGAAAGGCTTTTAATGCAGAAACTTATCCACCTGAAAGTTTACTTCAGGCATTTGGTAGAAATGATGGAGATACATTTTTACCTGGATTATCAAGGTTAACAAAGACTGGCACACAAGCACTATTTTTAAAAATAGTTAAATCCTTTGTGAAGTTAAAGTAGTTCGCCGTCCCTGAGTTGGCACAACTTTGGCGGTACGAGCGATACATCTGTATTGACGTGCCTGATACAGGATATACGTTACACTTCATCAAGATAACCGTAGAAAGACTCATTTCCGACTCCGACAGTGGTCAATAGTGAACGCAGTTGGGCTGTGCCTTCATTCGCAACATGCGAGTAAGTAAAATATGTTTCTCGAAATGTGATTTTTCTGCAGATGGAGCGTATATTCATTGTCTTATTCCAGATGTACTACAAATGTACATCAGTCAGCGATTCTGTTTGCAAACGTTTTGCAAACGGAATCACTGCCACAATGTACTATTAAGTCAGTGACTTTGTTTGCAAAACGTTTGGCTATATTCCACTTTGTAAGAACAACATACATCTGCTTCTATACAATTGGGGTATGGTGACTTTGAACAGTACTCGATCCATGCACAGCAACAATTTTCATTCGCTCACAAGTACTCCAAAGGGGAGACCATATTCAATTTCTTTGCTTTCTCTTCCGATCAGTGCGAATGTGTAACATAGTATTACCTCAAGTTTTACAACTACTTCATTTCCTCACATGTAACTACAGGGTAAGAAACAGAGCCCCTGACTGTCTTGTTGGTATACGTTGACTCCTTACTTATGTATGCACACGTTGTTTGCTTCTACCATTGTCTTGTGTTCATTGCTGTCCGCTCTGTTATCTTGATATACAAAAGGCGGCATTTTAGTGACTTTTAGTTTTATGTGATGTATACGGTGGCGCATACGTGTCAACCTAACGTTTACTTTCACGAGAAAAAATATCGTTATAAGACTTTCTATTTAAAAAAAAACTTTCAATGTCGTTATATTGACTTTTCTTGTCAACATAAGGACTTTAAATCTCGTTATATATTGCCTTGTATGTAGTTTTTTTTCTAATTGTAATGACTTTATCTCGTTATAACGTCTTTTTATTTTGTAATATCGGCTTTTGTAGTATTTTAGTCACTTTTTATCTCTTTATAAATTTTTAGCTTTTTGAATCGATTTTTATCTCGTTACACTTTTTGATCTCTTTACATCAACTTTTTATGCAGCTATAACTTTGTATCTCGTTAAATCGACTTGTTATGTTGTTATAACGACTTCTGTCTTTTTTATAACGAGTTTTATATCTTTCTAATGAGATAATGCTATGACAGTTTCAATGGTATTCAATAGTATAATTTCCTTTTTTTGCCCGATAAGCATGTATTAAATTTGTGCACATCTTGTTGAATGTTTCTTGATGTGCTATCGCAAAACACGAACGTTGGAGTTTGACTGGCACTTCAGTCTTTCATAATTTGAAAATATTTATTTTTTAAATTCTGTACATTTGTTTCAAAGGCAAGGGTTAGGGTCAATTGGTTCATTGGGGTTCTTAGTAGAGGGCTCTGTTAGCTGACAGCCTAGGTATGTGTCTTAGTTTCCATTGTAATTTGCACTTAAATAACTTGAAACCGCTCTCTCTAGAAACATCAAATATCTTGTGGTAAATGTTTGTACATAGTTACAATACTCATGTAAATGTAATAACGTCAGCTGCAAAATTGCATACCATCTGTCCCCTGGTCTGGTTTGACAGACGTGAAACATGGCTCCAAAGGAGTCAAGCGTTAGTGCCTGAACCCGTTTTCTGGACGTTTGTTCCATTCCTTTGTGGTTTTGGAGAAGAAAGACTGATTATTATAGTCTTCTGATGAACCGGGGATCATATATGTATGGCTGTGCGAGTGGCTGGGCAGTGCTTCTTCTGACTAAATTCGATTTTTACATATTTAATCATACTGTATAGCTCTATAGTATAAACAGTTGACTAATACAATCTGTTCTCCAGACAGGGAGACATAAACAGAAAATATGAACAAAAAGCTCCGGACAGAGCAAACTACGTAAGCATATGTAACAGTTATGGACGTATCAGTACAGACCATCAAGAAACACTTCGAAGCATCAAAACAAAGCTATGGCAAAAGCACCGACGAATAACCTGAAAAAAAAAAAAGAATGAGCATGGTCAAATTACATCACTATATATATGTAACATATACTCCAAAATTATCGGTTCAACCTAGATCATGATTACCAATAATACCTTATGAATAGTTATTGATAATGCTGCGGTGAAAAAAAAAACAAAAAAAAAACGAGAGAGGGAAAAAGAAGCAGGGAGGAGAAGTCTGAAGTATGGAAATGAAGGAATTAGAAAGAAAATCTTCTAGTTGCAGTAATATAATTCTGGACTGCTTCCAAAATTGAAAATTTGCTGGGTCACACACTTCGTTGCTGTCGAAAAGGAGAATGTTGATCAACCTGTTACCAACTTCACGGATAATGAGATTGGGGTGAAGTCTAGTGGCTAATATGGTAGAATCTAACAGTTTTTTCCTGGGCTGGGAGAACTTCGGACAGAAAAGGAGGAAATGCTTCAAGTCTTCGGAAGGATACAAGCATGCGCATATTGGACTAGGAATGGTGTTGATCTTGAAAAGATCTACTACAGACTAAAATGTGGCTTTGTATTATCGTATTCTGTATTCCACCATACAGATACAACAACACGCAAACATTTTGCAAGTCACTGGACAAACCTCGCATCATAATTATTAAATTAATGCAATATACAAAATGAAATGCATCTGTCATAATCATATTGTGTAGAGTATCATCCCTATTACGCGACTTAAGGAACTGATTCAACTGCAAGTGCATTTAAATATGGAGTTTAAAGTGTCAAATATATCAATTTGAAACTAACCAAGACAGTGTAATAACTCAAAGACCATTCAAAGTTGGTGATTTTTTCAAAGAGGTTTTAATACTCAGGGGATTCTACTTTCCAGCCAAGAAGTGGGAAACATTGCTAGCTTTAGGTAGTGTAAACGTAGCTGTAAAGTTAATGTACCTGTCGTGTAAACGTATCGGTAATGTAAGCATAAATGTGTGTAAACATAACGACAGTGGCATCTCGTTTGAGCCAAATGTCGCTGTCATATACTGCATTAACATTATGAATCAATATAGCTTCATGCCCAGAAAGTTCCTAGGGCTGTTCGTGGCCCATGTAAAGGCTTTGGGTTGAATGGACAAATATATATACGTTGCTATTTTGGAATATAGATGTATGAAAAATATTTGACATGTTTAAAATTGTTTAGCAAGTCATAACATATCTTTTCATCTTAATCTCTGGAAATATATATATATATATATATATATATATATATATATATATATATATATATATATATATATATATATATATATATATATATATATATATACAGATATACATCAGTGATCATTTTCAATTGTTCCTGTTCTCTTTGCTCCAAGCCACAAAATTTGTAATTTCTCCATACTTTGATGTTGCCTTGCAAATTACACGCACGCACGCACGCACGCACGCACGCACGCACACACGCACGCACACACACACACACACACACATTTGTAAATGAAAAACACTTTAGCTTCAACATAAACAAATTAAGGAATATTTGCTGGAACACTTTTATTTTCAAAGGCAAATCAGACGTATCTTTATTTGGTAGCATTAACTCTTGAGATGCCTGAAGGTGGAACACGATACATGATTATATGCGTGGCTTCCAGTAATGCTTTACGAAGCTACGCTTTGTTGCTGTTTCAGTCAGATCTTGCATGTTTAGGACAAACTTATCGACACCTTCGAGTAGTTCAGACTTCGCCTGTTTTCCTTTTTTTTTTGTCTCATTTTTTGATATTGAGCTATCATGGAAAAGGTGTTTTAACAGACTTTGACAGAAAACCTCTCAGGTTAACCCCCCAGTTAAAAGCTTTAAGCGCATGACTCTGCTAATTCAGTATAATAACACCAACAGTAAGGGGTTAAAATAATTCAATACAAGCCATCTGTGAAAACAGTTGTTTGAATAAACATGCTATATTAGATGATTTGATCAGACCGTCGCCACATACAGATAAATCTATGACTATTTGTATCGTTGGACAGTACTGCCAAGAAGCGTTGTGAGTAGGAGAGAACTATGTTGGAGACAAACACATAATTAACTATTCTGTCAAATAATACAAGTGACAGTTAGAAATTGGAGTTTTGCGAGCCAGAGGTATGTACGTGCATTTGCATAAGATCATTTTTGTGAATATTTCACCTGTATACTTGTTACTAGCACAAGAAATTTATATCAAGCACAGAAGATACCATCAGTAGTACATTTGGATTTTGATCCATTTAAATTAACATATGTTATATAGGATGATGTATTCATACAACTTAATTGACGATAGAAACTTCACTCAGTTTGTCCAGCTGACAGGTATTGTGCGGTCTTTTGTGCGGGTCACAACAAACCCGCAGTGTGACACAAACTGTATAGGGACGCCCAGGTCCACGTGTTATTGTGCAAAATCTCATTCTCTTGAAAACTTTTTTTTTTTGCATAAACTTTGGTGATCGGTAATTTCATATGCAGGTCAACTTCACGTCTATATATATTTCTAGAACTTCAGTCAAATATTCATCGGTGTCAATTGGTTTTGCCTGCCTCTGATCGCGAAGTCTCAGGAAGCAATGAAATGTGTTTTGATATTCGGACAATTGTCGCTTTTGAGTAGGACTTAGCAGTCGGAGATTTTTTCTTCCAGATCAAACCTTTCACTGGTGACAAAAAAATCATGAACCCAATGTGGTCCCCATAGATAACAATGTTCTGACTTTGTGAGGTGAAACAATTTTACTGTCGCAAATAATCTTGACATTAAACATTTCACACAAAGATATCGCAAATGTTCGGATGTAGGACGGTAACGCAAATTTCATTGATCACACCAATGCGACATATATTCCCAAGATATCATATGTAATATGACAGATATGATAAAAATACGCCACTATACGACACGTTAAAAACACAAAACCATGACGTCAACAGGCACGACCAGAAATATATTTACACACATGTATTAGATCACAAGTACATGCAGATTAGGAGATTCAAAACTTCTGAGGATACATGTAGTTTGATGTTCCATAGATTCCCCTCCAAAAATTCTGACCGCTTCTCTGGCCAATGGTGATAGTCAGCTGCCATGATATGACCTGTTGATACATCAAAACTTTTACTGACATTTGTAATAACAAAAAAAAAAAAAAAAAAAAAAACAACAACAAAAAAAAAAAACCCGTTTGTTGACTCTTCGTGGGGAGTACTGCCTTGAACTGGGATCTCTATTTATTATGGGTTTGAAGATGGGCAAGATCAGCATTCTGTGATGCCCTAAATCAGAATCATTCAAAATGCTACCACTCTTGTTCAATATTCTTTGGCTGCACAATGACTCGCTGAGATGGTATCTGTGTCTATTGTAGTTTTGAAATGTTGAAAATCAAATTTTACGATGCCTCTAATTTGCAAAAGTTTCGATACCTCTATTCTTCCACATAAAAAGGCACAATTTCTTCCGTCAGACTAGAGTTGGCAGTTTTTATGGCGTCAAGACTAAATCAAACAATTGTTGGTCTTAAAGAAAGATTTTCATTTGGAAAAACAAATCTTTTTGTTGTCTATGTTGGCACGAGACATAATGCTCATGCAATTCCTAAGGAAGCTAGCTCATGCAAAAACATACCGTGTGCAAGTTAGTTGGTCGATTGATTGATCGATTGATTGGAGAGAGAGAGAGAGAGAGAGAGAGAGAGAGAGAGAGAGAGAGAGAGAGAGAGAGAGAGAGAGAGAGAGAGAGAGAGAGAGAGAGAGAGAGAGGAGAGAGAGAGACTAAAGCGTAAAACAGTTCCACTATGCTGCAAAATAGCTCTCCGAAGATACTGTTCATTGTACATTATAATAATCATGAAATAAAGCTCATTTGAACTTGAACTTTCTATAGGTCTCAAGGATGGTAACCATAAGTAGGGATCGTTGAGCAGTCATACCAGATAGTGCCTGGTTTGGACGACTTATGGTCGCAGAGAAGTCGCTGAAGTATTGCTACTTGACATTACAGCGATACGCAAATAATGCTGAACAAAGTGAAGCTGGTTACCGTATCATTATTGACTACAGTTCCTGTGATGCTGATAATTGTTTACCTGGAACACCGGTATGCTGGTAAGCAAAACTATCTTTCACTATTATCGGGAAATAACAATGATCTCCGGCATTGAGTTTATTATCGTCCGTTTGTATATAGATGTGAACAAAAAAACGGACAACAAAAATTTAAAATGGTTTGACTTTTGGATTTGCAGACTTGTATTATCATTAATTCAAACATTAGCATGTAGAGGTCATATGATTGTAGGTCAGTTATGTAAACTCTGTACAGCTCACGGTGCAACCTGACACGAGCTGAGTGTATTAAATGGAGTTAGTTTCACAGGACAGAGGGGGATAAAACGTTCATATTAGAACTGAACTATGGAGGCACTGAGTATCTATCTATCTATCTATCTATCTATCTATCTATCTATCTATCTATCTATCTATCTATCTATCTATCTATCTATCTATCTATCTATCTATCTATCTATCTATCTATCTATCTATCTATCTATCTATCTATCTATCTATCTATCTATCTATCTATCTATCTATCTATCTATCTATCTATCTATCTATCTATCTATCTATCTATCTATCTATCTATCTGTCTGTCTGTCTGTCTGTCTGTCTGTCTGTCTGTCTGTCTGTCTGTCTGTCTGTTTATTGTGGACTATGTCATGAATAAAATACCATTTTAAATGTTACTTTTATTCAGTGCACCGTGACACATATCATGCCACAAGAACAGAGTCAGTCGTCGACACTCCTGGAAGCAACGTGGATAGTTGGTCGACAGTGATGATAGAAAGACGGGCTTTGCTCCTCACAACTTGTCATCTCATGAACAACGTAAATGCTAGTTTGGACGTACAAAAAGTAGGGCGCCACATTTTGGTCGTTGATCGCCTGAAAATGATGTTTTGTGAGATTCCTAAGGTAGCTAGCAGCACTTTAAGATCAGTCATATTTTCTCTTCAGAACAACGAGAGTGCATATAAGTATCACAACGTTCAGGTGCACAGTGACAGACTCCGCAAGAAAAAAGGATGTAAATTCCTGTCCGAATATTCAGCCGACGGAGTTAAGTATCGTCTTAAACATTATAAAAGAATAATTACTGTCAGAGACCCATTGCAGAGAGTTGTCTCAGCTTACAGAAACAAATTCGTACAAAACAATAAACCTTACCGACGGTTATATGGGAGATTAATTATAAAAAAATTGAGGGTAAATGCTACTGAAAAATCTGTTGAACTAGGAAATGACGTCACATTGGAAGAGTTTGTTAAATTTCTCATCAGTGGTGTGTTTCGTCCAGATCGGTTTGATCCACATTGGAGGCCATACTTTTACCACTGCAGTCCGTGCAAAGTAAAGTATGACTACATAATGAAAACGGAAACCTTGAACGAAGACTTGGCGTACTTGGAAAAATATATCGCTCGACAGAATATAGACATTTTACACAAAAATGTCGGCATTTCCTTAAATCCACGCTTTGTAGCTAGATTGCCGGAAAAGTATGTCAAGATGCTCAAAAGTTTATACTCTATGGATTACAAGTTGTTTGGTTATTCGTAGTAAAAGTTAATTCCATGTAAACTGCGTGTAAAGTTTCATTTAGTGCAGCTCATGACTAAAGCAGTCCTTGAAATAGAACCATGCTTTACACAGTTACGTATCGTAAATTCCTTAAAATACAAGACCAGGCTTGAAGAGAATAACATTTTTATTTAACCAACTTGTCGGTCATATGAGCTTAGAGGATAATCATTCATCCGTCGTTGTCGTTTTCAGGAAGAATTTTGTAAACCTCAATAGAAAGTTCCCTGAGTCTTAACTTAAGGAAAGTTTCTTAGCCCGTTGCAGTAGATTTTTATAAGAAGACTAAGAATCATTAAAGACAAATTGCAAGGTTCTTTCTTGGAGCTTTTCCATTTTGTTTGTAGCAGTTGTACTACAAAGATGCCATACTAAAGGACAGTAGTTAAAGTTTGTAAATGTGACAGTGTCCTTCCACGAAATAAAAGAAATCGTTGGTGAAAAATATAAAAAAGTGGCTCCAAGAATACTACCTTGGGGCACACCTTTTAGATTGTTTGTCCATTCGCTCGTAGTACCTCCATACTTGACTCTTTGTTTTCTTTCACTTAAATAGCTGCTTATTAATTCGCAGGCGTTACTTGATAAGACACACGCTTGTAAATTATTTGTTAATTGATCATGAGGTAATGAATCAAAAGCCTTCGAGAGGTCCATAGGTGTGACACCAACCGTTTCGTGTTCGTCTAAGGCATGCTTCCAGTCTTCTAAAATGTTCATGAGAAGAGTCTGGCAGCTATATTTTTTTGCGAAAAGCACTAAACAAAGAGCGAAATTTACCATTGAAGAAGTCAACCATTCGGTCATTGAGAAGACCTTCAAATATCTTGGAAATACATGATAAGACACTTACTGAACGATAGCAACATTCGTTTAAAGAATCAGACTTTTTATCAACAGGAAAAATGTCAGCCTTTTTCTGGTCAGAGGGAAATTTCCCTGATTCAATAGACTTGCTAATAACTTAAGGTAAAGTAGGACATGAGACATCAGCACCAGCTTTGATAAGTTTTGGGCGGAATGTTATCCGGCCCTGTCGCTTTCTTATGATTTAACGTCTTCATGTATGTTAAGACTTCATCTTCAGTAACTGAACGAAAATTAAAATCTGCATTGTTTTTTTTTTTTTTTCATTTCATCTGCAATGGTGGAGATACTGGGATGACTTGATAAATTAGGAGGCTGAGCTGATTATGTGAAATCGTCAAATTTTTCGAGAGTGAGCAGCAACACATGAGAAATAATTATTAAAGATCTCATATACTTCATGTGGATCATGGTGCAATATCTCATCTTCCACAAGAATGATCGTGCCGTTACGATTTTTATTTGACTTATCAGTCAAAGGGACGTACAGCTTTCCAAAAAGAGGATTCGTTGCTTTTAGGACCACATCTGTCTTCAAAGTATCGCTTTATAAATTTTTTTTCTCAGGGACGTTACTTTATTTCTCTGAATGCGGTATGTTTCCTGTTGGCCTTTATATTTTTTACTTCGTTTGCACAAGATACCCTTTACATCTATATCTTTTCGTAAGTCGCCATTCATGAAAGGTGTTTGATTGGCCCTGATGCCCTTTCTTTTCTCTGTTGCGCGCTGATCAACCACCTCTTTGAGCAAGGTGTCATAAAACCAAACCACATCGTCAACGTCGTCCAAGATGTCAACTACGTGAAATGGGGCTCTGTCTTGGTGGGCAATAAATTTATTCTGATCAAATGACTTATGGCTGATTTGATTTCTGCTTTTACAGATCTAGGTACTTGTATTTTAATACCTACAAGGACCACATAGTGAAAATCACTTATCCCGGTGTCAATACACGTTGATTGGGAGATCCATTTGGGGACTTGGCTGGTATAACATCGATAAAGTAGGTGTGGTACTTTTAAAGCAGGTAGGAGACTTTATAACATTACATAAGTAAAAAATAGTAAGGGCATTAATTAGGTCCTCGTTGTCCTTATTTTCATTTAGAATATTTACATTTAAATCCCCTAAAATCAAAAACGTCTTGCTTTCCTGCT
Organism: Hermodice carunculata; assembly: GCA_964020975.1. NCBI lineage: Eukaryota > Metazoa > Annelida > Polychaeta > Eunicida > Amphinomidae > Hermodice > Hermodice carunculata. The sequence goes on from OZ026617.1 coordinate 13,645,931, forward strand.
TGAGGGCAGTAGAAATATGAATAATTGCATCAATAAGTTTTTCAGCCTTTACCGATGGAGGACGGTAAATGACAGCTAGGATCCATTTTTGTTTCTTTACATATATCTAAAAATCATTGATTCGATACCATCACTACAAAATTCGAGGTCAGATCTGCACCTATGTGGAATGTCAGAACGTATACATGTTAAAATACTAACACCATGGCCGTTATGATCTTTTCCAAACATAGAAAAATTGTTAATGTGAAACTGCAAAATTGTAAAATTTGCGTCCAACTTGGTTTCAGTGAGACCACATATATCGACAAAAGCTTTGTAAAGAAGTTCTTTGACCCCAGGAAACTTATACCTGTAGCTGGTTACATTCAAGTGCCTGAAATGAGTTTTTTTGGCATGTTTGCTGCCAAAAGTTTTAACATGTGTCGCACTTGTTTCAAGAGCGTGGTAAATACTACCAGAAACATTTAAACTGTCATTCTTGCTGCAAAAAATCGTTTAGAAAAACATCAGATATAGTTTGGTCCAAGTTATTTTGAGAGGGAAAACTAAAATCAGTGTCACGTGGGTTTTTCGGCCCTAACGACTACGCCAAGAAGCTAATTACGTTTGTGTACAGAACCACAGAGACTTTGTTTATGGCTTAGCCTTTTGCATGATAGACACCTAATTCTTTGTCTATGTTTGCAGGAATCGGTCACGTGACCGGGTCCCTACTCTGGATAAATATCCCAAAGATTACAATCTTATAATACGAATCACACGGTCAGGATGCCTTTCTAATGGATATGGACCTTGAAATACAGAATTTAGGGTACTAAAACGCACCGTCAATTAATCGTATTGTATTACGACTTTTGTCATCTTAATGCAATCTTTTTGCGATCTATTTGATTTTAATCCTAGTTTGGTACAAGCTGTGTCGTCTTAACTTTACGAACTTGGCTATCTTAATAATACTATTTCATGTTTGTTTTCGAAAATGATTGACCTTAAATTTAAAAAAACCTAAGCTAGGTATGGATGAGCAAAACTATCCAATACATGTGTTTACCTATGGAAGTAAACATGAATGCTCTACTGACTTTGATGCTCGTTTCTGTTATTGTCGACAGCGATCTTGTAAATGCAGAAACTCTGAGCACTTATACACTACGGCACTTGAAATCTGTCCTGTGAGGATCACTCAGCTATCACAGATTTATTTTGCAAAATAAAAAGCATTTGAATAAAACCATATATATATATATATATATATATATATATATATATATATATATATATATATATATATATATATATATATATACATACATATATATATATATATATATATATATATATATATATATTATAATATATATATATATATATATATATATATATATATGTGTGTGTGTGTATATATATATATATGTATATATATATACATACATACATACATACATTATATATGTATATATATACATATATTTTCGGGGGTGATATATATTTTGATTTTCAAATGTGATTACCCATTACAATTGATTTTTATTGATACATAAATAACTAGTGTTTTATAATGGAGGTAGACATACATACATACATACATACATACATACATACATACATACATACATACATACAAACATACATTATATGTGTATATATACATATATTTTTCGGGGGGTGATATATATATTTTGATTTTCAAATGTAATTAACCAAAATAATTGATTTTTATTGATACATAAATAACTAGTGCTTTATAATGGAGGTAGACATACATACATACATACATACATACATACATACATACATACATGTAAATATGCATATATATATTTTTTTGAGGGTGATTTATATATTTTGATTTTTAAATGTAATTAACCATTATAATTGATTTTTATTGATACATAAATAACTAGTGCTTTATAATGAAGGTAGAGAATGTTTATAATGTTCCAGATTCATAAATATCACAAAAACGATGTAGGCCTACTTTCTTCTTTTGCTGTAAACTCAGCTGACTGACAAGGCAGAAGAACTAAAAAGTGATAGGCCTACGAGGTCTCTTTCTATTTTTGGCAACAGTAATAAACTTTGGGTTTTGAGTGGTAAGGCCTAGACATTTTGGAAACACTATAGTATGAAAAAAAAAATGAAGAATATTTCAAAGGTTGGGAGGACCGGTTTAAAACCACCAGTTGTCTTTTATGGGTGACTGCCTGTCTCAAGTGAGGAGTGAAATTGGTTCCTTCACATTGGTATAGGAAGATAGATGTTGATGCTTTGGTAACTCTGGAATCTCTTTGCTGTCATTTTTGGTTATGGAATTTATGAATATGGGTCATGTTTTTCTGTACTATTTGATCAGAGATTTCATTGTAATGTATGCACAAAGACATTAAAGTAACTTATTGCTGGGTGTAGAAACCATAAAATGTCTGCATCAAATTTCTGAACAAATACATGCGCGGCTAAAATTCTATCTTTCAGATTTATATATCTCAGTTTAATTATAAACGAGACAGAGGCACATTAATCGACACATCCCTAAACAGTGCCAGTTCCTCTTGAAAGTTGACTCATCCGTATATGATAATTTCTAATCCTACTAGAACATACAAACAAATGCTCGCAGTCCAGGTGGAGCTTACTGTTGGCGCTATGTAGCCATATTGGCAGGATTTGGTGACGATTTGCTATAAATGTGAAGCCCGGTCCAGACATAGGGAGAGGCCTTGTCAACGGATTTTGTGGTGGTCTTCCAAAGAGGGCCGAATGCTGCTTGTCGTGGCTGAATGTCGTTATCGGCTGCAGATATTGCTAAAAAATGGTCATGTGCCACCATATTCTGTTCCTCATAGTTTCTGCAAATTTGAAATTTTGCTGCTTTGGAAAAATTAAAAATAGCATACGTACATTCCAATTAAACGCAGAGCCCATTGAATATCTAATTTTTACCGCCTAACTTCATGTGTACCCGCAATCTTGATTGGAATCGGTCTGCAAAATGGTCACATGCAGTTGGGCCAATATGGTTTTAATTTTCTTGTGTACACTGTCGCCATCTACCGAATACAGTTCGAACTACCAAATAACCAATGCGCACTGAAGTCACAAATTGCGGCCAGGTTTCGTTAATTTGTGGCCATACTTTGACCCTGGTATAAAATCCCAACACACACACACACACACACACACACACACACACACACACACACACACACACACACGTATATATAATGTGCGCGTTTCTCTTTTAACTCAAATTAGGAAAATAAGATTGACACTCTATCCTCTATCCATCATGAATTTCTGAGTATAACTTACAGTTTGTGCAGTTTTTTGAAACATTAAGAGAGCAGCAAAAAACTATGAGCGAAAATTTGCTTCGGAGCAAATCTGCCTGTGTGCCTTTGAAACTTGCAAAAATCCAAATGCTGCAACTTTGTTCGTGGTTTAATAGATGCGCCTTCGCCAGAAACATATGAATTAAATTTGAATAGTTATGCTAGTTTGCAAGACATTCAACATTTAAACTTAAAATCTTTTAATTTGCGTTAAATTAAAATTCTACAACCTTTGTTTGTGGTTCATTGGATTCGCCTATAGCAAAAACCTAAAGTTTACAGTTGGAATGGCACTCTACCTATAATAGTTTTGAAGATATTCAACATTTATTTTTTTTTCAATTGTCCCTAATTAGCATAAATTAATATTCTGCAACTTAAGCTTGTGGTTCATTGGATGTGTCTACAACACAAATCTCTGAATTGAAGTTTGAATAGCACTTCTACTTATAATACCTTTTAAGATACATCGTACAAGAGGCCTTCATATAGACATTGTGCCTGTTGGCCAATTGTTTTTGCGAATAAAATATGTTTAAACCAAGATAATCAGGGTTAAAATTGTCCAAAAGAAACACAGAGAGAGAGAATGAGAGAGAGAGAGAGAGAGAGAGAGAGAGAGAGAGAGAGAGAGAGAGAGAGAGAGAGAGAGAGAGAGAGAGAGAGAGAGAGAGAGAGAGAGAGAGAGAGAGAGAGAGAATGTATGTGCACAATCCTCTATCTCCCATGGATTTCAGCGTGCAACTTAACGTTTGTGCAAATTGAATTTTTGCTGCTCTTTGAAGCATCACGAGAGCAGCAACAAAATAAAGTGCTCAATCCTAAGTTAGCTTACATTGGAATTCCTGTCCAACATGCCGATTACTTGGCTTGTCCATAGGAAACATTGAAAAAAGTACGTTTTTAATCGGCGGATTGACGTTGTTGCGTCAAAGTTAATAAGGGTGTGATGAAACTCGGGTGAAAAAATGTTTCAATAATTGTTCTTCAGGGCTATAAATGTTGTGTAATGAAGATTCGATTTGAAAGGTGAGAGGATCGATTAAAACTATTGTTTAACCTTACAGGTTGACACCTGTTTTAAGTCAGGGGTGTGCAAGATTCATTCATATCAGCATGATGCACTTAGGAGTGGATTTTTGCGTGTTGTGGCATTATGAATACGGCATTTCCCGTTGCTTTCTCGCTATTTGGATTCTACACTTGCACGATTTATCACTGTGATGGGGTGTCGGGTCACTCTATCAGAGAAGCTTTTACTCGTTAAACATGGGTCCGCACAGTTATGCAAACCTACATCACACAAAACCAAGAAAAACGAAAGAAATTTGATTTGCTTGTCAGCAAATCAGTCTCTGTGCTTAAAAACTTTAAACGATTGCATGTTCAGTATTTATTTCACTCGTGCAGCCATAATTTTATTGACCTGTTAAAAAGAGACATTAAGAATAGAATGCATTGTTGCAAGTGCTATGTTTCTGCTAATATGTGTAATTGGCTGCTAATATGTGTAATTGGTACACCGTTGTCTTACACATGTATACAAGTTTAAATTGTATTCCTAAATACAGTGCTTACAAAGATATATAATATTCAAATCTTTAATGAGATTTGCTTCAAAAGCAAATCTGTCTGTGTGCTTTCAAAACTTGCATGGATATAAATCCAAAAGTCTTGACTTTTTTGCTTATTTTGTGTGACTAGAAAACTTTAAGAGAGTGCCTATTCAGTATTTATTTTATTCCTGCAACAATAGTATTTATTGAACTGTTAAAACCAATTGAGCTTTGTCACTTACCTATAAATTAAAGTTGAAATACCACTTCCATCTCTAGTAGTTCTGAAGTTATTAATGAATTAATTTTGAGTATTTGCGTAAAACAAACTGCTACAACTTTGATTCATGGTTCAATGGATGCAGCTATCTCACAAACTTATCAATTGAAGTTAGAATGGCACATCTATATATAACAATTTTGAAGTTAAATATTCAAGATTAAAATGTTTGCGTTTGCCGAATTTGCATCATTTTCAATGCTACATCTTTGGTTTATATTTCCTTTGGATGCAACCATGTCACCAAATTATCATGAAACAGGTTCGAAGTTGTTCGAGATTTAAATTTTGTACATTGCACAGATTAAAAGTCTAAAACTTTCGGTTGTGGTCAATTGGTTGTGCCTTTATCAGAAACCTATGAAGATTATTCGGATGTGAAAAATACCTCTATCTTCAATTGTTACGAAGATATTCAACATTTAAACTTCTCAAGAGCCATTGTGAGCATAAATTTAAATTCTAGAACTTTCGCCTGTGGTTATATGGATACACTTACAGCACAAACCTATAAATTGATGCTGGAATGGCACCTTAAGCTTTTACAGTTTTAAAGACATACAACATTTAAATTTGTCAGGCGGTCCTAGCTGGCATAAATTAGAATTTTGCTACTTTTGTCTTTGGTTCATTCGGTGCGCCTATGGCACAAACCTGAAAATTAACGTTAACACACTGCTTCTGATGATAGTTTTGCAGATATTTAATATTCACACTTTCAAGCATTGTTGTTTTGTATTGTAAACATATTTATTCAAAAATGGATATCCTAGTAGTTACAAAGCAACTGATGGAGAAGATCTCCAGTGCGTAAGTGACACTGTTATTATGTACGCGACACACAGGACATCACAAAAGACTGTTTGCTAAAAAAATGTTAAGATTCCATACGGCGAATATGCGCATTGTCAATAGATGACGCGTCTTGTCCTAATATATAATTGCAGAAAAAATAATAACATTCAATTCACGTGTAAGATCTATACTGCCATTAAACATAAGTTTTAATAGCCTATCAGGGACAAGATAAATCAATAGACATGGCTTGACACTTGGAGCAAGCACATTCACCAGAGCATTTAGAAATTTTACACCTTTGACGATAGTACAGCGAGCAATGAAAAAAAAAAGTGAAAAGTATTTTCGACTGGGTGGCTGCAGGAACAGGTTACAGATGGGACAATATTCATGTTAAACAGATGCAAATTTAATTTTGACGACGCAAGCGCAGATGGGTCTGAACAATATTGACACAGCGTTTTCTATGTGAAAAATAAGAGGCAAGTTCAGTTATTGAAAGAATAATAGCTTTTTTAATTTCAATTTAGAATAAGAGAGAGAAGGTGTATCTCTTACAGCAGGTGGTAGGTCATTCCACGACCTAATGCTTGAAGGGAGAAGAATAGTATAAAAGTGGTCAGTGCTACATTTAATTTATTTCGTTTCAGCGGGGTTTCCTAAAGGACCAAGTGTTTGTACAAGGACCTAATTTGATATTAGGTCGGATAGGTACTGAGGTGAAAGTTTGTTTGGCATGTTATACAGTAGTAATGATTTAAAGAATTTTCTCAGGGTATCAAGCGGTTCTTACCTTATTTCTGCCAGCAGGCGATCGCGAGAAGTAAATTTTGCAGCTCCAGTACAAATCCTGGCTGCTTCGTACTGCAAAGTTTCGAGCAAATCTGACAGTTCTTGGATGCAGTTGTCAAAAAGAGCGCACCCATTCTCCATGGTAGGGCGGACCATAGTAAGATACAATTTGTCTAGTGTTTTCATGGAAAGTTCAAATTTAAGTCGCTCAAGGAGCGCAAGATGTGTGCCAGCTTTTGTAGCGATGCGGTTTATACGAGCGTGCCACGTTAAGTTGTGGGATAGTTTTATACCTAGATGAGTATGGCTTGTGGTCTCAGGTATAGCGAAGTTGTTGAGATATTGTGTTGGGTGATTTTCTTTATTACGTTTACAGGTGAACAGAAGGGAAAGGGATGGTGCCATACCCTGTTAAAAGCTTTGGAGATGTCTAAGAAGGTCATTCTTGCCTCTTTTCGGAGTTCAAGATCATCATATATCTTGTGCATAATATTTACAGGTTGATTTATGGTAGAACCATTCAATACAAAGGCAGAATTGTGGTAGGTCAGGATATTATTTCCCATTAAGTACTCGTAGAGTACATTGTGGATGAGTCTTTCATAAACCTACAATTTTCATAGCAGCGAAATAGGACGATGATTCAACTTTAATTGCATATCTTATTTTTTTCAAAACGGGCATGTATTTTATTTCTTCCACTTGGTCGGGAAATCACCTGATGATAGGGACAAGGTAAATAGACGCCATAAGGGTTTACATATACTTGGAGTAGTTAGTTTAAGTAGGAAATTACTAATCTTGTCAGGACCTGTTGTGGAACTAACTCTCAATGAGGACAGAATTTTCAGAACTTCGTTTCACCAGTGCGGTACTGGAAAACAGGGATCGAGAGGGGGTGCATTTTCGTCCACAGGGATTTTGCACTGATTTGCAAAATACTGAATGAATATTTCTGTGTTGTTAGATATAATTGTATCATTTTCAACAAGGGGGAGGGGGGGGGGGTGCTCGTTCAGTGTGTGGCGAGGGGCTACCATAATCTTTTTGAGCCGATTTTTTCTACCTTTTCCATGCACGGTTTCGTCTTCTAATCAGGAGTTTATTGTTAACTGTGACCCAAGGTGTGTCTTTGGGACTAATAAGAACATTTTTAAAGGGAACGAATTCCTCAGCGGTTTCTACAAATAAATAGGACCAGTACTCAACTTCTTCTTCCAGAGAGTAAAAAAAATCGAAGCTAACTTCCCTTAGGGCTTGTTCTGGACCTACGTTTGGCTCCGCAGAGTTAGCATAAAGTCCCACACGGTTCTCAGATATGCCTTGTCGTTGGGGAAAGTAACAAAAAAATGACACAGTGATGGGAGTTCGAGATAGGCGGAAGGACGGCACTATTGATAGTATAACCAGGAAAGTCTATAATGCAGAGATCTAAAATGTTACTAGAAAATTCAGTACATCTTGTGGGTTCATCTATGATTTGATATAAATTTTTACGAGCAACCAAGTCTACAAGTTTGGTACCTAATTCACTGTCGGCGTGGTCAGAGTCCCAACGTTCACAGCGATCATTAAAATTGCCTGTTATGATGAGGCTAGGAGGATTTAACTCCATGGCTTTGGTAATGAAATGCCCATGTGACCTTAAAAAAAGGCCAAGGTCAAACATCTGCAGTCACAAGCAAGGTCTCACAAGTCTTTCATAGAAACATAATCACACAAAATTCAACTCTGTAAGTCAAATCTTTCATTAGTGTGTCTGCAATGATTTTCAAAAAGTGGCCATGTGCTTTAAAAAAGGTAAAGGTCCCCAATCTACAATCCCAAGCAAGGTCTTATATAGGAACTTCTTCACATGAAATTTTTACTTCCCAAGTCAAATCTTTCTTGAGATATCGATTTTACATGACATGTCCATGGGACCTTGAAAAATAGGTCAAGGTCACCCATTTGCAATCCCAAGCAAGGTCTTATATAAATTTCAAATTCCCAAGTCAAATCTTTCTGGAGTTATCACGTCCAAGTTGATTTTGACGAAATTCCCACGTGACCTTGAAAAGCAGGTCAAGGTCATACATCTGCAGTTACAAGCAAGGTCTTACAAAAGTCTTACATAGAAACATAATCACACAAAATGTCAACCTCTTTAAGACAAATCTTTCTCGTGTGCATCTGCAATGATTTTTAAAAAGTGGCCATGTGACCTTGAAAATAGGTCAAGGTCACCCATCTACAATCCCAAGCTAATTCATATTATGGTACATAATCATGCAAAATTTCAACCTCCTAAGTTAAATCCTTGCAGAGTTGTTGCATCCGCGTCAATTTTAGATGACATGCCCATGTGACCTTGAAAAATATGTCAAAGTCACCAACCTGCGATACCAAGCAAGGTTTTATATAGGAACATCTTCACAAAGAATTTCAACTTCCAAAGTCAAGAAGCGGAAGAAACGGACACAAAAACAATATGTCCCCCCGTTGCAAGGGGAGACAAAATTAACGTTGGAATAGTACCTTTACCATTAACATGTTTGAAAACATTAAAAATGTAAATTTTCAATTTGCATAAGTTTCAATCTGGATACTCTTTCCCAGCACATGATTCATTTCACTACCAGTTCAATCGTGATACCAAGTTCGGAACTTTGCGAAATAATAGTGTCCGAGAAAAACTGAGAACAAAATCAATCAATCAATCAATCAATCAATCAATCAATCAATCAATCAATCAATCAATCAAGAAAACATAGATATGAGATACTTATCTCGTAACTACAGGATATTATCTCGTCAAGACAGTAACTACGAGATATTATATTGTAATAACGAGATAAAAAATAACATTGGGTTGGCACCAATGAGCCACCATGGAATTATATTCATACAGAAACCTGCATTTATCTCGGATTTAGCGTACAAGTCATAGTTCCTGTAGATTGAAATTTTGCGACATTTTGAGACATGGAGAAAGCTGCGAAAAAAATTAGTTGGTCAAGTTGAAGTTAGCGCACATTAGAATTCTGGTGCAACATTAAGATGACTTGGCTTGCCCGTACGAAACACACACACACACACACACACACACACACACACACACACACACACACACACACACACACACACACACACACACACACACACACACACAATGGGTAAATTGACGTTGTTGTCGTCTGGCTAGGATTTTTTCTTACAAGCCACAAATGGAGCCCAGATGATACTGTTATTTTTCACTCAACATTGATGGACTTACCCCCTAAAAACAGATCATATGCCGTTTTTAGTTGTTGGTAATATCTAATGGTACATCCTCACCAGGCAGTGACGTGAAGATGAAATGGCGCAGTTTACTTAAAAAAAAACAAAACAAAGCAAAACAAAACAAAACAAAAGAAAAGCCACCCCCCACCCACCCACCCACAAAAAAGCAAAAACATCCCCGTCAGGCTGAATCTGATGTACTGTTATACCTCATTAATGTCGATCAGAGCATATTATTTATGCCTTTAATATCATAGAGCTGTTCAAATTTTAACCGGCAGAATGTGTCTTGAAACTTGAAATGCCAGGTTGTCAGCTATGAACTGCAGCATGGAAAGAATTTCTAGCTTTTGTCTGTCTCAGGAATATCTTGCACTTCAATTAATTGTAATATGATTCACATACTTAGCAAATCGATTAAGTATACTTCCGCCGAGACGCAAGAAATCATTTGCGAGACCATAGACATGCTAATAAATCAAATTACGCTGCTAAAATACACTTTGACATCGGATATAACTGTGGGTAATATGGTTGGAAAGCTATGGCCATTTTTCCACATGCAATCAGAGAATCTGTAGACCTAAGGGCCTGTCGATCTGAACGATCTTTCTAATTTTATAAGAGCATTAGAAATGAGTGTATTTACTCACAGAGGCGAGCTCTGAGACCTCATTTCAGCAAATTGAGAGATGAAATTGATTCTAAAGATATAAATCCTAAAAAAATGGTGCTCCTTAACGAAGTCTGTTCTGGGATGCAAAATACACGAGTCAGTGCAGATTGCCGCCTGATCGAACCCCACCCACACTCCCCGATTTCCAGGTAATAATTGATGCCATACTTGAGCTGTTAATCATATCAGAAAGTGACATTAGCAAACCTTCAAGCAGGGCCCACGGTATTTGTAACTGCATGTGAAGGAAAATCGAATCAGGTATTATTAAATCATTGTGAAGCTTATTCCACTTTCCGCTAGCTACTTACTGCTATCCTGAGCAGTGGGAGAAGTCAAACTTCTGTCCCATTTATAAGAGAGGAGATCGACGAACAAAGTCCAATTACGGACCCATATCTCTTCTTTGATATATTTCAAAGGTAAAGTACAAACTAGTGTTCAACAAATTTTGTGAGTACCTGACCGAAAACAATCTATGAACATCAAAGAAGTCCGGCTTCAAAAAGGCGACTCTACAGTAGATCAATTCATTAGTATAGTGGTACCTGCTGTATACAACCACGGCCGTAAGCAGCCACACTGCTTCTTGTGGTCACTAGCCCGGGACATAGGAGTCAATTTCTTTGTAAAATTTACCTGTGGTAACAGGTCACCTGCTGTATGTGGCCACTTTTTCTTGGCTCAAGGGATGGTCACATACGGCAGGTACCACTGTATTATTCACAAGATGTACAGTGGTGTCGAATGTGGAAACGAAATACGTATATGGTCTTCTTGGATGTAACAAAAGCCTTCGATAAAGTATCGCATGAAGGAGTGTTGTTTAAACTACAGACTTTTGGCTTTGATGACCAGTTGGTTTCCTAGGTAAGAGATTACCTATAAATTCGTTTGCAAAGAGTGGTTGTTTTGGCTTAGAAATCTAATTGGTTACCAGTGAAAGTAGGGTGCCGCAGGGATCCCTACTGAGCCCGCTTTTGTTTTTGATATATGTAAATGATATGGTACATAACATTACACTTGACATTCGACTATTCGCTGATGACACAAATTTGTTGGAAATTATACAAAATCCTGCAGACTCTACAATGACTTTCAATACAAATTTAGACCATACTGGATATGGGGGGAAAATTTGGAAAATTACATTTAATGCTATAAAATTACTTTCTCTTACCTTCTCATCTGAAATAGACAAACCCAATCATGGCACTCTGTTCGTAAATGGAAAAGAAATTCCGCCAAATGTGACTCCTATTTACAAGAGTGGGCAGGCTAATGACTGTGACAACTATAGACCCATATCACTCCTCAGTTGTGCAGGAAAAGGGATGAAAAGGGCGATCTTTAAGCACTTATTCAATTTTTGTAGGGATAATATAGTAATCACATATAAACAACCCGACTTTACTTTAAACGACGGAACAGTAAATCAGTGGATTTACCTTTACCACCAGCTTTGTAAGGCTATAGATAAAAAGAAAGAAATTAGAGTCGTCTTCTGCGATATAACAAAGGCCAAAGGCATTCGATCGAGTTTACCAACCAGCATTATTACATAAACTGGCCAATTCTGGAATTATTGAAGAGCGCCTGGAGTGGTTTCAAAATAATCTTACAAATCTGAAGCAAAGGGTGGTTATAAATGGGGAATCGTCTAGCTGGGGCTACATTGAGGCTGGTGTACCTCAAGGCTCAGTCCTAGGTCCTCTTCTTTTTCTCATCTATATAAATAATATAGTTGATGTCACTCACACTAATGTCCGTTTATTTGCTGATGACACTGTACTCTACGTTTCAGTCAAGGATCCTCTAACAGCTTCCAATGAAATTAACGAAGATTCGTAACCTGCTTCTAGATGGTCCCATGACTGGCTTATGACATTCAATCCCAGCAAAACAAAGGAAATGGTAATAACCAGAAAACGCAAGAGTGTGACCCATCCTGCTCTTAAGTATGAGGGATCAACTATTGAAAATATCAAAGAGCATAAACATCTCGGTCTCATACTACGGGCAAACTTGTCTTGGTCTTCACATATCAATTCTATTTGTACTAAAGCTGAAAATGGTTGGGATTTTACGTAATCTGCAGCATAAACTAAACAGACGTTGACTTTAGATTTGGTATTTTTCGTCCATACGCCCAGTCTTGGAGTACGGAAACGTAGTATTCACTAATTGTTCTCGAGCCAATGAAACCAAAATGGAAAATGTGCAACTGACAGCAGCCCGTGTGGTGACAGGGACAAGGCGTTTTACTAGTCATAGTCAAATTTATAAGGAGGCAGGATGGGAAACACTGGCTGTTCAAAGGGACAAACAGAAATCAGTATTAATGTACAAGATTATTAATAAGATTACTCCAATGTCCCTGTATAATTTGCTTCCGGAAACAGTAGAGAATAGAACAAGATACAATGTCCGCATGCATTCTAAATCCTCTCTATTTCGAATCCGTACAGATCTTTTTAGTAACTCTTTTTTCCCCTTCAATCATAAATCTGTGGAACAATTTGCCGATTGAATGCAAAAGAAGTGTGTCTGTGCACGAATTTAAATTTAAACTGAATAAGGTCAGACAAAAAGGCAATCATTTATACTATGTTGGAAAAAGGAAAGAAAATGTGGTGCTTGCACAGTTATGGATGGATCTAGTTTCCTCAAAGCTGATGTGTCTAAAATAGGAGTAGTTTCAACACCACAATGCTACTGTGGCACAGGAAACGAAGATATTTTCACTATTTTTTGGAGTGTCCACAGTATACTGTACAACGAAATTCTTCACAGTAATACCTCATGCCTGTTTCACAGTTAAAACCTTGTTACACGGACCAGGAAACTGCAATATGTCTACTTAACTTGAAATTTACCATGATGTTATTAGGTACATACAACGAACAAAAGACTTCCACCGCAAGTCTTATATTTAATTTTCCATGGTAGGGGACCACCAAACCCTAATTCGAGTTTACTCTTTGTGTTGTACAATGTGATGTGAATCTTTTATATGTCTGTTTTTGTTCATGTGTTGTCCTGTGACACGTCCAGTATTTTTACATTTTTCTTCTTTGTTTCACGAGAGGGGCTCATGTATGCGTTGCCTGCTTCCCAATTGTTTTTTCTTTCAAGAAATAAAATAACTTTAAACCAAATTCCTGAAGGCACCTCGCATACCCATCTTGGGAACACTTTGTCTTCAAATTTGAGCTGGAAAGAACATATACTATGTATAACTGGAAAAGCCAGCAAAAGATTGTCTCATATCAAACGGTTAAAATGTAAGTCGTCCCAAAATGCACTCGTTAAGCTGTACAAATCCATAATTCGACCCATATTAGAATATGGTTCAGTATTATTTGAAAACTGTGGTTATACCTTAGCAATACGATGAAATCAGTTCAATACTAAGCAGCGGAAATATGTACAGGGGCTGTGCGCCACTCCAATCGTGCTTTTGGCTGACCTAGGTTGGGAAACACTAGAGCTGTCGGACGCAAATACTGCAAACTGGTGCTATTTTACAAAGTGATTCAAAAGCGCGTTCCTGCTCTTCTCTCTAAACTGCTACCCGCTACATCTCATAATTTATTAAGAAATCGACAATTTATGTTCGCAAAATAAAAATGCTAGGTCTAGACGATTCATAAATTCTTTTCTTCCATCTACAATCAAATTATGGAACGATCTTCCAATAGATATTATTTGTGTATATCTTGGACGCATCATGGAATTTCCTCGGTTTCGTTGGTGCCCCCGCTGTAAAGGGGAAGTTTTCCTAATAAAGGATTATTATGATTATTGGGCAATCCTCTACATTATTACTTTTCAAAACCAAATTGAAATGCCTGTGGTTTGAAGATCTCCAATTTACTTCGCACGTGGTTAGCGTTTCCCTAACATATGTCGAAATCAGTTAAGATTAGGCCGCTCTCTCCTGCAAAGTCATCAGTACAAGGTTAACATTATTAATGATACAAAATGTTTATGCGGGAGTCCACTCGAAAATACGGAGCACTTCTTTTCAAATTGTCCACGATACTACCACCTCCGCATCATTCTTTTAAAAAAGTGTGGCTTCAATTTTGGCGCTCGGGGTTCACCCATCCCTTCCTGTCCACAAAGATAGAAATTAATTTGTAAATGCTATATTAAATGGGAGGCTCGACCTGGATATTGAATCAAACAAAGCAATATTTACAGCTTTACAGAATTACATTACAAGCAGCAGATGGTTCAACTTTTAGTTACTTGTTATATGACATCTATACGTAATGCCTACTCGTGTATTTAATTGCAACAGTATTACTGCTTCGCACTGCTCAATCTTGCCTTTCCTGTGTGTGGTGTAAATGTGCTATGTGCGTTTTTTTGTGTCTGGAGAGCCTTCAGATTAGCTATGTACAGCTATAAGGTGATCCCGAATTAATAGATATGTTTATAATATGTCGGATATCACGGTCTTCATGATGGCAACACCTGCTTCAACCATTGAAAGAAGTTAGAAAGAGTTATTTTAAGTCAAGTCAATTTATGTGGAAGATTATTCCTTGGCCCTCGTACCAAATTACAATTATTTCAATCGAGTTACACAGAGTTTTATTCCAGTTACAAAATGTAAACCAAGTCGCAAATGAAAAAAATAAAAAAGAGTCACAGATAGTACAAGTCAAATTACAGACAATACAAGTCACGTTACATATGGTACAATTCGAGGTATGGACAACACAGGTCGGGTTTGTGCAATTAAATTTAGGATTTGTTGTTGAATAATAAACACATGTCATCGTAGACAAAGAACATTTCATCAATGTGTTCTAATTGTCAATTTTCACCCCTCCCCCAGTACCCCAAACACTTGGCAAAAGTAGCAGTATTAAACGAGTATCTGGTCAACATGCAGCGCACCAAATGAACTTCTGTGGAAGTATTTTGTACCATTTCGCTTTTGATATGTTCGGAGCCCCAGAAGGGGCATGAAGGAAAAAATTTATTTCGTTCCCACGAAATAAATATTTCATGGGAACGAATTAAAAATATAAAAAGCACTACATGAAGGGTACTATAGAGCCCTCAAAGTGATAGAAAAATATATATTTATATTTCGTTCCCTCGAAATAATTATTTCGTTTCCACAAAATATATTTTGTTCCCACGAAATATATTTCGTTCCTCGAAATAATTATTTCGAGGGAACAAAATAATTATTTCGTGGTAACGAAATATATATTTTTTCTTCTATCACTTTGAGGGCTCTATAGTACCCTTTATGTAGTGGTTTTTATATTTATTTCATTCCCAGGGAATATTTGGGTTTTTCTTCATGTCCCTTCTGGGGCTCCGTAGATATGTACTTATTTTCTTATTTTCTTGCGTATTTGTAAATTTCAGTTTTTGCTTTTGCGCATTTCACTTACATGCAGGCTTTGACTTCACTATTTCGAACATGATTCCTATTAAACCTGTGTTAATATTTTTTTTAATGATCTTTTTCCTTTCACTATTTTTGTTCTGCAAAATAAGTGAAAATGAAAATACAGCAAAATAAAAAATATCAAATTGTGCTAGATATAACGCACCTCAGCTAAATGTAACTTGAATTGTGACAAACGTAACTAGACTTTGGTGTAAGTCACATTTGTCATATGTAACTCGACTTTTGACTTATGCAACTTGACTTTACTAATTGTAACTCGACTTTGCTACCGCCCACTTCAGTTAATCTCTTTGCATACATGGAATCGACTTTTAGACATCCTCTTCCTGAGTCATAAGAGTGTTACGACTGCTTCAGCTAAGTGTCAAGCATTCTCTTCAGGAGCATTACAATTGTCACGAAACAACCTCCAACAGAACATCGTAGGTCTGTTTTATAACACTTATAGGAAACTACAGATCATAGGTATTGTCTCTGAGAATCATAGGTGTTGTGTCCGAGAAACATGGATATTGTGTCTGAGAAACATGGGTATTGTCTCTGAGAAACATAGATATTGTATCTGAGAAACATAGGTATTGTATCTGAGAAACATAGGTATTGTCTGTGAGAAAGAGAACGTGCTGTTTAATTCTTTCATTGTCATTTCGACAAAAGTTACTGTGGGTTGACAACGATGCTAGATTCATATTGTTTGTAAATCGACCTTTCATTTAAGTATGAGCATCCCTACAGTTGAAGAGACGATAAGAAGGGTCCCGATCAACAGATTTCCAATCCCATAGAGCATGGCTAGGCAAGCTGCTGTTTCAGTCCAAACTTGGCACTGAAAGAGTTACGTACGCTATCATATTGTGCGAAAAGACTGCCATTAAAGTTACAACATAACGCGGCAGGCGTCCAAGGGTTTAAAATGTGTACAAGTGGACTTTACGGCTTAAACCCACGATAAAGACGCACGTCCCTAACTTTAAACATTAAACTGATTCGTTGCAAAAATATATTTATGGGCATGATTATACCTTTTTCATTGCAAAATGATTTGACCCCTGGCAACTTTGAACTGTAATCTTTCATGATGTCTGTTCGTAATCTGCATTGTGTTGAACGGACTTTTCAGGGGGCAATCTCAACAGTGAACATGCATTTTACTCTAAATAAACGACAGACCCATATATTGTAATATTTATTTGGCCTAATAAATTTTATTTTCCCCCTTTTTTTGCTTCAGGAGACACATATAATATTATAAAAAAAAAAACGAAGAGAGAGAGAGAGAGAGAGAGAGAGAGAGAGAGAGAGAGAGAGAGAGAGAGAGAGAGAACCTGTATGTCAATAAATTATAAACCAGACGTGTTGCAGCTGTAATATAAGACCTCAGCCTTTACCATACTTTCTATCACAGACGAGAAATACTTGCACATATTGGAACGTGATCCCTAAACGACAACCATGTTTGCCATATATATGTGCGCTCAAATGGATCTTGTAAACTTATGTTTCAGCAAGCCTATGCATCTATATATACTAATATATTACACCTTTACAGTTTAGTGACCAAGCGCGTCGTGACGTCACGGAGTTGGGGCGTATTTTGCATTGATCCAACTGCCAGAATCTTGCTTGACTCAGTATACTGGTGGGTCTTTATTCAGCGTATAATGCTCAAGAGTAAAAATACAGTCACCATGGTCTAGCGTCCGCCACTCTATTTAGCTCTTCACCACTGGACGCCGAGTCTGCAGAACTTAAGGACATCCCATAGAAAGAAATGTACATCTGCACGGGCATAACAGAAGGACGCATGGAGCGGATTCAAAGGATCTAAAATATGTCGAATGAAGTGAGTATTTCATGTGTCTGGTGACTATATTATTCAAACATTGAATTGAAATAAGCGTCTGGTGATTGACTATATGCGTCCCCTTATTAGTTCCAAACTAAGACATCAGCAGTTCAACGTGTGCACTGCAAAGTTCAATACTTCTGTAGTGAGTGAAGCATAAAGTTTTTTTTTTAAATAGGTAAAAAGCAGGATTCGTTAGTGCAATCGTTTCTGTAGAAACTTGTCAGCAGGAGAGGTTTGAACACTTAAGGAGAAGTTATAAATAGGTCTATGTAAGCTTTTGTAGTATTCTCTTTCACCATGCTGAAAAGTGAAACTTACCACAATGCCGCCTATAGGAAATATGTTTGAATATATGATAATAGTCAAACTGAATGGAAAATCAAAAGGTAAGTTTATGTGTGCTTGGGATATCGTTTTTGTGAGGGGTTTTCAAGCGCGCTGAGTCGTTTGGTTCCCGTTTTTATGGCCCACGATGTCCCACAAGTCATCAATGGCCAGCGTATGTTCACTCATTGCCAAGTGGCTGATAAGAAAGCTATATTTAATTTCCTTCTTCTTGGAGGAACTTCATATCTTTCTTTGATCATTTTTAACGTGAATATGTGTTTGGTCGATCAAAAGGCCAGGGTGGAAAGGCCACAATACAGACACAGCATTACTGCATAAGTCCAGATCACTTCATACCCCAGAATTATGGTCAGCAAAACCGCAAAAAAGCCAAGGGGAATCTCAATCTCGATAAAACCACGAAAAGCCAAGGTGAATCTCCAATCCCGTGTCACTTCTTTGTACCTTGCACCTAACAATGTGACATCTTAAACAAAAGGTAAAAGAGATCTCAGAATTTGTACTTTTCCGGACCCATTGAATTCAATGGACTGTGCACAAAAATGGCTCACAAGAAAATCTCAAATGCCTAGCAGCTGTGTTGTTACATGGAGCTATAATAGGACCATACTCATTGCAAGTTGTCCAATGTGGGAAATACTCATAAGTGTTGCTCTAATTTGTCCCACAAATTAAAGGTAGAATGGCACTTAGAGGTTCGTCTCCTTGGTTATTCTGACCACGCGTGTCTCCTGAGTTCACACTGTCATAACACTTTTTCACGCTAAAGCTGCTTGGGATGTAATTTCAGCAGACTATTTTTCTGCTTTCAAACAAGAATAATGTAAAATTGTATATTGTCACGTGTTTTCTGTGTAAGGCAGATGATTTATTTCGTCTCACGAAAATGCAGCAATTTGGCATAATTGTTTCCGCCTGGTTTAAATGAATAGCGACTGTTCAAACACATGCAAGTGGGTACAAGGACACTAAGGAGTCTTACAAAGCTCTGTTGTTTATGCTTGCCCAGTCTTACAGGCGCCACGCTGTTGCAAATTAGGACTCTTCAATTGTTTAAAGACTTTTTTGTTGTGATTATACTGACAGAGTGAACCCTTCTTATATTTCATGTTCGCAACGAACGGGACTCGAACTTGCAACCTTTGGCACCAGTCGCCGAGCTGAAATGGGAAACGCACATATCCACTCGACCAAATCCCCATAAAATTTTACTTGATTTACTTTGTTTTCAATCTTGTTAAACTTTTTTACACACAGCTTTTTGTGTCTGCCTTCGACTGATCTATCGTGTCTGGCATTAAATTTGATACTATATAAATATATCGTCACTGATTCATGGTTTAAATCATTATAATATTAATAAAAATAAATATATTTTAAAAATTTCGGTGGAAAGCCCTGCAGTAGTTCAAAGTGGCAGACAAATTTGACTCTTCCCATACATAAGATTGCTATAGCATTCATGTCTTAATACTTACGTATGTCGGTCTCTTGGTTGCAACGGCACATATACGGCATCTCAGAGGAACAAGTCATTGCAGGGATGTGGAAAGAGACCACATCCCTGGTCATTGTCATGAAAATAAGAATTTGCTGATATGAGCAGATGGGCATTTTTTTCATGTCTGTGTTCCAACACAGACATATTGTTTTTCCAGGAATTCTTTCTTTCTTTCTTTCTTTCTTTCTTTCTTTCTTTCCAGGCAAATTTGTCCGACATTTCATTTGAAAAGTATTATACGTAGAAACTCCAAACTTGGCACAATACTTCTATAGATGAAGTTTCGTCTTTTTATAATGACAGGTCTTGCTTTCCAAAATTATGCAAATGAGGGCTAATTAAAGTTTTAATTTTCTTCAATATCTTATATACTATGGTGGATGTGGTTCCGAGTGTATAGGAATCGATCATGGCAAGGTAAAGATCGTCTCACATGTCAAGGTCATGTCAAGGTCGAATGTCATGTTAAGATCAAAGGTCAATTTTAGGTCCAAACGGCATTTTAAAGGTGAAGCTTCACTTCAGGTAGTGGTCATCTGAAGGTCAAAGGCCACTTTCGATGGGAGCTTTCTTCTAGACATAACTTGGTCAATTTTTATCCAATTTTGATCATGTTGGGCTCAAATTGTAGTTTTTGTAACACTGACATTTTTGAAACTTACATGTGACCTCTAAAAGTCAAATGTAAACATTATTTTGACCTTTGAAAGTTTCATCCAGCCTTAACTCGGCCAATTTCCATCCTATTCTAATCATGTTGGTCTCAAATTGTGGGTATTGCAACACTGCACATTTTTGTAAGAACATGTACCCTCTAACAGGCAAAGGTCAAGGTCATTTGACCCTTTGAAAGTTTCATCTTGCCATACCTTGGTCAGTTTTCATCCAATTTGCTTCATGTTGGGCTTAAATTGTGGGTATCATAACAATGCACATTTTTTTGAATTTACATGTGACCTGTAAAGGTCAAAGGTCAAGGTCATTTGGACTTTGAAATTTTCATCCAGCCATAAGCTTAATGGAATATGAAGTACCAAAGGACAAAAGTTGTGGCATTTGATATTTACAACTCTTGATGGCACACAGATTTGCTTTGAATCAAATCTTCTTTTCTAGTTTTATATTTGTTTCCTTTTTGCCTTTGTTTTTGAACACATGTCCCTTTTGGCATGCACAAGTACATCTATCTATCTATCTATCTATCTATCTATCTATCTATCTGTCTGTCTGTCTGTCTGTCTGTCTGTCTGTCTGTCTGTCTGTCTGTCTGTATGTCTGTCTGTCTGTCTGTCTGTCTGCCTGATCGTCAGCTATCAGGAGAAAAAAAGACGGTATTTTACTCAACAGTCCCATGCAAGTCATTTGTTGCCTGTTTCATTGGCGCTCGTATTAAAATGGCACGTTTCAGCCGAAGAAGCCATCTGGATTTGACCTTTCCGTTCAGCTGAGTGATAAGGTAAATTGTTCTTGTCTTCGGTGAATTCTGATAAATACCTTCCATTCACGACCCATGTAAAGCACCTTGATTGTGTTAGCCATTTAACCCTGACCTTTCAACTGGGAAGGAAAGGTGACTATTCAGATTATATATGTCTTGACCAGAGCTTTCCAAGGATTGTCATCAGCCCCGCTTTGTATAGATGATAATTTGAAGAGTTGTGAAATAAAAGAAAAATGTCAGAAAGTGGGGCCCCAGCCATCTACAAGTACAGACATGTGCAAGCAATTATGGACAGCTTATTTGCAGTAAGGGGTCAGTTTCAAACTCAAACTAAAAAAATGGAGGCAATCTATTTTAGAACAAACCTGTATACACGCAATGAAGTCCGATGCAAAGAGGTGCAATAAAGACAGGCAAATTTTGGCCTAATATTGCCACAATATACATGTACATTCTGAAAGATATGTTTATCTGGAGGGCCACATGCATATTTCATGTTATCGGAAACGTCACTGTTTACGGAGAAGAAGGCAAAATACAGTGGTGGAAATTAATTTGCCTTGGGTCAACATCAGTAAGTACTGTTAATTAATATACCGTACAAATGGACCACTGCTGTTCAATACAGTGGAATAAGCAGAGTGTCACAGATATCAGTTGATGTTTCCATTGAGTCAAACCGATCAATACAAAATGTTCGAACGGAATAACCCACTTATTTTGAAAGTCCGAACTTAATCCTAAAATACGGGGAAATTCAAATTTTTTTCATGACGATATACCTCAATTTTTCATAAGCCTATTTGAAAAGATCACAGGATGATATAGGCCTATAGCCCCTTCACTCATACCGACAAGCTTTTTGTTTACGACCAGGTCTTGTGTCCCATCCTTTTAAGGTTCTTGTCAAATGCCTTGCCATATGATTAATGTTTTCTGTTATCATATATATGTATAGTAACCACATGCCGTGTACACATAAGAGCTGTCTTTGTCATGTTTTGCGTGCGGCGCTCTCCATTGTTCCCCCTGCCTCCTCTCAATGTCTCGTACATTCAGGAATTGCATTTGTCGGTGCACGCCATGGAGAAACTAGTGGGTAATCCACCGCGTCCACTGCCCAATCTCGGGATGAATCATTTATCATTGATAAACCTTGTTGTTGAGATAGATTTGTCCTTTTCTTTATCCGTTTGGTTAACTCTTTCACGCTCAATTAGTCCCAAAGCGCCCGTATGTACTTCGCGTCTGGTTTAATGTTTTTACTCAGATGATCACTCATGTATGCCCATCCGTCAGTCCATTCGTCCGTCCGTAAACTTTTGCTAGTGAACGCAAAACAGTCAACAGTTTTAATGGTTGCCCCATATAACCTTCACCTGCTTTTTGAATGTCACAGAGGAAAACATATCAGGGAACGATTTTTTGTTATGGTCATTCCATCTGAACTTGTGCATAAGTAACAATATAGCATTACAGGAATATTATACCCACGAAAGTCAACGACGCGTCGGGTCATGCTGAAACTAGCATCATCGGTATTACAAAACATAAAAATTTCATCATTTTGATTATGAATTGAGACGAAACTTCTACATTTACACCAGAAAAAAGCATCAGGCCAAGGATCAGACGTTGTAAAAATATTGGGTGACCTTGACCTATTTTTCAAGGTCATAAAGAAAGGCAGTAAGGGACACTAAATTATATATATATTAAGAAATAAGAAAGCTTACATACCAAATGTACCATAAATGTGTATCATATATATATATATATATATATATATATAAGTTCAATATTGCATAATATAGGTCACCTTGGCCTTCTTTCTCAAGGTCGTGGAGGGAATGCATATCAGGAAATGTTTTCATTGTGATGTCCATGGCACAATAAATTGAGATGGAACTGCAAAACTTATACCAAATATGGATTAGGCTAATGGTCAATTTTTAATATGTTGTGTAATCTTGATATATTTTTAAAGATCATTAAGCACTTAAGAAAAGGTCACTAAATTCAATCTGTTGATAAAGAATAAGGGGAATGATAGCAAATGTACCACAGATATGTGTCCATGTGGAAGTTTGATATTGCACCATATGGATGACCTTGACTGATTTTCCAGGGTCATGGAGGGACTGCAAGAGAGAAAATGATTTTTGATGATGATCATCAGATGATATATCAGCAGGGCATTAGGCCCATGGGCCTCTTGTTCCTGAGAATTGTAGATAAGAACTGTCATGACGGCATGCTTCATGTCAATAGCTTTCCTTAGGGCGGGTTGGGTGCAATACGCCCACCCGGCGTCAAGTAAAGCTACTGACTCAGCCTTACTGTGACCAGGAATAGGTTAAAGGGGCTTACACTTTGCAGCAGGTTTATGCTTTAAAGTTGAGTGCAAAGACAGGCATTTCGTGATACAAGTCTAAAATCGACCCCAACCAACAACTGTTGACAGAAACATAATATTTGCAAAACATGTTGGGATAACTTTGTCCTGAATAAGCAATTCAAGTTTACACGTATGTCTTTGGGTTTGACGAATTATTGACAGAATTGTACAGTGAATTATCTTTGATAATTATGAGTACCAAATTGACAGGTTTCCCATGCCCTGTTCAGTTTATGATTGTTGTCATCACCGTCGGCGTCGTCTTCATCCACTAAGCTAAAAATAAAACGTCACTACGTTGAGAGACACAATACATCGAAAAACATAATCTGTCAATACAACCACGGAATTCCGGTCAAAGCTCCAGTTTAAAAGTAGTTGGTACTAGCAGACGTACAATGGGCCGTCAATGAATATTTTTTTGGCATTTAATAATTCACAACATATTTGACCTACGAAATAAGGGTAAGGGGTTCAAGCGAGGACAATTGGCACAACTCCAAGAGCATACACAGTGGCGCTTACCACGATCACAGGCAATGCAATTTTCAGGCGCTTATTTTGCTAACAATACTGTGTTAACAGACTGTTGCGTTCGACAATGGTCCCTTATAGACTACCAACAATACTGTAGTGTTTCTATTTTAATTATAAAGCATCAACATTTCCATATATGGGTTCCCACAGATTTGTTCATGTGGATATAAATGTTTTCTTTCATTATAAAGTTAAATTACGCTGAAAATAGACCGGCAGACCAGTGACTTGACTCTGATATTAATAATAGTTTGTTCGAAACTCGTCACCCTAGGGATGGCATTTCAAGGCACACAGAATCGTGATTTTGGTGGCAATGCATGATAACAAGTGGAGACTAGAAATGAAGGATATCCTGGGGATGCGTATCAATACAATTAATTTATGTCCTGTGCAGAAGGATGGGCTTATGGACGCATGTCAATCCTTCCTGTGGCGAGGACTAATATATTAAACTGACGATGAAAATAAAACCATTCCCAGACGCAGCCTAGCAAAACCTCATTCTATCCCAAATAGGCACACTTGATTCTGCAAAATATTATGAGAAAAAGTAGCCGATGCTGCGATTTTCGAATCTTAGACGCTATTTTAGAATGACCCGTTTCGTCTCTAAAGACTTTAATTTGGGCCTACTAAGAAATAGCATAAAACTGTCTCACTAAGTTGTTTTCTCAGTGCAGCATAGATGTCATTTTAACAACAGCCTCCTGGTAGCGCCACGAAGAAGCAAATACCCGCCATCCTGTTGCCATCACGCGGGCCCGAATTCAAACTCGGAATCTTCAACCGCAGAGCTCATTCTGGCTGGGTGCCAACTCAGACATTTCGTTTTTCCAAGAACTCTTTTTCTTTCCTTCTTTCTTCTTTACGACCAAATTTTGTCCAGAGTTTTTCTGGGACACTATCATTTTGAAAACCACCAAACTTACCATGTTGACTGACCTAGCAGTGAAATTGTGCACCTAGTTTGGAATAGTCGTGATGTTTAAACTTATGCAAATAAGGGGTGATTAAAATTTTAAAAGCTCCATATCTTCAAAACTATTTCAGATTTCAATGTGCATGTATAGTTTGTGACAGCTGCCAATAAAATGGACAGTAAATGAAAGTTGTAGAATTTCAAATTATGCTAATTACGGACATTGAACAATTTAAAAGTTAAATATCTCCCAAACTTTCATAGACAGAGATGCTGTTCCAACTTCAAATTATAGGATGTGGTAAAGCCACATCCAATGAACCATAAACCAAAGTTGTACGATGTCTATTTATGCAAATTAGGTGAATATGCAAAATTTAAATCTTAAATAACTTGAAAACTATTACAGATAGAGGTGTTATTTCAACTTCAATTTAAAGGTTTATATACAAGTCGCATCCAAGGAACCATAACACAAAGTTGTACAATTCTTCTTTATGCAAATGAGGTGAATACACAAAATTTAAATATGTTTGAATAACTTCAAAACTATTTTATAGATAAAGGTGCCATCCCAACTTCAATTTGAAGGTTTGTAACATAGACGCATCCAATGAAACAAAACTGTAAAATTTTAACTTATGCAAATTAGGTCAATACACAAAATTTAAATCTTAGACACTTCAAAATTATTATACATAGAGATGTCATTCCAACTTCAACTGGTAAGTCTGTGACATAGACGCATCTAATGAACCATGAACCAAAGTTGTAGAATTTTAATTTATGCAAATTAGGTGAATACACAAAATTTAAATCTTGAAAAGCTTCAAAACTATCATAGACAGAAGTGCCATTTTAACTTCACTCTATATGTTTCTGACATAGGTACATCCAATAAACAATGAGCCACAGTGGTTGAATTTTAATTTATGCAAATAGAGCAAATACACAAAATGTAAATCTTGAATAACTTCAAAATAATTTCACATAGATGTACCATCGCAACTTCAATTTGTAATTTTGTGACATAGCCACACCCAATAAATCAAGAACCAAAATTATAGTATTTTAATTTAAACAAATTAGGCTGATATACAAAATTTAAATTTTGTTAAACAATGGCAAGGTGTAGCATTTCAAACTGTTCTCATTTTGAAGGCACCCAGGGAGATTTGCTGTGAAGCAAATCTTCTTTTCTAGTGATTTAAACGTATTTTCACTCAACAGGAGTAAAACGTTCAGTTGAGAAAAACAAAGCAACCCGACAACTGTGGAAGGCTTGTGTAATAAAAGCAAAAAGAATGTGCCTTGTGAGAGAGCACTCTGAATACAGCCTGAGGGGGGTGGGCATAATTGTGGACTGGGGGTTCAAATAATACAAAGAATGGACCTGCGAGCATCCAAAAGCTGCAAAGCGTTGCAAGAGGCGTTCAGAGGATGATAGTTTTGAGATGTGAAGTGCAAAATGGTGCATTTTAGTGGCTAAAATAAGTTTCTAAGTGCTTAATTCGTCCACCCAGATTGAGGAAAAATCTTGTTAATTAGGAAAAACGGAAATTATAGAGCCTAAGTTTGGAACACTTGAGCTTCATTACTTTTGACCACCCATACTTTTATCATTATTCTGACCTTGTCCAGGGGGTTGCAGGCCAGTTCGACTTCGTGGGCCAAGGTCCGTGCTCTCTTCCAGCTTGGGCATCTGCTGGGCCGGAGGTATCTTTACTGAATACTGGGCTCCTGTCTGGAGTAAAACACCAGGGCAGGTACTGTGGGAAACTGCCAAGCCCCGATTTTCCAAACGGATTTTGTCATCAACCCAGTGGAAGGGCCATGCATCTAGACAGACCAAGATCCCAATCGTGATGTAAATAAACACACAGCATAGCTTATGGTTTCTGGTGCTGACCCATTTGGGTTTTAATTGGAACCAAGAATGCCTGGTTGACAGACTGATCCAACATCCTCATTTTGTGATGGTCTATGTTCATGTAAGAGTAACTATAGTCGACATGTTTATTCTTTTTTATGTCATACCATACAAATTAGTTGCAAGTATATATTAAACGATACTGTTAAAAATGAAACGGTGTTGTATCTATTTCCTCCATTGTCAAATTATAAATTGTGGACCTTTTGAAAATAAATTTTGGATTTGACTATCGCTTTGTCATTGCTGTAAACTGTTCGTGTAGCAAATTAATTCTATGAGTGAAAACGTTAGGGCGAAGAGAGTTTATTCTCATGCTGAACTTCGACAATTTTCTGCTGCATGGCCATATAAAACAATTTTCCAAAGCTGGACCTTCTTAACTTTATATCCAGCTGCTAAACTTACATGAAGCTACAGATACACCAACTAAGACTTGAAGTCCCCTATGAGGCTGCTTTTCTATTATAGCGAGCGTTAGCGAGCTCTTGCCATAAACACATGTACGTGAATATAAGATTTAACAGAACGGTAAATTATCCAATCAGAAGAGAACTCAGTATCTAGCCAACGAAGTTGATTTTCTTCATTGCCCCCCTAATGTGCATGAGCACATCCATTGCCTTTTTTATGCATCCCGGGTAATTTTCGCATATTTACACCAAAGTCTTAAACTTGCCGGCTTTTATGGAAATTATGTCAAAAATTCATAACTGCTCAGAAAATGTTGTCAATAGAGTGAAATAAACTACAACGATTCGCCAACTTGTATCGTTAACACTTCGATGGAACGTGGACCTGGCAAACACGCTTCTGGGGCTGGAAATGGGTTTCCGCAGAATAGAAAAACTTGACAGGTGTGCCAAAGCCTGCTCAGATTTGGTGTTGAGGCGCGAGAATCCAACAATCACTCTCTGCACGCATTACGTCTCTGCCACAGGATACGGCACTAGTTCAATGACGATATAAAGATCTTGGGAACAATACTTAAATTTGTGGAACAAAAAGAAAGGCTATACGGCAGATAATTTCGTTCAGCTGTTCAGGGTACTACGGCCTCGCCCCTCTAGACTGGTTTAGTAAATGGCCGCTAGAAGGACCTATCGACCAGGTGCTGCTGCCTGGTCCGCCGACGTTATTACCGATACTAATTTGTAATGCTGACACTCGCATCTTAGGGTATGCCTGCAATATATTAACATTTTGCTGATCAACATAAATGGAAGTCTGCTTCATGCACTGAGGCTAATTTTATTAAGCCGTAACATAAGTTACAAAGTTTTGGACCATTTTATAATGATCACATACAAAGTTCCTTTGGCTGTGTTCTGCTTAACCACAACAATCACGGTGATAATGAATTAAGTATCTTGTCATTCTAGTAAGTAAAGCTGTGCTTTGATTCATGTCCTTTCTTTCTTTCTTTCTTTCTTTCTTTCTTTCTTTCTTTCTTTCTTTCTTTCTTTCTTTCTTTCTTTCTTTCTTTCTTTCTTTCTTTCTTTCTTACTTTCTTTCTTTCTTTCTTTCTTTCTTTCTTATGTTATTGATCCAAGTTGGACCTTTTGCTAAAAATGGGGGTTCGTCAGAACCCTCCCCCCTCCCCTGCTATGCCTTTGAAATGATTTTTTGGCCTTGAGGCGGAATGATATGTCGTAAAGCAGGCCTGCTTACTGCGTTCATTCACGATTCTTTCGCTTCACAGCCACGCCTGGTGAGCATCATGAGGAAGGCTCACATGTCATGTTAATTTGTGATAAATAGGCCTGTGATATATTCAGAACTGAAGTCTACAATCGACTATAACTGTGCAACTGTTGTCCTCTCCCGCCACATATATATATATATACCTGTAAATTCTATATAACAGGCCTAATTTGGCATAATTAATAGCAATACAAGTAAAGGGACGACAAAACAGTTCATACCACAATGAAACGGTGGCCTGGGCCCATGAAGAGATAGCTTCCTAATCACAATGAGCAGTGATCTCAAATTTTGCTGCCCAGCAATTGAACTGCGGCCTGGGGCAAGGTTTCCATATGGAAAAACTGCTGCGGCTGATGGCTGTTCGACAAGTGGAAAAAAAGCTTTTTTTCGATAAAATTTTTGTGAGCAAATCTTATTTTTCAGTTTTTTCTTTTATTGATTCAGCTTCCATTGGGTCTGGGTCTCATACCCTCAGTGGAGCCTACTCATCCTAAAATATGGGTAGTGCCCCCCCCCCCCACCCGGCATTTCTCATAAAAGGTAATAACGGAAATCGTTGTTACAAAACATGTGATAAAGTATGTACAGTAAAGCCTGTTAATAGGGGCACCTCGAAAAAGGGGACCTCATATGGAACACTTTTCCCCAGGACCAAATATTTTAAAGTCATTTTCATGTTAATATTTAAGGGGACACTTCTCTATTGTGTATTAGGGACAGTAATCTCAGGCCCAAAGTAAAATTTACTTCTCAAATGGGGGCAGGCTATATTTTTTTCGAATGGGGTTAACCTACACTTTTTCTCATCGTGTCAGTTTTACAGTTTATTTACGAACCTGTTACAGAAAAACAGCTCCCTGGTTTACTGTTCCAAGCATTTGTGTACACGGCTGCCACAGTCACAGGCCAATGAATTAGATTGTTCTGGCATTGCCAGGCTTGCTCCCTCTTCTTTGGGACTCACCTGAAACGCTTGGATAAATACATCAATGCTTAATCACTATCAAAGGCTATTGAGATGAAATCAGCACTTTCAGAAACATAAACATAAGCTTCAGTATGTCGGGGCGTGGTTTGCTACAGAGCAGCAGGGGTGCAGGGCAAGAGAAGGCAGCAGGAGGGAGATCTTCTAGAGGGGGAGGCAGGCAGAAGGGAGACAGGTTGAGGTAGGGAGGGAGCAGAAAGGAGGGGGGTGAGCGCAGAGTTAAGTGGGGAGGGGGTGAGTGGGACGACCCCATACAGTGTGAGGGGTGCTGTCTGTGGTGAGAGTTTAGTGCTGCAGGCCTAGCCTGCTTTCCAAAGGAGGCAAGGGAGGAGAGCTTTTAGTTTAGGTGTGGGAAGTGGAGGACGGTGGAAGTTTTGGAGGCACAGCTGGCAGCTCTCAAGATAGAACTAGAGGAGGCTATGAACAGCACCAGGGCTGCAGCTGTTGTGAGCCAGCAGGTCTGGGATAGGGTGGAGCAGGTTGAGTGAGAGCAGGATGGGAGGGGGAGAGGTCTGGCAGGTGGTGAGGGTGAGGGGAGCTAGAGAGTGACAGTGCTTAGGGAGAGGGGAGAACAGGGGGGTCCTAGAAAGGCAGTGGTGACAGGGACCAGCATAGTCAGGAAGATAGAAAGGGTCTTCTGTAGGGCAGACAGGGAGCATAGGGTTAGGGTTTGCCTACAAGGGGCCAAGATTAGGGATGTTGAGGAGAGGTTCCAGGGGGTAGTCAGGAGCAGTGGGGAGTGTCTGAGAGTTATTGTGCAGATGGGCACCAATGATCTTTCAGACAGGGAAGAGGAGGGGGGGGGGGGAATAGGGACTGAGATGGTGCTAGGCAGTACAAAAAGCTTGTGGGTGAGGTTAAAGCAGTTAGACTGCTATGCCTTGGTAATGTGGATATTACCAAGGCTTAGGATGAATGCATGGGAAGGGAGTTGCATTTGTAGGATTAATAGGAGGTTAGAGAGGTTATGTAGACAGGGTGGGATAACATTCAGGGAAGTATGTCAGGATTTTGCAGGGAGGAGGGAGATGTTTGCTGGGGACAGGCTGCACTCAAGTCAGGGGGGAGGTGATTGACCAGTGCAGGTCTACAGTGAGTAGGTGCAACAGCAGGGAAACTAGAAGCACCAGCAACTACCAGATCAATTCTGGAGGAGGATGACGACCATAGGCAAACAGGAAGTAGTGATAGAACAAGAAGGAGGGAGAAAAAGATCAATAACATGAAAACTTGGATATGCCATTCGTAGAGGATTCAAAGGGAAGATATAAGAAATAGAAGATGTAGCTGACAGTGAAAAGAGGGATTTTATAGCACTAGCATAGACACATGTTAGAAGAGAAGAGATAGGGATAGTGACAGGCCCTGCAGGATATGATATGGTAGGTAGAGGAGAAAGTGGGTAAAAGAAGGGGGAGGAGTAAGGTTTCCGATAAAGAAAGGGATAAAGTGGCATTAACTGGGGAAGGACCGATGGGAAGATGATAGTGGGGTGAAAAATGAGAAGCACTGAATAGGAGTAGAGTCAAATGGAAACAAAGTAGCAATAGATGCAGTATATGTGGGAGTGAGAGTCTACCAAATGAATGGAACGACCAAATATATGATAGAATAAGAATTATGACTAGTGACATCCAGCAGGAGGTGTATAAAGTTATGATTATTGGGGATTTCAATGGGCACACAGGGAAGGGAGTAGATGGAATAAAAGGAGGAGACTGAGAAGTTAATAGGAATGGAAGCAGGCTATTGAACTTAACTGGAAAACATGGGCTGAAAATAGTGGACAGGGGCACACAGTGCAAAGGGAAGTGACATGGGCTTCAGGTGGCAGACAGACAACAATAGATTATATCATAGTGGATGGTGAGATTTTTCGAATGACACAAAAATATGAAGGAGTTGAGGAGGGCAGACTGCATATAGGTAGTTACCACAACTGGATGACAATTTCCGTTGACATGCAACCATGCAGGGGGCATAAAGGGAAGACCAAATGGTTGTGGGAGATACACGCGGGGGCAGATTGGGGTGGCTATCAGGAAAGCCTTAGGGTTGAGCCGACGACATACAAAAAGCATTAAGGGAACACTGAGATGAGATTAATGACTTAAAGTGAGGCCAGCCAACTGTACCAGCATGCCAATCGAAAGATAGATAGGATTGGTGGGAACCTGAGTTGTGTCACAGAATAAGTGGCACTGAAGTTAAGATAGCTTTACAGCAGATGAGATCAGGCAAACCTCCAGGAACAGATGATAATTTGAGCGAATTTATAAGCAAGGGGCCAGAGGAAATAGAAGACAGTCTACAAATATTTTTCCATTAGAATTATTGAGAAGAAACAAGTACCTAGGGAATGGAATATTCTTAGGATATCATATATTCCGAAAAAGGGTGAAGGTGACCAGCTGGACAAGTGTAGAGGTATTGCTATTGCATCTAATTTGAGCAAAATATTTCGTCAGATAATGTACCGAAGACTGAGCAGAATAGTTGAAAGACTTCGCCTTCTGGGAGTAATTCAGAATGGTTTTAAACCAGAAAGAGGTGAGGGTATCATGTATTTACACTGAATATGGTTTTGGAATTGGCAAGACAAAGCCGGAGAAAGGTTTTCATGGGATTTTAGATGTGAGAAAGGCATAGACTAGAGGAGTGAGGAAAAAGTTCGCTAAATGCATACACTGTTTTAGAGAAGCCAAAGAAAAGTACATACTGGGATGCAGGGAAAGGATCCAAACTTTTGTTCCAGAGAAGAGCAGGATTCTGCAGGCATCAATGGTAAGTATAGTTGTTCCCAGGAGGCAGACGAGACGGTAGACCATTGGTTTCTATGGTGTGATGCAAATACAGAGATGAGGGAAAATATGTTTAGGGAATGGCAGAATGAGGATCATAACTGTAAGGACTTAGAGGAAGTGTGGGGGTTAGGGGAAGAGCGTGTGGCATGGATTTAAGGTTTGACAGGGGGGGTTTACCAGGTGAAACGAAAAGGGTCAAAACTATACCGGACTTCCTGGTAGGGTGCTGGGAGCAAAGAAATGGAATGTTAGTATGACAAAAAAAAACCCCAACCCCCCCCCAAAAAAAACAAAAACAAACAAACAAAAAAAAAAAAAACAAAAAACCAAAAAACCCCCAAAACCCCCAAAAAACTAAAAAAAAAAAACACCCCACCAGAACTAGAAAAGAAAATTTGCTTCACAGCAAATCTGTCTGGGTGCCTTCAAAATGAGAACAGTTTGAAATGCTACACTTTGTCATTGTTCCACATAATCTAAATTTCGTGTATTAGTCCAATTTTTATAAATTAAAATGCTCAGCTTTGATTCTTGGGTCAAGGGATGTGGCCATGTCCCAAACTTATAAAGTGATGTTTGAATGAAACTACTACCTATAATAGCTTTGAAGCTGTTCAACATTTTAATTTTGTTTATTTGCCTAATTTGCATGAATTATAAGCCCAGAAGAACTCTGGTTTATTGTTCACTTGATGGGGCTATGCCACAAACCCATAAACTAGAGTAGGAATAGCACCTCTATAATAATTTTGAAACTATTAAAGATTTGCATTTTGCATACATTTATCTAATTTGCATAAATTAAAATCCTACAACTTTGGTTCATGGAACATTGGATGCGGCTTTGCCACAAACCTATAAAATGAAGTTGGAATGTCATCTCTATGTACAATAGTTTTGGAGATTTCAATGCCCCCTATTAGCATAATTAGAAATCCTACAACTATACTGTCCATTATAGTGGCAAGTGTCACAAAGGTATATATGCACATTGAAATTTTGAGTCCATCTGCAATAGTTTGGAAGATATAGCGCTGAAGTCCATCCCCCCATCCCTTGGGACTTATAAGCCCAGCAGACTCCTTGCCTCGGGCGAAAACAGACCAGCTAGGACACTGATCAGTCTCAGCCATGGTGCACTTACAGCTCTGTCCAACATTAATGTGAACATGGAGCAGATATGTTTCTTGCATGAACAGAAAGAGATTCTCTGTATTTTATTGAGAACCTCATCACACATTTGTTGGGAGTTCCCCCCCCCCACCTCCCACTTGCCTTACGACCCAAACCTTTCAAGCCATACACCTAGCAGGCATGGCTAGAAGGCTGCCTATGAGACAGGTTCAAGTATCATGAATGCAAAATGGTTGCCTAGCACCATGGAGGCTTATAACATGCAGTAGAGCAGAAGTCCTAGTCAAATGTGGATTGTTGGGAAATTCACTGAATTAAGCATACATTAAAATTCCCCAACTTTTGTTTGCATGCTATTGCCGGATGTCTCAAACCTATATGCGTAGGTTAGAATTTTGTGTCCATCTAATATTTTTGAAGATATAAAGCTTTAAAAATTTTAATGACCCATAATTTGCATAATTTTCAACATCATGACTATTCCAAGTGAGGTGCCTGATTTCACTGGTTGGTCAGTCATAACAGCAAGTTTGGTGGTTTTCGGAAAAATGGTGTCCGAGGAAAACTCCGAACAAATTTGGTCGTAGTAAAAGAAAGAAAGAAAGAAAGAAGGAAAGAAAGAAAAAACAATTCTTTGAAAAACAAAACGTCTGGATTGGCACCCAGTTATAACTATTAAGAAAACAGGTTTTGGGAAGAAAAGGGGAAGGGAAAGAGAAGGGGCCTTAGAGGCGGGATAGGGGCCGATGGAAAGGTTTTTTTCTTTTTTTTTTCCGGCCACCTGTATCAACTATGATACAGAAGCACGGCAAGTAAGCAGAGTGCCACAGGATTAGTGTTAGTTAGCAATATCAACCCTTAGGTCAACCCAAAGCCTGAACCAATTGCGATAAACTCGTCGAAAAGTAGTTTCCTAGTCTTTTCATAGTTTTTTAACTTAAGGTAAATTTGGGTATGCACATTTGTGTACATGTGTCTAAAATGGACAGTCTTAGCTTTTTCTATTTGGTACAGATACATGTATAAGTATTTTAAGTGCTGCAACTTGATAATATGGACACCTTGCTCATAGGGACACTTTTCCTCAGTCCCAACGGCGTGCCTATTAGACAGGTTTCACTGTAAATATATGTTTTGCTGCCCGTGGATAATAGGCCTACTTAACCTAGGGACGGGTGTGTGTTCGTAAGTGTGTATATGTAGTAAATTGCCTATAGGGTATTTTTTTACTTGTAATTGACTGTTCCATACTGATGCATTTCAGTTTATCTGCAATAAAGTTCTCCATGTGGTGTATGGAACTTAGAACGTTGTGAGGAACATGTCTGCTTTGAAAACACTAAGATGAGAAATACAGAGTCAATTCTTTCTTTCTTTCTTTCTTTCTTTCTTTCTTTCTTTCTTTCTTTCTTTCTTTCTTTCTTTCTTTCTTCCCTTCCTATTTTGCCAACAAATTTGCCCGACATTTCATTAAAGCCTATTATACACAGAAGATCCATAATTCGTATGTTACCTCCATACATGATGTCTGGTCATTTTATGAAGAGGGGTGACAGTTCGGAAAATTATGCAAATAAGGGTCATTTGGAAATTTAAATCTTTAATACCTTAAAAACTATTATATGCAGAGCAACTTTAAAATAATGAATGAATCGAAGTTGCAACTAGAAAAGAAGATTTGCTTCAAAGGACATCTGCCTGTGTGCCTTCAAAAGTTGTAAATATTAAATGCTACAACTTTTGTCCTTTGGTACTTCACATTCCATTAAGCTTATGCCTAGATGAAAATTACAAAGTCCAAACGACATTGACACTTGACTTTTAGAAGGCACATGTAAATTACAAAATGTGAAGTTTTTCAATACCTACAATTTGAGCTCGACATGACTGAATTTTGATGAAAATTGACCAAGATATTACCACTTATATAAAAACCCGCTGGTATTTTCGTCCCTGTATCCACTATTGGGGCAACCTTCTCCATTAAGCTCTATATTTCACTAAGCGGGGGCTCTTGCCTCGTGTGCTCTGTGCTGCTACTTAATGCATGGCCTGAAGTCAACCTTAGTGTCCGATACAAAATCCCTTTTCTAGGACCTACAACTGGTAGCCGTATGGGGTTGTGTTTACATTTCCAGGTAATGATCACTCTAGAAAAGCCCCATTTTACATTGTACATTAGATTCATTCAACAAATTACCCTTTCCTTAACACTGATAACACACATATTTTAGATACTAGCTCTTCAAAATAATTAATCGACTTGGCTGCTATGTTGAAAATTGTGGATTCCACATCCAATGATTTGTACATGTGTATTGGGACGAGGGGGGGGGGGGATAATATATGAAACAAAAAATTATGTATGTTGGAAATGCTTTAGAGTATCAATAATGATATGATATATGCTGTGGCCACTACTCACTTTGATATCCATATCTAATGTATTTTTGTGCGACTGTTCCGCAATCAATGCATTGCGCAATATTCATAATGGCGCTTACCACCTGGCTGCTCAAGGTATAGTTCCGCATTTGGATTTGTTACTAACGATGATAACTGCTTCAGATACAGCCGAGTGGGCCGATTAAAGTTAAGATAGTAAGTCACGTTTGAAAAGTACTTCACAGACCGTTTGCGCTCGTAACTCAGAGAATGTCACTACGAACCATGCAAATAGAACGATAACTTTTACCGACCAACCGGGGCTATTCTGTTTCACAGAACAACTGTGGTTATGCAGCTATGCTGTTTCCTCGCCCAAGTTAATCCCCCGGACGGACAAGTTGACAAAAATTCTGTGTTTAAGGTAACTTTACTGCAAAATAAGGGCACACGATGGCCACTCTCTCGATGAAATTTTTTTAGCCTAGGTCGATCAATTTTTCATTAGGGAAAGGGGGTCTGAAAGTACTTTTTTGTTCTATAAATGTCAGGGTTGGGCCTTTTTAGTAGGGTCAGTCAGGTTACCGAAACCACACATATATTTTGTTAGGCCTTACGTAATTTGGACATTTGTTGAAACATGTTTAAAATGGATGTCCTTTTCCCTTTTACACATTTTGTCCTTTGACATCATTTTAATTTGTTACCTGGTCACAGCTGGAAGCACTTGTGTCTAGATAAAGTTTCAAAACCCCACATGACCTTGACTTCTGACCTTAAGAGGTTACATGTAAAATACAAAAATGTGCAGTGTTACAATAGCTATCAATTTTAGCCCAACATGAACCAAATCAGATGAAAATTGCCCAAGTTATGGCCAGATGAAACTCTCAAAGGGCCAAATGACATTGACCTTTGACCGCTAGAGGTTGCATGTTAATTATAAAAGTGTGCAGTGTTGCAATATTGAATAGATTGGATGGAAACTGGCTGAGTTATGGCTGGATGAAAATATCAAAGGCCCAACTGACTTTGGCCTTTGACGTTTAGAGGTCACATGTATATTATAAAAAATTGCAGTGTTACAATATCTATAATTAGAGCCCCAAATGGTCAAAATCAGATAAAAACTGACATAATTGTGGCTAGATGAAAATTTCAAATGGCAAAATAATCTAGACCAATGACCTTTAGAGGTCACATGTAAATTACGAGAATGTCTTCAATATCTACAAGTTGAGGCCAACATGATTAAAATTGGATGAAACCTGACCAAGTGATGGCTAGATGAAAATTTCAAAAGGCCAAATGACCTTGATCTTTGACCGTAAGAGGTCCCATGTAAGTTACGAAAATGTGCAGTGTTCTCATATCTACAATTTCAGGCCAACATGATTAAAATTGGATGAAACTTTATAAAGTGATGCCTAGATGAAAATTTCAAAAGGCCAAATGACCTTGATCTTTGACCGTAAGAGGTTTCATGTAAATTACCAAAAATATGCAATGTTGCATTACTTATAATTTTGGGTCCAACATGCTTAAATTGGATGAAAATTGACAGAGTAATGGTTAGATGAACATTTCAAAGGTCCGAATGACCTCGACCTTTGACCTATAGAGGTTACATGAAAACTACAAAAAATTTGCAGTGTTGCAATTGCTACAATTTGAGGCCAACATGATCAAAATTGGATATAAATTGACCGAGTTATGGTAAAATGATTATTTCAAAAGGCGAAATGACCTTGACCTTTGATCTTTAGAGGGTCACATGTAAAGTACTAAAATGTGCAGTGTTACAAACATATTAGTTGAAGTTGTATTGGTTGACTGTACCTAAACAGTCTTGGAGATATTCAATATTTAAATTTTGAAACGGCTCTAACTTGCCAATTTTTAAAACCGTTAAACCTTTTTACAAAATCTCGAGACTTTATGTCTAGTAGTATTATCATGCCCAGTTTGGAGTTTCTACGCACAGTATTTTTCAAACGAAATGTGGGACAAATTTTACGATAAAGAAAGAAAGATTTCATTCCTAGAAAAACAATGTGTATATGTTGGCACACACATATAAAGAAAGAAAAATTAGAAAAGGAGATTTGCTTCAAAGCAAATATGTCTGTGTGCCTGCAAAACGTTTGTCCTCGGGTACTTCACATTTCATTAAGCTTATGGGTGGATATAAATTTCAAAGTCTAAACGACCACGCCCTTTGACCTTTGGAGATCACATGTAACGTAGAATATTGTGAAGTGTTGCAATAACTACAACTAGGGTTCAACATGAACCAAATCAGAGGAAAATTGACCAAGTTATGGCTAGATGAAGCTTTCAAAGGGCCAAATGACCTTGATTTTTCACTTTTAGAGGTTACTTGTAAATAACAAAAATGTTCAATGTTGCAATATCCACGATTTTAGTCCGACGTGATTAGAATTGGATGGAAATTGGCCGAGTTATGGCTGGACGAAACTTTCAAAAGTCCAAATGACCTTGACCTTTTACCTTTAGAGCTCATATGTAAATTATACTAATGTACTCTGTAAATATCTTTTTTAAGCCCAAGATGAACAAAATCGGATGAACGTTAAGCAGGGTTTGGGTTGATAAAATTTTCAAAAGGGCATATAACCTTCATCTCTGACCTTTTACAGGTCAAATGTAAAGTACAAAACTGTGCAGTGTTCCAATACGTACAATGTGGGTCAATCAGGATTCAAATTTGATGAAAGTTGATCGAATAATGGCTAGAGGAAATATTTGAAATGGCAAAATGACCTTAACCTTTGACCATGTAAATTACGAAATGTGCAGGGTTCCAATATCTACAATTTGACTCCAACATGATACAAAAATGGAAAAAAATAGGCCGCGTGATGACTAGATGAAAATTTCAAAGGTCCAAATGACTTTAACCTTTAGAGGTTACAAGTACATTATAAAAATATGCAGCATTACAATACCTACATTTTTGGTCCAACAAGATTAACATTCGCCCAGTTATGGCTGGATGAAAATTTCAAAGGTCCAAATGAACTTGAACTTTGATTTTTAGAGGTCACATGTAAATGACTAAAATGTGCAGTGTTACAAACATATTAATTGAAGTTGGACTTGGTATTTGTACCTATAATAGTTTTGGAGATATTCAAGATTTAAATTTTCAAATGGCCCTAGTTTCCACAATTTTCCAAACCGTTGAACCTATTTACAAGAACTCCATACTGTATGGAAGTATATAAGTGCCAGGTTCGGAGTTTCTACCTGTAATACTTTTCAAATGAAATGTCGGACAAATTTGCCCGGTATTATAGAAAGGAGAAAGAAAGAATTCCTGGACAAATAAAATATCTTTGTTGGCATACTGACAGAGTGAAAAGTGTTGCAGAACTAGCTCCAGTTTTTTACTACATGACCAAATCTTGCTTGTTTCTTTGCTGACACTTGCATTCTGCTTTATCAAGAAATCTTTTGAAAAGATTTCTTTTCTTCTGTGAGGCATTTCATTTTAACTGCACATTTTTTAAAGCCAAGAGCTTCATTTTGTTGCATTTTTTCCTTAAATTTTATATATTTCTGTCTGTCATGCAATTTTTCCAATTTCAATTTGAATGTACAATGCAAGAGCTTTCTTTTTGCAGGCAAACGGGCAAATTTCTTTGAAGCAAATCTTTTCTAGTTGTAATTTCTCCCTCGTGAAGACTGAGTCTCTTATTCAAGACTGGCCAGAAAGACGAATTACCATTGTAGGCATAAATGACTGGGATGGATTTAGGAATTCCGCATAGCGTGCGTTTGCATTTGCTACATGAATACCCTGGCGACCCTGTGGTTAACAGTCACATTTGAAATTTGCCAGAGTGCATCGGCCTCAAACTTAAGGGTTATGGGGCCCCGAAATACCGTTGCCATGGTAAACACTTTTGTATCAAAAATTACCAGCAGGCATTTCACAATTAAGAAATGGATCAATGTGTTAATGTTCAGTATTTTTTAATTATAGATGATTTTTCCCTAGCTATGCAGTTGTCTCTAAACTTAACAGTAAAAAATTAGGAAAAAAACCCCTGTCTTAGTCGTAGCGAAATTTTATCGAACGACTAACATCAATAATATCGCACTGAAGGTTTAGTTACCGACATTTAGGTCGCTGCATTTCCCTCTTGCTTTTTGATATCTCTGTTAACGCGATGATGCAATTGGTGACATTGAGCACGAGATCATATTTACTACCGTGTGAACGTTCACTGCAGAGATTACAAGATTTTACTGAAAACTGTAACGCTGATACTTTGCTCTTGGTATCCTATTAAGAGTACTCCTGTCCAATAGGGTGACTTAATAGTATTTTAAAATTTTTTTTTAGGTAGTCGCCACCAAATAACAGTAATTCACAAGGAAAATCATTAAACGTCACAAAGATAATGACAGCAGAATCATCCCCAATATACCCTATTACTGACCAATCTATATTATTTATAGAAGGAATGTCAACAATAAACATGGCTACATTTAATCAATTTGGTCAACCACGGGACATGTTTTTCAGTTATCCTGTACTGTAAATGTTACTTCTGGATTGTTTTGATATATAAACCACACATACTTCTGCTTAGGTATTCCAGCCAACGACAACCCTCATTTCCAAGTGATAGGAGATATCAAGGGGGAAAAAAGCACTGCCTGACGTCGTTCGACTTATTTAACGACAATAACGGTGTTCAGAGAAGGTTTTCTGGAAACGTTTGTGATCTACATAGCCTGCACATGAAACTCAACCCTTTGTTCGGAATTCAGTTTATAAAAAACACCATGTGATAATTACATCCATTAATAACACTTTAAACTTAAGAAGTAAACCTCAGCTGTAGTCTAAGTATACTTCTACTGTAACATTCTATGGTGAATGCTTCCAGGTCTTGGGTTGGTTTATCTGTGGTTTAAGTACCAGATATTGCAACACTGTTGATTTTATGTGTACATAGCAACTCGATTGCTGTAATACATTGGGATGGCGCTGTCAGGTAGTTTGAAAACATTGTCATGACACAAATGAATTAAGTGCTGCTAGTATACATGATTTGTGCGATCATGACATTTTCACTTTTGACACCGTTTGTGGTTCACGTGAATTTGTCATTATAAATACGGATATTGAGACCCGCGAGTTTCAATCATCCAAACAAGGAAGCAACCAAAGGAACAGAAACAATATCAGCTACGCGCTGCTTATGTGCGCCTGCATGGTCTGTAGAGAATATGACCATCTTTTTTAAACGTTTCTTGCTATCTGATTGGTTAAAGGGCATTGAATGCTGTCCACATTTCACAACCCGTCATAACGTATTGGAATACGAAATGCGACAGAAACGGCACAGCCACATGACCGACGACATTTTAGGCACGATGCCTGTGGAGAGAGGAGCCGGAAAGTTACAAAATATCTCCAATGAATCCAAATAGAATAAAATCGTTAGTCACTGATGATAGCCTACTCTGTAATACGCAACGAAAATCACAGTGTATCGTAGCCATGTGTTTTCAGCACGGTTCCAGGTGTCCGTTCTCCCAGTTACCAGGGCAAACGGTCGTTAAAGTACTTTGAAAACATGACTTACTATCTTAACTTTAATCTGCCTGCTCGGTTGTGTCTGCAGCAGTTATCATCCTTAGTTACAAATCCAAATGCGACACGGCACGCTCGAGCGCCATTTTGAACATTGCGCAATTAATGCATTGATTGTCAGTCTCCCAAAAGTACACTTGATTTGGATATCAAAGTGAATCGCCGTCACAGCATATATATCATTATTGATGCTCTGAAATAATTGCAAAACTTATACTTTTGGTTTCATATATTATGATTATAATC
Organism: Hermodice carunculata; assembly: GCA_964020975.1. Taxonomy (NCBI): domain Eukaryota; kingdom Metazoa; phylum Annelida; class Polychaeta; order Eunicida; family Amphinomidae; genus Hermodice; species Hermodice carunculata. Next base: position 13,687,891 of record OZ026617.1, read on the forward strand.
CTCTTCCCACCCGACTCGGCAAGATCATCCCAATGCTCATTTACAAACCATTGGCATTGGGAGCGGAACTCACTATTTCCACGATGGCAGCCAAGTCGTTTGGCTATTTTGAAGAGGCAGCGTCCAAAATATATGTGTGATTGGTGTTAAGGGAAGGTTAATTTGTCGAATGAATGTAATGTACAATATATAATGGGACGTTTCCAGAGTGAGCATTACCTGAAAATGTAAATACAACGACAAACAGTGACCAGTTGTAGGCCCCAAAATGAGAATTTTGTATCGGACAGTGAAGTGGCCCTGAGGCAATGAAATAAGGGTCAGCAATAAGCTGAGTACCAAGCGCCCCACTGCGTCAAAGACGAAAGTCAATGGAGAAGGTTGCCCCGATGGTGGATACAGGTCAAAAGTACTGGCGAGTTTTAATATAAGTGGTAACAGGAGACATAGTTCAATTCATAAAATATGGAACAAAACTTAAAATATATAGTACAATCATATCATAAGCTTGGGACGACCTTAAACTCTAACACTGGATTTTTTAAAATCCTGAACCATGTATCAGTGAAATGGGAACACCAGAAAGCCTGACATTTGTCAACGCGTAATTCTATAGCAGACGACTTTTAATACTGATTTAGATGATAGAACCGACGACAGAAAGTCCTGAGTAATCTTTAAGCAGCAGAGGTATGATAAATATATATAAAACAGATATGAATAGAATTACAAAAAGAAAAATATCAATATTTTACATGAGATTATCAATGCATTTTATGGCCCGATATCGGAAACCTAGAACTTGATAATAAGTGGAAATGTCATTTGCTAGTGCTCCCATTTCACTTAGAAGGTGTTGCTTCAGTGTTCTCTTTAAAATAGTTTTACTTGGACCCTTTTGTATTTCTTCAGGGAGATTATTCCAGAGTTTAATATAATTAAATTTGAAGCTGTATGAACCCTGAGTTTTTGCGTCTGAAGGATAAAAGCAGTTTTGTTTGTTCAGGTTTGAGCATACAAAAAATTCACAGTATAGGTGTCCTTCATGTATTCTGGAGCCACACCTTTGCGAATGCTGTACATATGTATAAGAGATGAATAATCTACTCTCTAACCGATATTCAACCAGTTCAGTTGTTTGAACTGACTAAAACAAACATGAAATCTGTATTGTTCACCAAGTATAAACCAAATAATTTTGTTTTGAGCTGTTTGTAAATTATTTTTAAGCTTTGATTCATGAGCTCTAAACCAAATGTTGCATCCATAATCTTAACGTGGTTGTAATAGAGCTGAACATATCTTTGCCTTCTCTCTTCTCTCCAAGGATTTTGTTTTTCCATATAAAATTTCAGTCTTTCTTTGATTTTGTTATTAAGAATGCCCATCGACTTGCCACTCATCTCTTGATTCATTATCATTCACAGATATTTAATTTCTGTTTTGGAGTCTATAACCTCATCATTACATTCTTTGTTCAATTTGGAAGTATATTTCAGTTTATTCGTTGTACCAAAGAGTATACTCTTCGGTCTTGCCTAAATGTAAAGATAATTTGCTTATTTTTAACCATTTTTCAATTTTACCAAGTTCTTTACTAAAAGTAGTTTCAATTTCTTGCACACCTTTTCCTGAAAAAGCCAAAAGCTGATCATCAGCCTATAGGAACAAGTTACATGTTTCTGCTGACTCTAGATCAATTCTTGTACAGATAGAACAGTAGCTGCCCCAATATGGACCCTCGGGGTACACCGCTGTTAATTTCCATTGAATTAGACTGTGTTCCATCAATTTCAACGGATTGTTTTCGATTTCATAAATATGAATAGAACCATTTGACAGATTGGTCATTGACACCAATACTTTTTATCTTATGTCACAAAATTTGGTGGTTGACGGTGTCAATTGCCTTTTGGCAATTGATACCGCCAGGAACACAAAACAAAAAACAAAAGATACAAAATTCTGAGTTCTGATGCAGGACAAATGCCGGTAATGGATCTAATTTTAAAGGTATTTCAGAGAATGTCCCAGGTGATGAAGGACAGCTGGCATCATTGTTATTTTAGCAGGCAAAGTTTACTTAACACATTTGGCTAAGTCTGGGAAGATAATATTCCACAAGTTTGACGCCTGGCATGTAGAATTTGTGAATCAGATTCCCGTCAGGAATTGAAAAGGCTGGAAATATGTGCAAAATGAACCATCGAAAGTATGCATTACATCGTAGGAAGAAAACCTACCAATGTGATAATATATCGGGGAAGAGGTTAACAACAGCGATAAAGTCATGGTCATGGCAGTGTTTGTGTTTCTGGCTGGCAAAGGAATTGCTGGCGCGCCATCCCACAGTCTGCTGAAAGCTTATGTAATTCTGTTCTGCGATTTGTAATGTGCATTGTAAATATTGGCTTCTTGTGTCAGAGTTTGTTGGATGGAGACCCGCTGGTATATAGGTAGCAATGAAAAACTGCCAACGAACGGGCTGTTTGCAAAAGCATATTTTCCATCTTCACAAAATAACTAGGATTTCAGTCACAGCGCATGCACTATTATATCATACCCTGACTTGTGCAATGCCTTGCTGTACGGACTGCCAGACAATCCATTGAATAACCTGTATGTCATGTCTAGAATTGTGAAGTCAGACTAATAATTGGCACCAGAAGAACAGACATTCCTATTTGCGAAATGGATCATACATAGATGCAAGATTAGGGTCCAGGAACGTAGAGTATATAAGAATTCATAGCTGAGCTGGGAAACAGCACGTATTTCAGCAAAGGCAAATATTCATTTTTTTTAAGGAATTTGTATTGTCAGATTAAACAGTTCAGTTGTGCAAATATGACAAAGTTACGACTACATGCGTGTACTAATTGGTAAAAAAAGTTAGTTGGTACGGAAAAACATGCAGATATTAAAATTTGAATAAAGATAGGTCACCTTTCGACTACCTTGGTTGCCGGAAGGGAGGCTGATTATAACATTTCACTTACGATGAATTGAACTTTATTAGCTGTATCGTGTGCATACATAAATTATGACATTTTGCTAAAGAAAAATAACACATATATAAATACAAGAGACAAGTATATCACTAACACGATACAAGAAAGAACAAATACATGTAGTGTTACAACAGCACAATCACATGTGATGCATGAATGATAAAACGTGTAGAGAAACAAACGTTTTGGTATTTACAATACTGCTCTGTATTAGAAAGATCCCCTCTTCTGTATGTCTGTAAAAATCTTTACTATTGCAATTTTGTCAATATCGTGTAGCTTGATAATAGATAAAAATTTACAATGTACAAGGCCTTGAATGATTAGGCCTTATCCTATTTAACAGAGGTTTCAATACACTACAAACCTGTGCGTTATGTCAGTAATGTGCACTTTCAAGATGCTCAACAAATAAGGTTGAGGTAATATGGCGATCGTTCAATTTTAAATGCTGCACTGATTCTATTGCATTCTATTCTCCAGACAATGATGGCTGTGCCATGTGTCGCTGTTTTAAACGCAAATCGAAGACTTGTCCTTTTAAAAGTTATTTGTACATGAAATGATGGAACCTTCTGTTCAAACGTGTTTCCAGACATCCAATTTTCGTGTTCTTCCTGTCAATGGAATGGTTTATTCCACAATGTGTCACGTCAGTTGTCAACGCACTTTTCTAGTTATCAGCGCTGTGTAAATAAAGTATTCTAACACTCATCATCATTGTTAAAGAGCGTTCAGAATATTTTTAAGGATTCTTTTCAGGGTTAAAAAAATGCAGTCTGTAATTTAAACTTTTCCCTTTTTTTCTGGTAAGTGCGAATAACACACAACAGCGCCGCCGCCATATAAAAGTCTGTAGTGTTGAATTTTTTCAGAAAAAAACACAAAAAGTCCCCCATAATGAACGGTTGACAGGTTGTACTTTGAAACAATGTAAAGTTACAGGTCGTACCAGGCAACCATTCACCATAGAATCACGGGAAGCGCTTGAAACGAATATTACGTCTTAGTGAGTACGTGATGTTATATATAACAAAGTGATATCAGTGGGCTCCGGCGTACTGATAACCAAGTCTATGTTAAGCATACTACGTTCATTTTGATCTTGGGATGCTCATGCTTCAAAAATTTAAAAGTTTGAAACGTCAATATTTGTAGAACACATTTTAAAGACGATTTGAATACAACTTTTGAAAAGTACAGCTACTTAGTGGACAGTAGCTTTCACATTAACATTGAACACGTGACACACCACGAGATCACACCGATTCTCGGTTGTAGAGAAAGGATGAGTAGATTCCCGATTTCGAATCTACGATGCGACCTGCCGCCGAATTGATTAGAAAATGAAGAATATACTGACACAAGTCCTTTCGTTAACTCAACATGAGATGTGTTAATCACTTTAGAGCGAAATAAATTTTGTGAACAACCGATTCATAACAAAAATAATGAATATGGAGAACAAAGGGATTTGGTAAATAGATCAGTAAGAAGTTATCTACAAAGAACCAAAAAATTTGATTTGATTTGATTGATTGATTTATTCTTTAACCAGGATTGCTGGCTCAATGCCGAAGCCCTGATCTCATGCTAGGCCCTGGATAACAGATTTCATAAGTATATTATAACTTCAGCGAGCATCAACGTTTCTGTTACACGCTGTCTCACTCTACAGCCACCGTTATAACACATGAAACATTCACCACCTACTTCACAGATTAACCAATCCTTTCCCCTTATTTATTCACTAACCTTTTCATTCTAACCCCCCCCCCCCGCCCATTTCACTCTACCGTCTGACCCATTCTTGGATGTATATTCCCCCTCCTCATCCACAGCCACTCTTTCCTTTTTCTTGAGCCACCATCCCAGGCTTTGAAGTAAAGACCTTCCCACATTATCGCTCTCTTGCAACATCTCCTGCCAATTCCCATTACTCTGGACCTTGGTCCTTATAACTAAACATATTCACACCCCTCACTTCACTCTAAACCTGACACTTATACCTGCTTTAAAAAACTTATATATTTGCCTACACTGACCTCAATAATCCCATCCCTTCACCCAATCCTGCTCATATTGTACCATGTGCATCCTATCCCGCCTTTCAACTGCTTGAATTCCACCCTCCCCCGAAAAAACATCCTTCACTCCCATTCTTCGCTCTGACATAAATAACTTGTACCCTGCTAGCTAGCAGTCGGTACCCAACCTTTTCACCATTTTGAATTCAAAACTCTTCTCCCATGCCCACCATCTTTACCTCTTTTCCATTGAAACATGTTTTAGTACAGACTAAAGTCTCTTTGTGAACTAACCCCTCTTCTCTCCTATTTATGACATTCTTTCAATATCTGTATTCTTGTGAACAAACCATATACCAGGTTCGTACCGTGTGGATGGAATGAGTGGGTTAGTCTTGGTGAGTTTTCTTGTGAGTCCTGTAGTCTGTGCACGTCAACGGAAATCAAAGAGCATAAATACGCCGGTTAAAGCGGTATGCACAAAACAGGTGTAACTGTAGATTGGGCTTATTTCTGTGCGATCAGATACAGATAGAAAGATTTATCCTTAGCTTAAAGTTAAACTGGCTTTGAGCATATGATCCATAATAGAGTTAACTGTAAGTTTATCTCTCATGGTCTGTCTAACTTTATAATACGTTTGGCTATGCATGAAAGCCAGTCTGACGATGGAGAGGCGCCAGACTTTCTCGAGGATTGAAGTCCACCAAACAGAGACTAAGTGGTGTAATGAAAGTCTGAATAACGTGTTTAACTCTACGCAGAAAAAATATGATAAATGCTGTGTCAACGGATTCCAGCGTAGTTGGCGAGTGTTGTTTCTGGATTCTAGCGTTGTTGGCGAGTGTTGTTTCGGCAAGGCAGTTTACATCTGGGAGTAAAGGTGTGCCCGTGGGACCATCGTTATTCTGAGTCAGCTGAAGGCTGTGCAATGAGCAAGGCCACATCGGGGAAAGGCAGTGTTATGAGTGAGGCTGTAACAGTGTACGGCAGTGTTATGAGTGAGGCTGCAACAGTGTACGGCAGTGTAATGAATAAGGCTGTAATAGTATACGGCAGTGTCATGAGAAAGGCAGTAACAGTGTACGGCAGTGTAGTGAGTAAGGGGTAACAGTGTACGGCAGTGCAATGAGTGGGGGGGGGAACAGTTTACAGCAGTGTAATCAATAAGGCTGTAACAGTGTTCAGCAGTGTAAGGAGTAAGGCTGTAACGGTGTACAGCAGTATAATCAATAAGGCTGTAACAGTTTACGGCAGTGTAGTCAATAAGGCTGTAACATTGTACGGCAGTGTAATCAATAAGGCTGTAACATTGTACGGCAGTGTAATGAGTAAGACTGTAACGGTGTGCGGCAGTGTGGCGAGTACAGATGTATCAGGGAAAGTCAGTGTATCGATTAAGGCTGTGGCAGTTGGATACAGTGAAATGAGTGATGCTGTTTCAGGGAAAGCCAGTTTCATGAATAAGGCTGTACCAGTGGACGGCGATGTAATGAACAAGACTATATCAGGCGGAGCCAGTGTTATGCGTAAGACTGCAGCAGTGGACTGTAGTGAAATGAGTAAGGCAGCCCCGGGAAAGCAAGTTGAATGTATAAGGCTGTAAAATAGGACGGTCGTGTAATGAGCAAGACTGTCACTGTGGACGGTAGTGTAATGAGTCAGACTGTAACTGTGGATGGCAGTGTAATGAGTAAGACTGTAACTGTGGACGGCAGTGAAATGAGTAAGACTGTGTTAGGGGAAGTCACCAGTGTAATGGGCAAGGTTCCGACAGTATGCAGTAGTGTAATGAGTTAGGCTGCGCATACGTGCTGTATGATTCCCGTTGGCGTGCACAGACATTGGAGGTAAATCAGAAGGAAGTCCCCCCCCCCCCCATCCTAACCCACCTGTACCTGTAAAGCACGAAGTTGGGTAATAGTCACTTACATTTCCCACCGAATGTACCTTCTTCACAAAGACACAGTGGGTGACAGGGTAATAAGCAAGACCATAACAGTGGCCGGGAAGGTTATGAGCAAGGCTGTATCAATGGAGCCAGTATAATGAGTAAGGCTGTAACAGTGGACAGCAAGTGTAATGAGCAAGGCTGTATCAATGGAGCCAGTATAATGAGTAAGGCTGTAACAGTGGACAGCAAGTGTAATGAGCAAGGCTGTATCAATGGAGCCAGTATAATGAGTAAGGCTGTAACAGTGGACAGCAAGTGTAATGAGCAAGGCTGTATCAATGGAGCCAGTATAATGAGTAAGGCTGTAACAGTGGACAGCAAGTGTAATGAGCAAGGCTGTATCAATGGAGCCAGTATAATGAGTAAGGCTGTAACAGTGGACGGCAAGTGTAATGAGCAAGGCTGTATCAATGAATCAGTATAATGAGTAAGGCTGTAACAGTGGACGGCAAGTGTAATGAGCAAGGCTGTATCAGGGGAGCCAGTATTATGAGTAAGGCTGTAACAGTGGACAGAAAGTGTAATGAGCAAGGCTGTATCAATGGAGCCAGTATAATGAATAAGGCTGTAACAGTGGACAGCAAGTGTAATGAGCAAGGCTGAATCAATGGAGCCAGTATAATGAGTAAGGCTGTAACAGTGGACAGCAAGTGTAATGAGCAAGGCTGCATCAGGGGAGCCAGTATTATGAGTAAGGCTGTAACAGTAGACGGCAAGTGTAATGAGCAAGGCTGTATCAGGGGAGCCAGTGTAATGAGTCAGACCGTAACAGTAGACGGCAAGTGTAATGAGCAAGATTGTATCAGGGGAGCCAGTGTAATGAGTAAGGCTGTAGCAGTGGACGGCGAGTCTAATGAGCAAGATTGAAACAGTGGACTGTAGTGCAATGAGGAAGGCTGTAATGGGGCAGCCTGTGTACTGAGTAAGGCTATAATAGCTAGTGGACGGCATGAGTAACGAAACTGTAACAGTGGGAGGCTGTGTAATGAGTAAGGCTGTAAATGAAAGCCAGTGTAATTAATTAGGACAAGAGAAAGCCAAGCAAAAGGAGGAGCCGTGTATCAGTGAAGGAAGCCAACGTCCACACAAAGTTTCATTTGGTACCAAAAATTGAATGGCCTATAATTAGCTGATTTGGTAAGCACATAGTGAGCTTAGGCATTCGTCTATAGAACGCAAGCATTGTCCTAATACTGGTATGCTACCTGACCCAGTCCTGTGTTTGTTACAGGCCAATCGGACGGAAGTAGTTCAATGCGATAATTCAAAGGTAGCTCAGTGTGTATGTCCGTATCATACTTCCATTAAGTAAGCTAGTTTGTTGTTACAGTCGTCGTTCTTTAAAAGAACATTCCCATCATATGAAACTTGGTGTAAATGTATTCCAGTGGCCGCCCTCTCCCTCATCAGTAAAAAATCATCAGGAGCGATATATTGGCGTCACATGAGGCTGGAATCTCCAGTTCAAAAGCGGCGCAATGTTTCCATATTTGGTGACGACAGTTTTGACAGTAGGGTTCTCTTAGCGCTCCTGTAGAGCATGCCCAAGAGGAACAGCCATGTAATCCGTGTAACGATCGTCCGTAATATGTTCACCACACAACCTTTGATAATTGGACGGAACGGAGTTTTGTCTGTTGAGACGGCGGACCCATTCTCTCCGTAACGCGGGGCCCTTTGAAAATGAATACCACGACAAATTCTCATTCTTATTTTTGCCGCTTGTCGCACAGGTAAGCAGATCATTGAGGCATGATTTGAAGCTTGGGTGAGGTCCCCACAAGTTAAACCTGTCACTCGCGCATTGCAGCGACTGTTGGAATTCCCTGGCCCTCAACCTTAGAGAACTGGCTACCCTAACAACTTTCAAATTAGCTTTACAATAAAGCCCCTACACATTGACCATTGACCTGGCTGTGATAAATATTATCTTTTAGTTTATATGTTATCACACTTTATATTTTATTTTGGATACCCTTTATATTTTATGTTTGCTATTTATATGTCTATGTACAATATTATTCTATTTTATTGCTAAAATTTTAGTTTAGATTTCATTTTATTTCTTTATCTGTGTACCGTAACTTGTCTTTTAGTTCATTGTATTTCTGTCTTTTTGTCTTTTCATACACTTTCATCTATTTTGTGACTATTTTATTCTGTTTATCATGTCATCATTTTGTATTTTATCATTTTTCCTCCAGGGCCTGGAGGGAGACCAGTGTACTATACTGAACTAGCAACCCTGATAAAAGAATAACAATACAATACAATACAATACAATACAATACATAACAACAACAATAACGGGCTACCAATGCGTGACACAGAAAGCGCTGAGAATGAGTTATTTAGACTGACGTCACAAGCGGAAACGCAAATCTCCATTTACAACCCATTCAGTGTGAGTGGAGGCGTAAAAAAATCAAGCATGGCGCCAAACATGTGGAATTTGAACACGGACTGCGCTGTTTGGGAGCCAAAATGCAGCAGTAGGCCAATATCGCAAAACATGAACATGAAATTTCGCAATGAAGATTTATGTAGAATATATTTCAAGAATTCCTTAAGCTTTTCATGGCGGGAATGTTCTTTTAAATCCATCATGGCACAGTACAATACTTGTTGATAACCAAACACAGCCTCGATATCAAAATAAATATTTTCGACAAGGTGAGAGGATTTTCTTAAGCGTACTAGGATTGTACCTGTGATTGTATTTGAGGTTGTGTCAGTGAAGAAAAGAGCTCCCCATATATATATATATATATATATATATATATGTATACACATATACACACATATATACATATATATATACACATACATACACACATGTACACACACACACACACACACACACACATATATATATATATATATATATATATATATATATATATATATATATATATATATATATATATATATATATATATATAAATTAATCCATTCGAGCCCTGTACAAACTCCCTGACGATGAATATATCAGCCAAGTATATGGTGAACTGTGTTTGGATGCGGGTACCTAGCTTGTGGTTGTTCACTATGTTGTATTCAAGGCGCACTGTATTTACACAGTATAACATCAAAATAGCAAACCACTGGCAGCAGTATTGACACTATGAAAAATAAACCATTTGAGAATGTAACCAGGGAAATAAGTTTCAGACAGTGTTCCCTTGAGTCAGGATGTGAAAACAAGACTGAGGCCCTAATGTGCCAATGGTGCTGATACATGAAAATTGGCTCTCCTTCGTGTCTTTTTTTTATTATGGATAGAAACGTTTGATAATATTCCAACTGAAAAAACAAGGTGACTATGTGCAGCCAATTTTTAAAGCGACTTCTTGCCTGGCTAACACTCCAGCAAGTTTCCCAATGACATTCTCCGTGTAAAATTGTTTTCATTTATTCTTTACTGAGATTAATATTGCTTATACGTGTGAACATAATAGCTTCTGACGATTTAGATTTCATGCAGTCTTGTTGAAAAAAAATGTCAGTTTTTTTAATTATCTTGCAAATGAAGGCTTCATTATCATGCCTTTGTGTCGGTATGTGTATGGTTATGGGAAGCATGATTATATCCCAAACAAATGTCACTCGTTTTTCTTCATATCTTCAAAGCCGCCAGTGTTCTTTGAAATCATGCAACAGAAAAACCACAGCACCACAACATCAATATATTCACCTGCGTCATATAAATCATGTCTCAGCACTGTAAACTTAATCTTGTATGTAAGTAGCAAAATGTTTGACATTTGTCTTGACGCTATTGATAAGTGTGTAAGTAGCTAAATGGGTCATAAATATATTAGGGTCATATTTAGTAAATGGTAGCAAACTGCATCATATATGTCTTGGAATTAGTAATGTATCAGTAGGAAAATGAACAATATATTTGTATTACATATTAGTATGTTAGTAGCAAAATGCGTCACATGTCTTTGCGTTGTGGTGTGTGAGTATTGAAGTGCATCATGTGTTTTAGCATTATATGTTTGAACGTAACTTGCAAAATGTATAATATATGTCTCAGCATTATATATTTGAAATGTGAACTTTACATGTACTGTCATTTTGATGTTAAAAAGTGATAAGTCGTATATCATGTATGTAATCTCTTCATGCAGTTCGGATACTCCTGATATTTTCCAGAAGATTTCTCTGACAAGCCACTTTTCCTTTCTGTTAAAAAAATTCCCAGCGCTTCAAGTTTCTCATGAACTGTCTGTGTTGTCGAGTGACTATGTGTAAATTCGCGTTTGTCTCCGGTGCAATTTAATATCTTTCAAACTTCATACAGTTGATAAAATAAAATCTCCCTTCCTCGACATCACACTGTTGGGTTCATGTGCATGTAAAGGGCAATGTAAGAAAAGTGACTGACTAAGTGAAATGTACACATGCAAAATATAACCTTCTGTTTTCTTTGCATGTCCCAGACGCTTGCATTTGATTGCGGTCAGTTAAACATGTAATTATAGATAACAAGTGTCCCCGGCTGTGCTTATCTGGAGGGTTTAACTTGGGCCGAGGAAACAGCATAGCTGCATAGCTAAGGTTGTTTGGTTAAGCAGCACAGCCGGAGCTTAGCTGCGGTTGTTTGGTGATCATTATCATACTATTTAGCCACGTTCCTGGTGTCCGTTCTCTGAGTTACCAGCGCAAACGGTCGTAATTTTTTTTAAACATGACTTACTATCATAACTTTAATCTGCCCGCTCGATTGTGTCTGAAGTATTTATCATCATCAGTTACAAATCCAAATGTGACAAGATATCCTGGCAAATCAAGCACGTATTGGTGAGTGCCATTTTGAACATGGCGCAATGCATTGTGGGGCAGTTACACAAAGGAACCTTTGATTTGGATATCAAAGTGAATCGTGGCCACGTGTTTTCAGCACTGTTTGCAATGCCCATGGATAGAAATGAACGAGGAGGAGGTTTGAACATAATCAAATGTATCCTAATTTGCACACGATAGTATTTGATCTCACAATGCTTGGCACGTGGTCTTACACTGTTTCGTTGTTTATTCACGTTCCGGCTTGTGAACTTTGCCTGGCTAGGATTGGCAGACAGTAAGAGGCCCAATAAATGATATTCATCATAAAACAGCGTATATCATATCATTATTGATGCTTTGTAATATTTGCAAAGTATGTAATTTTGGTTTCGTATATCATAAACCCCGTCAGATCGTCTCATTACTATCCTCATTCACAAACTATTGGGTGCGGAATCCACAATTTTCAAAATGGCAGCCAAGTCTGTGTGGTTAGGCCCGATTAGATAGCTCGATATTTTTGAAGGGGTAGTATCCAATATGTATGTGTGATTATTCGTAAGGGAAGGGTAATTTGTCAAATAAATGCAATATACAATATATAATGGGACTTTTCCGGAATGAGTATCATCTAAAAATTTCAATACAGTGCCTTGAAGTTACTAGTTGTGGCCGGCGGTGGGTCCCAGAATAGGAATATTGTATCTGACACTGAAGTTGCCCCTAGGCTATGAATTTAAGGGGCAGCACTGGGCAGAGGGCCCTAACGGGCCTGTGGGTCAAAGATGGAGCTTAGTGGAGAAGGGTGCCCTGATAGTGGATGAAGGTCCGAAACTGCAAGCGGCTATTTATATAATACATAGTGAACGTCTATGGTCACAGAACTTGGCAAAGCAGAGTAAGGCTGCAATTACAGATCAAGTGAAGTTATACCAGTGTTTTATTTTCATTGATTACAGACATTAAATATTTTCCGTTCAAAGAATTCACATTTCACAATAAATGGTTATTGTATGCACATTTTGACCCATGGATTAAGAAAATTAGAAATCCTTATTTTAGATTTTTGGCATCTTATTAGAATGCCTTTGAACGGTGAACGCAGCATCCTAAAATACTTTTATAATATGTTGTGTTGGTATTAGTCGAAATATATAGCATAAACACTTCATATTGGCATATCGTGTCGTTTTGTGCAAAATGCTTGAAAAAAAGAAACCACAACTTGAGATAAGCAAGTAGGATCGATGCAGTTACTCATATCGCATCGGGAATATAATGTAACTACAAACCAACCGGGATGTTTCTTTCTTCGATGTAAAAAAGAGCGACAAAGAAGTCATTTTGATAATTTTGTAGACAGAAATGCCACGACAGACCAGCCTCCTAGCTGTCGGAAAGGGATTTTGACGGAGAGAAGTTGAAATTAGACAGGACAGTTCTATTAGAGATGATTGCTAATGTAATTTTCTTTTTATCTGAAATCAAATTATAGTGTGCCTCTATAGATTTCCTCCAGTATATCTTACATGTTTTTCGCAGCCTGCATTAATCATAAATAATGCTTTAGTCCGCGGTACATTCATGGCCACAGATACACAGAGAGCTGTTTATATGGGATACAACCACACGTTTTTGTGCTCAGTCCCGGAAGGAAGACGCGTCAGTTTTTTTTTCAATCCATGAACATTATTGTTGTCAGTGTCATATTTCTAGAACTCTGACGAGTTCTGCTGACGGTGACATCACAATAGAACCCCCAAAGCTCATGAATCAAAAGCGATTCTATTAGATGTCTAATACAGTGCCAAATATTTTCTACGAGTGCAGCCTTACCATGCATACACTGTAAAAAGTTTTACGTGTATTTACCGGTTGTAGGTTACAATGAGACTAAGCCATTTTCCTTGATGGTCTCATCTGCTACTTTAATTCCAAATATTTTCAATCGACGACAAATATAAGCTATACAAGTACATGTATATCATATTTTCTGAACGCTCAACCGTTTGGCTGATTTGAAAAATGCTAATTTTTATATGTTAGATCTTTAAAACAAAAAATTGTTAAGTAAAGTCAACTAGATATCAAATGTATATAGGAACAGCTCCCATAGCCTTAAAATAAGCTTGTAAAGTATTTATTCTGATTTATGCCACTCTGGCATTTCCATTCAATATTATCACATTGCACTGAAATACAGATATGTTGTATGCAAGTCATCCCACATCCACAATTTATTTAAACTAAAGGTGCAAAAATGTTAAATGCGTTCTCTGACAAAGCTGTCAGACATTGAGACACATTTTGCTTCGCCGAATCAAGGGAGGTCATTGCTGTCATGGAAGGATTGGGCTTTTTTACTGTAATTATCCTCGTTATGACGAAATCAATATCATTATGACATCATTTAATCCCCTTACAATAAAAAAATAAGCAACACCAGGTAAGCACCATTGGACCATCGGCAAATTATTACAACGGACTGAACGAGAAAAAAAATAGGCAGTATAAAACATGGTAAAAACCAACAAAATTACTAGTGGATAATCAAATGCAATTAAAAGTGAGATACCGTGGAGATCGGTTAAAAGGTCCTTGCTGAAGAATTATTGTATCATAGAAACAAAGCCAAACGTATACATATGATTCTTCAGTGCTCATTATCAACAAATACAAAAACAAAACAAAAACAAAACACTAAAACACACACAAAAGAAAAACCAAACAGCAACAACAACCACAACAACAAAAAACAGATAGCAAAGAAAACTGATGTACACAGCTGTATTTTGTTTGTTATGCTATGTATCCGAAGTGGCACATAGCATAACAAACAGGCAAGTAAATAAAAATATTACCATAGAAAACAAATATACCATTTGGCAATTACTTGTCCACCAAATTAACCGATGTGTATGTCAACACTCAAGTGCACTTTTCTGCTGTATGGGTGACCACTGGGGCTTCAGCATAAGGGGATCAACAATCTGATCCTATTTTTCTATTTCCTGTTGAAGTTGTAATTTTAAGCTGTATGGCGTTATGTACGGGAAGGATTGCTACGGGGCTTCGCTAACTTTCCCGATTGTTTTAAAACGGTGGGTTTCCGTCGTCATTACACCAAATTTCGGTATTTGGAAAGGGAGGTTCATTCTTGCAAAGGAAAATTTATGACGAAACGATGTTCTGTAAACGCAGCCTGCACAGAGGGACTCCTCAGCCGTGGCTTCAGGGCTTTTCCAAACACCGACTGAAATGCGTAAAGACAACAATTGTGTTACCCTGTGTCCATTCTATATAGAAATTCAGTACGCTTTGTCTGTTGTTTATCATTATAAGTTAATAAATCCGTCAGAATATTGAATTGGGGTGTACTTTTAGCGCCATCAATGACCTACTAGTTTGGTCCGGTCAAACGTGATTGCAGCGGCGGTGTCGGTAGCTGTTTATATATATATATTTTATTATTATTATTTTTTATTGCACAATTGTTCTTTCCAAAGCGTTTCAGAAAGAGCACTGGCAAGGGGACAAACCCTGGAAAGAAAACCAAAGGTCGAATCAGCTCAGATTTATGCCCACTCGGTACAAAATTAATGGTGATCAGTATTCCAGTCAGTATCCTACATGCACGTTTGCCGGTATCTACATCTCCTAATGATGCTGCTTTGATTCCCAAATGAGCTGCCTAACGTTTAGTTTACACGGCCGTTGTGGTCATGTGTAGAAGGCATAACTGGATCGCAAAGCGTCCTCGCTTCATGGCTTGTTCACAGTTCAGGTTTCGTAACATACCTATTTTGCCGTTAACGATGACTTGCGCTTTTAGATGTTCTTCCTGACATGGAGGTATCATACAGTATAATACCTCCATTGTTCTGAGTGTAGCCTGTGTTGAAATTCTATAATCATTACTCATAAGCCTGACTACGATGTACGCGGTTACGATTGGTGTTTATTTCCCTCGTTTTGTTTTTGTTGTTTATTTGCAGGTAATAAGCACGCCGTGTTTACTAACATGCGTGTAGAATATTTACATAATAATTATGACATTCATGTAGTGCCTCCATCATGATGTGTCACTCAAAGTCATCCATCACTTCCAGAATACAGACCTCTCTGTTTTGATGATAATGTCGGGTAATAACGGGCAAATATTGTTAAATGATTATCCCATTGTTCATGATGAAGTGAATTCATTAAGTCAGACCATCTGTGCGTAGTTGCACGTATTCATATGCATATATTCCTGTCATGAGTATTTTGATCATTGTATTTTAGCAAGAGTAACTTAATGTTCTGGCAAACAACTAGCTTTGGTGTAAAGTGTTGTGCACTGTACCAGGGTAAACGGGATGGGGTAACCACAGTTTACATGATGCGTGACATGCCTTTCATTTCAGTTATTCATGCCTGGACGACGGACTGTGGTCTGGATATTTAACCGGCAAGCGCCTGTGGTGGGCTTACGTGTGCACACAAACTAAAGTCACTCTTCATTTGAACATAAATAAAAAACCCTGATGTATATTTCTTCGACCCCCTTTTTTCTAAGTATGTCTTTTTCTTCCTCCTTCGTTTCTATCCACCCTGTTCCTCCACTCTCTCTTTGCATCTCCCCTCCTTCTTTCGTTTCGTCACTCGTGCCTCCCACGTCCTGCCGCTCTCCTCGCTCTCTGTCTGTCTGTCTGTCTGTCTCTCTCTGTGTCTCTCTGTCTGTCTGTCTGCCTCTCTCTCTCTCTCTCTCTCTCTCTCTCTCTCTCTCTTTGCGTGTGGGTGTTATATATACATGTTAATGCCAGAACTTGCAAGATGTGATTGTTCATCGCCCCCAGGGTGATGAGATGTGCCAAGGACAATTAAAATACTTGACACGATGTCAGGTCAAAGGCGGCGACACAGTATACCGTGCCATCTGGCCCTCTGGCGGGTGCGCAGTGGTGGTTGGCAGAATTTCAGTTTTATTATTTCTTGATTTTGTAAAATATTTGAAAAGATCTATTTCATGTTGATGGAGAGGACAGTGCAGTTCCCTTTCCTGTATTATATTTTTTTTTTCGCTTAAAATAGATAAAAAATATAGCTGTTATTGCCATAAATTAAATTTACTTTAAATGAAGCATTGAGTTTATATTCAAACCAATTAAAGAGGTTCTGCTCGATTGTAGGCTTACTATGATCCCTTTGTTAAACACGTATATTGGTCATTAAATACACGGTGCGCTGCGCTTCCATGTTGTGACGGGGGATCCGAGGGCTCTCGACTCCTTGCCGCAATTGGGTGAGCTCAGCGCTGCATCCTGGCCTTGGGCCCTCAGGAGTTCACTCATGTTGTTGTCAATGTCAGTGACGAGTTCACGTGAACGTCCCGTCAAGTTAAAGACCTCAGTATGGTAAACCGTCAACGTAAGGACTGTGGTATATGTATAACTGGTCATTTTTAGCTTCACAGCAGTCGCCAGTATAAGTTCATGTGTAAAAACATATCACTAGCATGGCCCCGGTGTCTGTCTTGTCTGGGTGTTGTCATCTGTAACATTTCTCGACTCCACATGCGACTGGTGCTGCCCTGTCCATACTTGTCTTTTCTCACGAGAGGGATGAATATAGGGGTGAGCCCTCTCTCCCAATCGTTAAATATACGTTTGTAACAAGAACAATGTACCTTATTTGAATAAAATATATTTAAACCAAATATCCGATGTGCAGCCAGTCATATGGCTTTCCTTGCAACAATAGGAGAGGTCACAATTACCAATTATCTGTGTATTCAGCTGAATACACAATCCAATACACAAGGCTTGAGATGTGTACTCCCATTGGATTGCATGTTAAATTAACCTCAAATTAAAAGACTACTTTTAAAGCTGCAAGAATAAAATTATGTGAACATTTTAGCTATGTACATTATTTTACCACACAAATTTTTCCGTTTCTACATCGAGTGGTTTTAAAGTTATTAAGCTGTAAATTACAACGAAAAGTAATGGGAATACACGACTCTGGCCCTGAATGACTGAAATGCCCTCTACAGGAGAGCAGTAGAAGCTTCTGTTGTTGCTCTCCCCTATTACTCAGGAATACACTTCTACTCACTATTAACTTCCCAGTGAATGGTCATACATAGGTATCCTGGGGATCATCATCCAAACCATTGAATGAGGCCCGCAAATACTAGTCTCTCATAGAAGCATTATGGCTTTTATATGTATTCCACCCTGTACCTGTCTAGATCATGGTTTCATTTTGCATCGGTGCATTTTCATGACATACTTATGAGTGTAAAGTATGAAATTACATTCCTACATTTTAATCAATATGCAAACGTGTATAATGAAAATAACCCCACGTTGGACAGGGGGAACAAAATGTACATAAGCAATACACAGTGATTTTATTTGTGATGAACTACAAAGGCTTCATAATTTCTAGACATACTGAAAGCATCTGTGTACCAAAAGTACAGAGCACATGTGACGATTCTGGGTCCATATGGAATGCGTTAGAACCCAAAAGTATTGCCTCTCAAAAGTAAAGTAACGTTAAAGCATATCTTCTCATTCAATGTTAAATTATCTATTTTCATTCAATATTAACGCACTGTTGAGTACCCGGGTATTTCTGTTCTAACGGATGTTCAGTTCCTAAGTCTGATTCTTGAGACCTGGTTTGGTGGTCACACATTTACGAAATCTGACAAATGAATCGTAATTCCGGTAGCAATGTAAAGTGTTCGAATATATTTTGCATCCAGCGCAGCGTAAATCGTGCCACAAATTATGAGCAAAATGGACAAAAAAAATGTGACCGCACATAACCATTTAATTTGGTCAACCTTTGCTTCTGGGTCAATACTTGTAATGGCGCAAGCACTCCTTTCAACTTGGCGAACGTGCCCCACTGCACACTTTTTTGGTGTAAAATGGTAATACCCAGCGGATACTCTGGAATACCAACCCATATAAAATTCAGTCATTCTGGTGTTAGATATCAATATCCCACCGTGCACCATCCGCCGAATATGATGCACACATCTGAAAGGTATGTGCAGCAACTGACTGACGTTTGCTAAAAGAAATAACTTGCCTCTTATGTGGTGTACTTACTGCCACTAAAAATCATGTGAGAATGTACTAGACTTTTGAGGGTCGGCGTAACACAAGTCGCAACCTGTTCAATAACTGTGAGTGGATACATGAAGCCTCAGCGTAAGGCTAGCCAGACGACACTCGTGGCCCAGCCGTCAGTTACACGAGCCCGGCAGTCCGCATTACCTTTGTTAACTAGTCCAGTCAATCTCCTTGGCATTTTAAAAGCTACAAAGTTCCATGCATGTGGTCCGTTCAGATCTGGAGATGCTTCTTCACACCGTTGGAATGACGTTTTATCTTGTAGCTGAAGAACACAGAGATGCTTTGACGATCGACGAACTGTGTAAACACTCAGTGTGATGGTCCACTGCAGAACATGTGTACTGTCAGAAGGTACGTCAACTTTTTTTTTTTTTTTTTTTTTAGTTTTAACACCAGTACCGATACTGGTTGTAATGGGCTCATATTCTGCATCAACAAAATCACCCCAATTTTGGAGATAAAAGCAAAAATCAGCGTACATTTCGGCTGTGTATTTTGGCAAGTCTGTTGAATCTTAATAGAATTGCATGTGTAGATAAATAGGATGTCGGTCCATCGTTTAACTGCTGGAAGCACTTCAAGAATGGCATGCGAAACGCAGCCCACGTGGAGTGGGGACCAGCGTGGAATCTATCATATGTAATGGTAGTGCTAGACCAAACATGTCTGCAAAAACACTAGCAACCAGTAACTTTCTGCACTGATATACTGGTGTTTCGTAGTGCATCAGCTGCTAACACGTCAATATGGTCGGAAACAAATACCAATATTTCACGTCAACCAGAATGTATTTATTCATTTTCGTTAATTATTGATTTTATACATGTAATTTTCAAGTCTAAAGACAACTCGAATAGTTAATCCTGAAACAATGTAGGATATATATATATATATATATATATATTATAACCAAGGAGGCTACACGATGAACCTCCTTGATAACACACACACACACACACACACACACACACACACACACACACACACACACACACACACACACACACACACACACACACACATATATATATGGGGCGCCGGGGTTTTGGGTGGGGGTGTTTTGGGTTTGATTTTGGGGGGGGGGGGGTGTTTGTTTGTTTGAATCGCATTTCTGGCAACTCCAAAGAACATGGAAGTCTACTCCCAGCCTCTTGATTATATTTATGCGCCACGGTAAATTTCTAGAATCTGATGCTAAAGTTTCATATCTCCAAGCTATATTTTCAGATCATTTAGATATATCGCTTGATAATGGACCTCTGCCCTTTACTGTGTCTGCGATCTGTGTTTCCAATTTTTGTGTAGTGCTACTCGACAAAAGTAATACAAATCAGAACGGATTTTCATCACTTCAGTTTATTATTAGAGCTGTCAAAATATTCAGGTTTATGTTGTTAAACAGTACAATATGCTCCAGCATTGATCCGTTATGTCGACATGGGAACTGATTGGACAGGATTTAGTGCCGAAAGTAACAAAAAGAAAAAAATGACGGAATGAATCAGAGAATAATGTTGACAGAATAAAAGAAAATGTGGCGAATGAAAGATTGAGATTTTCTGCCCCTAAATGTGTGTCAACACTAACAATTCATCATGGGGTCTTAGATCATTGAAATCAGACAGCGAGCGGGGTTAGATTAGTTATCGTGAGTGTTCGTGTGCCACCCGCAACGTCAGTTCACAACCGGTAATTTGCATGCCATCGGGTACATCATGGTTACATTACAATCGTCTAAATCGTGGTATTTTTGGTTTTGCTTGACACATCCTGTCATAAATGAAACATAATTTTATCCCGATGAAGATTATTTTTAAGGGGGAAATTCTTTTGAACGGACATGGATGATAACCAGACATGCATAGATGCGCATGCCATCATTGTGAAAAGCGGAAAATAATGCTGACTCATTCGTAAAACCCTGTTTGTTTTGCAGATGCCCAAATTCCAGACATTGATAGGGCTGCAGCTTGATTACAGACATCAGTGTCGCCATGGATTTATATTTGGATATTTATTAAGATCAGTTCTTGTGACCACAAAGTCCATCCAATAGTGATAATCTCCAACTCGTGCGTCAACGAACTCAAAGAACGTGGCAACGTGCAATTGCCGTCCGCCGTATGATGTTGACAGCGGCCGGCCCTCAGGTGTTCGTACTGTGTCTGGTAAGTTGATCCTTATTATCCTGTCTCTTTTGCACGCGTATTGCTGTATGAGGGCTTTACCCCCTGGGGGTGAAGCCATCTTTTCTGTCTGAATATAAATTAGTGTATCAGGCCCAGTCCATATTATATGGCTACAGTTACATAACTGCATTTCTTCTTCTTCTTCTTCTTCTTCTTCTTCTTCTTCTTCTTCTTCTTCTTCTTCTTCTTCTTCTTCTTAATACACCCCAGTCCTCTTATGCACCTCATGTTGTGTCATAGATGATGTCAGACCAGAGATGGTACCATGACTTCTTGCAAGTGGCGCCATATGAAACTCATGTTTTTCTAGTTCTTCATTGGATAAAGAAGTGTCAACAGGAAGCGGAAACAAGTGGTGTCACTTTGACAATTTATACTGACAACTGGTTATTCCAGGTGGACCGATAACCAAACCAGTTGCGTATTAGCAATGTCTTTAAGGTTTGTTGCCAATCGGTAAGAACAGCACTACCGTGTTCAATTATGTTCCAACTGAACGAACAAAGTAAGATCTTCAGTAGATGCAAGCTTTCTGTGAGGAAGGCACACCTGGTTTTCAAACTGCTAAAATGAAACCAATAGGAGATCAAAGGTTTGAACTCATTTTGAACAGATGCGACCTGGATAGACAGCTTTGAGTACAGAAGTTGAAATAATCAGAGGCAACATTTATTGCCTCGCGGTGAAATGTTAATGCTGTTTGCAACTTCTGCACACACCCCCCCCCCCCCCGGCCTCTGCCAAACCGATTACTTACCATGCATGTTCTTTGGGCAGTTGGTAACGGGTCGCCTGCATGTAGTAAAACAATAACAAAAGTCGAGCAAACTCGTTGTTTAAAATTAAAATTTCGAAGGGGGCTCCCTGTCTATTTACTTGTCTAAAGATACCTATGAAGTGTTATGCTAACCTCCTTAAATAAAAACAATTTTATGTTTGTCTTCCGATAATATTATATAATTAAAAGGAACTGCAATCCTGCAAACGTACAACACCAGATGAGCCGACTGAAAGCTTGATATTCGAAGGGAGACATCTTGTTCTTCAAAACTGGTTGCGTTTTCTCAAGCTTATTAGAGCCCCTTGCCCCCTGACCTTGCCCGCTTTCGCTCTACCCAAAAAATATTCCGTCCACAGAGGACGCAGCTGCCAACTTGTCTATGAATTATCTATGAACTGCATGCGAAGAAACATCAGAGGTCAAGGAAAAAGAATTGATTTAGATATTGTCTCTCACCCCCCCCCCCCGCGCCAGAATACGGGCGGCAATGACCGGTAATATCAAAATGTCTTTCATTTTGTCTAGTCTTGTATGTTGCAGTTTCGTTGAAACATAAGAGGAATGTCAAAGTTAACATTTCACAGGTCATTGCTCAGTTCAGTTTACACTGGGAACTTCTCTTTTACTCGAGACTCGTTTTTCCCCAGCAGAATGAATTCGACCTCCGAAAAGATTCTTTAAAAGGATGCATATTTTCAAGAACACACACACTTACGAGATAAAATGATCTGTTGTTTTATCGCGGAAGGAAGCCTGATTAACAATACTGTTAATACACAAACAACCCCGGCCATTTTCAGTCACCAGTACCATTACACTGTTAAGATTTACTATGTACCATCCGAAAGTATAAAATCAGAAGTTTTGCCGCTCAATTCCCCCCGAATATAAATTACGGTGAGCTTTAATGTTTTTATTTGAGTTTTTCGGTAACAGAATATATTTTGAATGTGATGTAGATTAAAAACTGTCGTGATAAGATGCCATCGGCTTTCCTTGAGGCGAGCTGGGCGCTTTGCCTGCACCAAGGACAGCTGCTGACTCGCTTTTATCATAACCTAGAAAGAAAGACAATCATTCTTACACCAACTGCATAAAATTATTCCCGTTTCAATACCAAATCCCAGCCCACAACTTAAATCTTCCATGACAAACAATCGGAAAAAAAGCTAACCGAGTCATCAGCCTTAGTCACCACACGACCTGAATGATGACCGTGTTACCCAAGCCGGAGGCGCCTGTAATGCACATCGGACGAAGATAGTGTGATGACGAGGACCGAGGACGCAGGTGGTTATATTCTTATTCTGTACTTGAACAATAACAAGACAAACTTTTGTTCTCACTGGTGCTCACATTAAAACTTTTATTCATGAAACCAATGTGCGCTGCACAGCGAAAGGCAGACCTACACGTGGGGACCTTAATGACAATAACCAAAGTGCTTAGGTCAGGCAAACAAAACAAGTAGAAACAAAATGGCGTCACTATATACTTCTGGCCAAAAAATAGGCACACTCATTGGTTAAACACGGGTTGCTCTAAATGTTAGTTTGTGTAGAAAATATGAGTGTCACATGAACTTTTATGTAACATGGACAGGGTAACTAAGACAATGACTGAGCGGTTACGTAAAAAGCAAAATGTCTTGGAAATGAGATAACAGCCACAAAGTGGCTGGTATTGGGGTTACTTTGGGCTTTATATGAGGCCAACACAGGGATCAATGTGAATCCATAATGCCACAGGGTACTGGTTACAGCTCTCTGAATTCGACAGAGGCAGGATCATTGACGTTTTGGAGGCTGTTCTTTCCCAGTGCGACGTTGCCAGGAAAATGGGGTGTTCCAGATCAATGGTACAGAGGTGGTAGGACCGTTTTCAAGAAGAAGAAGATGCAAGAGGAAAGCTGGATCTGGAAGATCAAGACCTTCCGCTGTGAGTGATGACGCTTACCTCATGCAGTAGGCGAAGAGACACTGGTTTGTTTCGGCGGAGAGGTTTTGTCAGCAGTGGCGCCAGACATGCAACATTGCATCCCTACGTCACACAATCAACAGGGGACTGGTGTCGGCCAAACTGAGGTCATAGCGCCCTACCATCCGCATCCCTCTCGGTCCTGCATACAATGCTGCACGGATTTAGTGGTGTCAGGAAGATACTGACTGGACCAGAGCTCAGTGGAAAAGTGTGAAGTGGTTGGATGAGTAACGATTTTGCCTGGTTTCATGATGGGAGAATATGAGGTTAGACATGCCATCAGAGACATTTGTGGGTGGATGCATGGTGGAACATGACCGCTGTGGAGGAGACAGCGTCATTGTAAGGGTGGGTGGCGGGGGGGGGGGGAGGTCATGGCGACAGCAGGAACAAAACTCATCAGGGTAAATATGACTCTAACAGGCCAGCGCCATGTGAATGGGATCCTGCCAACAGTCCCCGAATGGTTCCAGCAACATCCTCGGCTACTGTTCCAGCAAAACAATGCACGCCCACATACTGCACGAGTCAGCATGCAGTGTCTCGAGCAGCACAACACCCAAATGTTCCCATGGCCAGCCCGACTTCCTGACCTGTTCCACATTGAACATTTATGGGAAGTGCTGGGCCGTCGAGTCAGGAACAAGTTCAATGAAACTGCGGCCACCCTGTACCAACTGGCACAGCGGCTCACAGACCAGTGAAATCAAACACCTCAGGCCGATATAGCCAAGCTCATCAGCAGCAAGCCAAAGAGGGTCCAAGCTTGCTTGCAGAAGCGTGGTGGTCACACCCGCTACTGATGCGTGCAGCCTTTAATCAAACAAAGAGGTCCTTTTCAGGACCACCACATCCTACCAAAAGAGGCACATAATAAAAGCACTAGTACCATGAATTAAACAAGCTCACCACACACACATCCTTACATAAATACCCTTTGTTGACAAGGGGGGGGGGGGTCTAGTTTTTTTTTTTTTTTTTTTGGCCAGGAGTACATATTAAATTACGGGTACAGCAGCGTGCAGTGATCTACTGTCAAGCGTAAGCTCATGCGTGCTTTCACAGTGACTGTCTAGACTTTTAATCTGCGAGACTTTTACGAAAGTAGAAGCTTTCCTCAATTGTGTCTCCTGACTTTTTAGCTGGAGGTGATTCACAACTTTGAAATATTAAAGCGAAGCGAAGCGAACAATTTTCTTAACTGTATAAAAAGATTTAACACGTTTTTTCTTGTTGAATAAATCATTAGAACAATGTTCCTATCCTGTCCTATGTGACTCACAACGACGTTTACACGTAGTGCCAAGATGAATTATTACTAACACTTTAACTCTTTCGGTTTATAAAACAGCAAAAGTTGTGGCTATCTGGGGTGCTCTAATATTTTCACATTGAAGTTAAATAGAAGATGTCAGATTTTAGTCGATTTAGATTCCAGACTTGCGACACTTATCTATCTATCTATCTATCTATCTATCTATCTATCTATCTATCTATCTATCTATCTATCTATCTATCTATCTATCTATCTATCTATCTATCTATCTATCTATCTATCTATCTATCATCCATCCATCCACCTGTCTGTCTGTCTGCCTGTCTGTCTGTCTCCATCTGTCTATCGTTCTGTCTATTTGTCTGTCTACCTATCTTCCTACCCATCAACATATATATATATATATATATATATATATATATATATATATATATATATATATATATATATATATATATATATATTTATATGTGAATATTTTCTCGTACTCGGCTAACAACAAATAATGGTGAATACCCATGCAGATCGCTGCTCGTGGAATGCAAGTCTGTCACCCTTTTTTTGCGTGGTATCGTATATCTTCTCTGGAACGCATATGAATGTGCACCAGACACATCAGAAAAATTGATATACTTTCGGTTTTTTGTGTCTTTTAATAAAACAGTCCCAAACAAAACCGATTATTCACCTATTATGCTTTAAATATGTGCACCTCTAATTTAAAGGAAATTTCGAAAACGGGCTTTAAAAGAGGCACCAGTGCTTTTTAGGTCAGAATTGCATTTATAAAGAGGTAGCATATTCCACAGTTGGATGAAGAAGCAAACTATACACATAACAAGTCAACCTGCGTGCGCACTGGGGATAAAAGTGAATTCTTTACCACATTATCATATCACGTTTTATATCCCGTCATGACTGATCAGAAAAACGCACATATATCCACTTATATCCATGTCATATAGCTGCAGCAAATATTTTTCTTTGCAATCTCATAATTGATTTAAATGTAAACAGGAAGGTTTTGTGTTCTTTATTTAGCGTAAGTACAAATAAAAAAAACCACAACAACATTGAATTCATTGAAATATTTGTCGCAGGATATGACTAAAAGCAAGGGTATGAGACCAGCCGGTACGGAACATCTAGGAACTTTGTACACTGTAAAATGTTTGTAGATCTAATGTCTAAATACTGGTAAACATGATGCCAGTGTAAGACGCCTAATTTTTATGCTGAATTAAATTTAGCAGCAGGTTATCAATATTTCGCTTCATTTTTACGATAGAAAATTCTGACACTTTTACAGTTAACTCATTGGCAGGGATGTGTTGGCGTTGCGGTGAACATTCCAATTTCTACATATAGGGATTCTGATAGTGTATATGTCACGTGCACAATTTACAAGCATCAGTAGAGAGACGAATTATCAGAATATCATGTTTTGTTTGTTTGTTTGTTTTTATTTTTTAGGTTTTAATCAAAGGTAGTTTTAGGTCTTTACATAGCAAACTGGTGATATAGGCCTGGGAGATCTCGTATCTCCCTGGTGCACACGGAAGGCCATTGTAAATGTTTATCAACAACATCTGTACAACAAATGCTAAAAACATAATTTTTGCACAATTAATTATGTCAAATCCTCTAGTCTCTGAACAAAATACAAATTTATGCAAAAGGAGAAATCTGTCTAGATTAGGTCAAAGTTTTGGGAACCAACAATCTTAGAGGACCTTGGAGACAAAATTGTTTGACTTAAATTTGTTCCCGCATCAAAAGTGTCTAATCTCTCAGGCTCAGCATCGGTTACATTCTTAAGTGTGACAGATCCATTAAGGGCTTATGATCTGCGTCTATTTACATGGACAAGGAACACATGTGGCAGCGTTCTGTGGAATTACAACAGGTTACAGATACATGCAGTTACAAACTGGACAGTCAGACGAACGCCACAGAAGGTTTTGTTTACGTGACGACACACACGGTCATTTTCGTATATTACCGCGGAGATGCCTGTGTTGCCTGCTGTGGGCACGAACTCCCTGTTTATTCTATCGATGTACAGGCTGAATTTATTGTCACACGCTCAAACTAAAAATCACCAAACGCTTTGTTGTGGATGGGTTGTCGGTTAAGCTATGGAGGACCGAAAGCCAGGGAATTGGATAATATGGCGCGCTGGTGACTTGTAATTTGATAAAAGACAATCTAATTATCGTGTCTGAGCGTAATGTGAACCCCAAATAAATTTTTGGGTGTTATATTTATTATTTCCTGGTAGAAAAAATGTTACATGTATTATCAAATGTAAACATTTTGCGGTTCCAATCTTAGTGCAAATTGAAAAGATCATCGAAAACTGTCCGAATTTCATATAAATGGGCGATAGTGTTGACCTTCAGATCCTAATAAAACAATTGACGGGGGGGGGGGGGGGGGGGGGGGGGGGTACTTCCCCAAAGTTTTGGTGGGGTGTACGGCTCGACCTTTCAAAAAAATCCTTTGTCGGGGCAGTTTTTCCACAAAAATGATGCCTTTGTTAGGGATTTTTTTTTAACCGAAATAGCAGAAAATATGGTGCAAATATTGGCGAGAAAAGTGCTCTAGGAAGAAAATTTGACCTTAGTGAGGGAAAGTTTCCCGAATTTTGGGCCATGAAAGAGAAAAGTTACCCTTTTAAAGGTTTTTTGGCAAAATGCGGGACCTTTGTTAGGGAAATTTCGCAGAAGAGAGGGGCCTTCAGAACGGCACATACGCACATACCCAGTATCGACACTAATGGGAGTACCCCCCCCCCCCCGAATTGACCTTTTTGACAGAATCGTCATGTTCGAATCAACACGAGGCTAGGCCAGCTAGCCATCACAGTAAATTGTTATGGGTGCACTAAAGAATTAAGAAGCTTATCGATTTCTTTGTTAATCTATCCCCATTCAGGGGATAGCTATAAATTGCTGGCATATATGTATTAAATACATGAATTGTTTAATAAAATATGGGCTTGAGGAATCCTTTTTTTCATTCAAATATAATAAAAGCTTTCAGCGGAACTTTTTTTTCTTTTACTGCCCTCTAAATATTATGTCCGATAGCAGAAAAGCAACGTAAACTGACGTCACCAACCGGAACCCCTAATGAGTTGCGTACGAATATGTAATGCATGCTTGAAACACCAGTCCACAAACATTGTGCATATAAAGGCCAAATCACTCTGGTTCTCAACAAAATGTGCAATGCCGGATTTCCATTTCAATTATCTCCACAGCAGGTCATTGAGTGCAGGCCTTATGCTTACTTTTGATTGGCACTTGGTTGGAGATTGGATTGATTCTTTAGTGCTCCTAACCCTTAGACTTCGAGTAATAATTTTTTAGTACTCCCTAATTCCAGATCCCTGCTAAGAAATAGTGGTATGGTCTAGTGCATTTGGTAGTATAGGGCTGCCTACCTGTGACCGATGAAGTCCGCTTGTTCAGACGATGTATTCGTTTGTTTGCGAGCTTCGTGTCGTTTGGATCCGACGCCATCAGCCCGTGCAAAGGTTCACTGATGGGGCACCCAGCTTCGTATGGATATATCTCTGGTAATAAGTTAGATTTCAGTCAGATAAAGATTAATCTCCTCAGGCTAAAAGTCTAATCATTTTTGGACATCAAAACACGGGTAATTTACAACATGTCACATGGACAGTATGGAACTTGGCAAATTGATTTCTTGTGGTAGTGATGTGGAAGCTTGCAGGAATTTGACCTTGTTGGAAAAATGTGTAACAGCGAAACAAAAAGTTGAAAACAATACCAATAGTTTTTTTTTCTTTTAATGATTTACATTAAGATACATAAACAGGGTTGTATTTCCAAAAATATGTGAGATACGTCCAAAATTATTGATAATAATGATTTCCCCCGTTTCATCATGTTTACACGATTTAATGCAATGGGGCATGGGGGGGGGGGGTATATTAGTAAATTCTCCACATTCTTGCAGTGAATGCTATTAAAGGAGAAAAAAAATGGAGCAGATTTTGTTCATTTTTTTGGAAAATGTAGAGAGAAAAAATGGATAAAAACAAGGGTTTTGCTTCAAAAGCACAAAGTCAATTGCTTCGAAATTGCACAAGGACCTTTCTGGGGATCCCTAGATCTCAACTCTTCAACAGGTGGCGCTATACAAGTTTTGGTGTGATAAAGATATATTTCAGTATTTTTCTCAAAAACCGTCTCTCTCTCATCATGCAGAAACTTTTTGGAATTGTGGAAGAGTTAAATAAAGCGTTCACCAGGTAGCGTTACTAGGGACTCCAGATTTTTGATGACTTTTCCATGTTGGGCACTTATTGGTGCATACATGCGTTCCAATTGATTCCTATTTAAGTCATTAGGGATTGCAGAAGTTTTTGGAAAATTGAAATAAAAAACTTTTGGGAAACAGCCTGGCCAATTACTTCAAAATTCGATAGATTCACTCTTGGGAACCCTAGATCTCAATTTCTTGTACATGTGGCACTAAGGTTTTTATTTTCTTTTATATTTCTTATGAGTTTTTTTGTGTTGTTGATGTTTTAAATTTTGTCTCGAAAACCGTCTCTCAAATTCTTCTGAAACTGGTGCAAATGTACCTTGCAGAAGGGTCAAATAGAAGTTCTCACTTAAGTGTTGATACCCCAGACCAATGATTTTTAAGGATTTTTTTTATTGCAGTATTTGTCGTTTAAATATATACGCTCCTATTGAATAGTATGTAAGTCAATTGGGATTGCAATCGTAATTCATATTTTTGGACTTCTTAAAATCGTCAGCCAGGTTTACTTCAAACTTGATTATACTGTATCTTGGTTGGACCCGCCTACTATGTTTGTTCAAGTGATCATTTTGTATTTTTAAAGAATTTTTATATTTTTTTTTTGTTCATTTATTCTTTGAAAATCTTTTTCAAAATAGTTTCCCCAATGGCATTAAAATTGCACAGGGTATACTGCTGGGAACCCCTAAACCTTAATATATTCAACAGGTGGCGCTGTAATTTCTGCAGTTCTTTCAGGTAATTTGCGATTTTTACATTTTTTTTACTTTCCCAAGCGTATGTTGGATTCTTTTTTTTTACTTCGTTGGAATGTACGTGGACTCGATCTCCCCCAGTATAATCACTGTATATTGCTGCTGTAATTTTTCTGATTTTTGACGAATTATTAAAATTAGGAAAAATCGGTAATGGTATATATGCATGTTAGCATTGCTACAATAGGGATAGCAGCAAATCTGACATGTTGGCTTATATCTTGGTAAAGGTTTGTAATCTGTCTTCGTTTTTCTCTGCCCGGGTTGCTCATTGCTCCTTGTGATACTGGATTGTCTCCTGGGGAGTGATGCGCTGCTCGGGCAGGCAGGTCTCGACCTGAAGTGAGTTTGTAACTAGTTACATGCCATCACTCTTATTACTATTATTATTATACATGACTGGATGTTTTTGTACTTTTATGTTTTTAGTTGCAGACTGACCTCTTACTTTACTGTGTGTAATCATTGTCTCGGGCCTTGGTTTGGCTTGATTTGCATTATACGGTTTTATATCTGTGATTTTGTATAAATCGATGTTATTTGTACTTTCCCCATGTCCTTGGGGTTTTAATAAAATTATTATTATTAATTATTATTATTATTATTATTATTATTATTATTATTATTATTATTATTATTATTATTATTATTATTGTTGTTGTTGTTATTAGTATTATTATTATTTAACAATATTTTAGGATTCAACACAGACCACAAAGGGGCTCCAAAGAGCAACGTTAAATAAAAATTGACCAAAAGCTGATCTTTTGACTGCATTCTAAGAATCTACCTAACTTATGAAGTTCATTGAAATTAAAGTATGAATAGGTATTAGATTCCAATATAATACAAATATACCAGCATTTTGCAGTTATGAATCAGATGCACTGAACTTTAGTGAAAAGAGGTGAAAATCTTAATCTTCCTTTGGGTCCATTGTTCAAGTTCCGTGCCCTCACACGCTTGATGATATGCTTTGACTGTAACGAAAAACGTTATTTTTAAAATACGATCTCGCACATTTGCATTGTCTGTCGTCGAGTGGCTGACGTGAAGGACAGGACATTCAGAAAACATGCGGTCAAAACCGTTAGGAGGTAGCCTTTAATTTTTGATTCTTTATTAAAGTATAAGAGAGGTTGATAAAAGACCTGCCAAGTTCAACTCGATCCTGAATGGTTCAGGGGTCACAAGCACCACTGCGAAGTCCAGGGGGTTGCTTTAAAAGGAACCTGCTGAGGCTCTTTCTAAAGTACAAGTTGTCACAATCATCATGTTGCAGCTAAGGTATGATTCAGTTTCCACTTTTATATCTTGTACATTATGAAAAATAAAGTCAACTTATAGCATAGAAAATTGAACGGCGGGGAGTTAGACACTAAAAAAACTCAACAAAGACCAGCCCCCGTCAAAGTACAGCTGTAATGAGAGAGAGAGAGAGAGAGAGAGAGAGAGAGAGAGAGAGAGATGAGGAGAGAGAGAGAGAGAGAGAGAGAGAGAGAGAGAGAGAGAGAGAGAGAGAGAGAGGAGAGGAGAGAGAGGAGAGAGAGAGAGGAGAGAGAGAGAGAGAGAGAGAGAGAGAGGAGAGAGAGAGAGAGAGAGAGAGATTCACACCTTCAAGCAGACGGAATTTGACATCTGACCGGTGTTTGATTTGAAGCTATAAATATCCGTTGTTTGTCATTTTTCATGGCTCAAACAGTCTGAGAGTGTTGTTTCAGCAATGTAGAGTAAAGTAATTGAGGATCCCATGCTTGAAAAATGAATCCCCTTAATGATCTTGAAAATTTTTAATAAAGGTTTAAATTCCTGACAGATCAGTCTTTCGGCAGTCCCCGCGACACCCTCAATTTATAAGTATATGTAATGGGTGTATATACCATCTTAAAAGCAACTTCGGTTCAAGGCCTGATATGTCCGCGTTAATAGGATTTATGTGTTTTCCGGAGGTACCCGGGTATTCGAACAAAGGAGTGATCGAGTGCCCGCCAGATATAAAAACACAGCAACTAGTGTGTATCCCTGGTTCACTTGAAGCTGACCAAAGTCAAGTATTGCCTCGGAAATATCATTGGATATTTAGCCTAATAATTGTGAGATCAGATTTCCCAAAAATGCCACATTGTTGCATGAATATTATAGCTCACAGTTTATAGGGTTTTACTAGCAGTTTAGCGATAGACACGCGACAGGATTAAAAAAAAATAAGAAAAAACAATAAGTAAAACATATGCCTAATCACTTCCGCGGGAAGGAAACAAAGGATCTGATAGATCTTTAAACCGCCGAACCATCAGGTTTTTTTCTACTTTTTTTTTTACTCACCAAAGTGTCATTGATAGTCGAGCTAACACGCATAGAGCCGCTCTGTTATTTTAACACACCGATATATTTTCTGCCAGCCTTTTTTTTCGTCTCGGTATGTCTGGTGCTCGCCTATCAAAGAATCAAACTTGGTAATTGACTAAGTTTAAAAGGTTGCAATGCTCTTAGAGTCTTACGCACCATTAACCAGTCAGCAAACTTCTGTGCTCTTCCGTTTCCGCGTGAAGTTGTTGATATACATCTGTGTTCACAAAGTCACCTTTTTATGCAGGTAGTCCGTATGGCAACTCATTTTTTTTATCTTCTCAAGTGTCTGTGGCACGCTTGCCGATGTCAAAACAAAATGTAGAGATTTCAACACAGGGTATGTTTTTTGCAAAGGGGCAATGTTGTCACCTAAACCGCATAAACAGGGCACGTAGTTTTG